>JBBBDQ010001958.1:140000-740000 GCA_037127315.1 Ascarosepion bandense
GCACCATTTTGGACGTCTAGCAGTTAGAAAAAGGTGAAAAACTAATTCGTATTTTACATAATCACTTCCAGAATTTTCTTAGTTAGCTGCGAATAAACGACAGGCGACATCCAACACCAAGCATTCTAAATATGCAAGCATATTTGCATGCCTAGTGACGTCAATTCGTCGACTTTTGGTATTTGTTTTCGCTATTTACATTGTTCATACTGTTTGTCCACATCTTGATTACTATATTCACGACGTTTCGGCCGTTGTACGCTCCAGCCTTCTTCAGGATCTGAGGTGAGGTATTGTAATTGTTTACGTTATTTACATTATTCGGACAGTTGTTCTCATTTTTGTTGCTATATTCACAACGTTCTACAGAAGGATGCTGAGGATACTATCGACAGAACATATGAGGTACGACGAGGTTTTGGGGAGGATGGACACGGAAAGGAAATATACTTAATATTAGGAAAAGACAGCTGAAGATTTTGGACATATGGTGAGGAAGGAGGACTTGGAGAATTTGATGCTCTTGTGGCGGGTAAAGGAAAGCAACGTGTGACATACTTGAGGGATTTGAGTAGATGGATGGCGAAGCTGGGTTTGAGCGTGATAACAGAAGAAGTATTAAGAGCAACAAGGAATAGGGAATTGTGGAGGGCCATGACCATTGTACGCTCCAGCCTTCTTCAGAATCTGTCTACATTTTTGTGATGAGCTATGAGTTATTTTGACTGTTGTCCTCATCTTGGCTGCTATATTCACGATGTTTAGGCTGTTGAACTCCCCGGTTTTCTTGGGGGTTGTCTAAATATATGAGAGGATGTATTGCAATTATTTACAATATTCGAACTGTCATCATCTTGGTTGCCATATTCCCGTCATTTCGACAGTGGTGCGATACGACATTCTTCAGGTGATTGGAATTTTGAACTGACGATTGTTCTCGTTCATGTCATGCCACTTCCGCATGTCTTAGTTATCTCCATTTAACTCAACTCAAATCCTTTTTTCCACAACTGCTATAGCTAGGTATTGAATAATGACGTCAATTTCTAAATCAATTTTGTTTTGAAGACACAAGTGAGGTGACTAGTTTTGTACACATATATTGATGTATTATTCACAGACTGGAGTTTCTGTGAAGAATATACGAATAATTCCGGGAAAATATAATTAAAAGAATATGAGGTAATCTTAAGGGTTATTGGTATGGTAAATGAATTCGTCAAGACGGTTTCAAATTCAGTGTCTGCTACGCCCACTTAGCCCTGTTATCTTTGGGAAAACGTGAAACTAAGCTAAGAGATCAAATAACTAAGCATATCAGAGGCCCTTTAAACTTACATGGCAGCCAGTCTAGGGGAAATTTAAAACTGTGGATATAACGATCGTTTTTTAGCCCACTATATTTCCCGATAAGAATCTGCAATATTATTTGTTCTAGCCTGGCATCTTTAGTTTTTTTGTTTTTTTTTAAACATATCACCCCGAGCAAGGCGGTAACGCCACTGATGCGCAGGGGGCTACGTAATAGTGAAAAGATTGGAAAAGAGAAAACCAGAAACCACATCCTAAACAGGAAACAAGGGATGAGCCTCTTCACCTGTTCAATAGACGTGAATGGAGTGTGAACCGGGCGATAGTTTAGTCTATCTACTCCAATTGAAAAAAAAAAGAAAAAAAAAGAGTGAAAAGATTGGAAAAGAGAAAGCCGGAAACCACATCCTAAACAGGAAACAAGGGATGAGCCTCTTCACATGTTCAATAGATGTGGGTGGAGTGTGAACTGGGCGATAGTTTAGTCTATCTACTCCAATTCATTTACTTTTCCACTGTCGTAACGTAACTTTTGCATGCCTTTTCTATTAATATTTTCATAGTAATTATTCTTATGAACTTTCCTCTGTGGTACATAGACTTTTCGAATTTAAGCGCATTACTAGATTGGCGGCAAGGTCTCTTCATTTTACAGCTGAAATGGTTAGATGTAGCCATAAGTTTTATGGTAAAAGTTTCTTCTTCTGCATTTCTTGCTTGTGGAATTATCTTCTGGCTTCTTCTTTCCCAGCCACCTTTAATCTTCAAAAATTTAAATGTAATGTCAATCATTATCTTCTGTTTTCTTAATTCTTTTTTTAATTTTTCTCTCTTTGTAAAAATGGTTTTTTTTCTTCTCATATTCTTTCAGTAATTCGTTGCGTCTTAGTGACTGCATTGTCTTGCTTGGGGTGAAATGATTAAGCAAAATGTATTAAAGAAAGTTGCTGAAAACCAAGACGCTTATGTTCTTAAAGGATATAGCTTTTAATCAAAACCAGAAATAGTTCTAAACAATTAAAACCTGATATTGATCATGCATCTTAACGCGCTTGCTTGTACTTGTGGCATCATTTACTGTGGCGGGTTCAGCCGGCTTCTTCCCAGAAGAAGGCGGGTTCAGCCTGCTTCTTCCCAGAAGAAGGCGGGTTCAGCCGGCTTCTTCCCAGAAGAAGGCGGGTTCAGCCTGCTTCTTCCCAGAAGAAGTTTTATCGGACATTTTTTGGCTTTACAAGCGATCCCCAACCGCATTTGTTGTCAATATTTTCCCGCAGTAGGCTGTTAATTTTTACAGCGGTAGACTGGTTGCCAATCAAGTCTTTAGAACCTAGTTTGTCCATAGTTAGAGAGAGAAGACATGGATTCATACCTTTCAAAAGGTTATTACCATGTAAGTGAATGCATTGAATTCGACTGGAGTTTGAACTCGGTTCTCCAATTCCTCAATCTGAGCTGTTATCCATCATTTCACCGTGCTTATTAACGTAAACACTATTTTATATTCATTTAAAAGTGTCCGCTCACGAAAGCAGTTTCACAGAAAACATGAAAGTGAGACCGTACGCAAATTTTGGCGATCCCTTCTTCTTCTTCTATGTGCCCTGTCCCTTCAGGACGTAGGCGATCATGGTTCTCCATATCTCCCTATCCTTTGTGGCTCTTAGTATGTTTGCTCCTGTTGCTCCTGGCAACCCCCGTTCCGTCATCCATCTGATCAGACCCTGCAAATATGTTATCCGCTACCTTCCTCTGTCTCTCTTTCCTTCTATCTGGCCAGTCGGTATCAGGTTCTCCAGGCTCTCCTTCCTCATTGCATGTCCCAGCAACTTCAGTTGTCTCTTCCTGATGTTCAGTATCAATTTCCTTTTTTTGCCATTCTTTCCTACACTCATCGTTGCTTGCATGCTCAGTCCATGATATCCGTAGCCTCCTTCTGTAGAACCACATTTCGGCCGCTTCCAGTTTTGTCCTTATTTTCGATGATATTGTCCAGCATTCACTGCCGTATTGAAGAACTGACATCACGTAGCAGTCCAGCACTCTTTTCTTTCTTTCTATTGAGATTTTCCTGTGTGTTAGTATTTTGCTCATCTTCTGGAACGCGTCCTTTGCCACAAATAAAAACTAAAACTAAAACACATTCTCCAGGTAAAAAAAAATATTTTTTTTCTAATTTCGACGCAGTATATTCAGACTATCAACTGTCACTTTGGTTTGGTTTACCTAAATTTATATCATGTTCAGAGTAATATAGCGGGCTGGACAAGATTCACTCGAGGGCCGGATGTGGCTCGCAGGCTGGTGGTTGCCGACCCCTGATCTAGACGAAGCACCCAAACACTTTCCAAAACCGAAATTGCACCAACAGAAGATTATGGTGGCTGTCTGGTGGTCTTGCCTTTGGCGTTATCTATTACATCTTTTGCAGATCAAACCAGAGAATCAATGTCGAAGTTTACAGCCAACAACTGGATGAAATACACGTCAAGTTAAGAAAAATGTTAAGAGATGACGTCTAATTCGGCTTCTTTGTTTGGACACAAGTTCCCAGGATGTCACTGCTTAAGCTCAACGACTTGGGGTAAGAGACTTGCTACACCCACTATATTTTCATGACCCCTTGCCCACTAGCTACCACTTTTTCAGACATTTATTCTTTGTGCATTGTCCTTTCATGACGTAGACGATCATGGCTTTCCACGTCTCCCTATCCCTGGTGGCTCCTAGCACGCTTTCTCTGTAACATCTCCCAACCTCCGTTCTGTCATCCACTAATAGCTCAAGCCCATAATTCTTGAATATAAATGTATAGAAACTAGCTGGCCACAAAATGAGGGATCAGTTTATATATTGACTATAATATAGAACTGATCCCCCTTTTTCTATCCACATTATAATTTCTTATAAACAGTTGGCATCTATAGTCTTCTATGTGCCTTGTCCTTTCAGGACGTAAGCGATCATGGCCTTCCACGTCTTCCTATCTCTGGTGACTCTGTTACACGACGCAGCCCCCATTCTGCCATTCAAGTATGTATAGGCTGAATAAGTCTGGTGAGAAAACCCATCCTTGTCTTAGATCACTTTGTATTTTTCTATATTTTTTTTAATTCCTTTTCCATCTGTGTAAAAACTGTACATATAACGATCGTTTTAGTATTTGTCTTTCTCCTGTCTCTCCTTCCCTCTATCTGACCTGTTAGTATCAGATTCTCCAAGACCTTCCTCATTGCATATCCCAGGAACTTTAGCTGTCTCTTCCTGATGCTCAGTATTAATGTCTTTTTCGTTTCCATTCTTTCTAAAACCTCATCTTTGCTCACATGCTCGATCCATGATATCCGCAGCATCCTTCTATAGAACCACATTTCAGTTGCTTTAAGTTTTTCTTTCTTCTTCGATGAGATTGTCCAGCATTCACTGCCATTTTGAAGAACTGACATCACATAGCAATCTAGTACTCTCTTCTTTGTTTCTAGTGAAATTTTCCTGTCTTTTAATACTCTACTCGGCTACTGGAATGCTTCCTTCGCCATGCCAATATATCTTTGGATCTCCGTATTGCACTCTCCGTTCTCTGTTAGAACACTTCCCAGGAACTGAAAGTCTATAGCCTATTTGATATCAATAGAAAAAGTTGATGGAATTTTAAATTTGCTACCTGTACAGTAATTTGTTTTAATTCATAACTTATTATTAAATAAATAAACTGAAACCTACTTCAACGTGCAAACAATTCAAGGAAATACTAGGATATTGTGTGGTGAATTAGAAATTAAGAATTAAAGTCACCTTCTTCTTCGCTTTACAAAAATTTACAATGACGTGTGAAATCCTGGTTTTGCCGAATAGAAAAAAGGATTGACTATGTGCTTAAAAAAATCAAAACCAGATTTCGCGAGTAGATGTTAAATTTATTTTCTGACTAATGGAAGCGAGTTGCAAGACTTGAAAAGAGTTAGCGATCCAGTGCGAAAAATCTAAATGACCATAAAAGGCTTCGGTCAGCGTCAGTTAGATGGGAGCAGCGAGACAACGCACTCAAATGTAACGGGAGAAACTTCAAGTCGACCCGGACGTAAGGTCGCGTCGCACACTCGTCGTTTTCGCCTTCTTTCACGTGTGCTGATTCCTTTTACTTCTTCTTCTCCATTCAAAAACATTTCTACCAAACAGACGCTCATACATACATAAACTCTTACCAACAAATTACTACTACGAACATTTCTACAACTCTTGACACCCTTAACTTTGTCATTGAACATTAACTTCTACAATTCATGCTATTCTTTCCTATTAATAAATTTCTATTTTAATATGAGAAATGTATATTTTTATTCTTCCACAAATCCATACATTCCAACCTGCTACCAACCAAACTTCTGCTGAAAACCTTCTGATAATTCTGGATAAAACTTGAAAGTTGTAGAGATTTCGCTTATACTTCACACAAGGCCGAATTAATGAACATTAAACATCTCCCAATAGCTTCAATTGTAATTCAATAAACAAAAAGTTCAATTAAAAGTCAGAGTATTTGAATCGTTTTTATTCTTATGAAAATTACAGTCAATGAGAAAATTGTGAGAAAGTAAATAATATTTCCACCCTACTGAAACCTTGAAATTGACGCTGGTAGTATTTTCCCTTGGCTGAATAGACCTGCTCTATCATGTCAATGTAACTGAGACATTTTAGTAGCCTTTGGCCTTAGACAATGAAATTAGCAAATCTGACGATTATCACAAGTAATGGCCATATAGCTTATCTCTAGCCCAACATGTCTACAAATTCAGCCAAACGAATCAACGACAACGAAAAGCCCAACAGTGCGTATTACGATGGCCTAGTATTAAGCTACATTGTTGTCAGTAGCGTGCAGTTCCGAACGTCGAAAGCTTAACGTTCGGTTCATTTCGCTGGCATAGGCTACTGACGTGTTTGATCTTTTCAGTGACGTCATAGGGTTTTGTTTATTCTCGCTTGGAACAATAATCCTCTCTCCGTGAAGTAAAGTTGTCGCAGCGACTGGAAAGAAAAGATTTGTTAGATAAACATTATATAAAAACAAATGAACGTTTATTCATTAAGATAGCAATATGCAAGTTTTTCTAAAGGTTCGTTTTCTCATCAGAAACAAAACTGATTCAGTTGGAATATTTCGCTTATATTTAAACTTATTTATAAATGGACCGTTGTCTGTGTGTGTGTGTGTGTGTGTGTGTGTGTGTGTGTGTGTGTGTGTGTCCGTTACCTATAGACTCCGAAACGGCTGAACCGATTTTCTTGAAAATTGACACAGTTGTACTATAAGCGTCTGCGAGTGTTCTTAGCTAGGTTTTGTGTCGAGGTACCCCCGATAAATATCGAAAATCGGGTTATAGAAGGAGTGATCCGATTTTAATCAAATTTAATACACACATAGACAAACACATAAGAAACGAGATTCAGAAGTTTCAAGGTTGCAGTTTTTACAATAGTGCAGAAAATCGATAATATATATATATATATATATATATATATATATATATATATAAGGCAAGATGTTTATGTGTGCGTCTGTTGTCTGTTTATCTGCCTGCATGTCTGTATTTTTTTCAGCCCTTTTATTTTAGTTTTTGCTTCGGGTTTGGCTCTAAGTAGGTATAATTGTAGTTCTTAGTCTCAGCCATGATACCATTTACTCAGAGGACTTATTTAGCCTTCAAAATTCAGTTTACGACAAAAATAACTTATTTGATATCGATACCAGGAAATCAAAATTTGACTTACATCCATTCATTTTTCTTTCAGTCTACGGTTTCGCTTTAACTGGAAACAACTATTGCTTTTTAGTCTTTCGTGCCAACGTCTAAAGAGTCTGAGCTCCAGGACCATGTATTAGTTTTAAAGCTTTCATTACACCCGAGCAACGCCGGGCTGTACTGCTAGTTAATTATAAAATTCAGCATCTTGAATAAAAGCAATCAAAAATGTGTCCATAGAACTGAATGATTTTCTTCTTTGTTTAAAAATAAAATGTTTTGCTAAACTCTTGAGTTGTATGACGAACTCCTAAGTTCTCAGATGACGCATTGTCATTATTCTATGAAATAGTCTGTCAACTGTCTGCATCTTGTTGTTTTGATCACTACGTGTTGACTCATTGGCTACCTGGCTTTTCTAATGATCTCCAATGATCTCAGATGAAGAATTGTCATTATTCTATAAAATAATCGGTCGAATATCTGCATCTTTGTTGTTTTGATTCCTACGTGTTGATTGTTGGTTGTTGGGCCTTTCTAGTGATACCCAATGTACCTGAGTATTAAAAACTATATATGTATGTGTGTGTGTTGACGACACGTGTTCAAATTGCATTAAATCTTGACAAATGACAAGTCAATCCACGACAGTGTGTAATGCATGAGTGATCAATATATGAAATTGATGTTGTTTATTGATTGTTAGTGTTAGAGATACAATCTCGCAAATTTAGTCCTAATGTACTACATTCTTCCATAGGCTGACTTGTCATTTGTTAGAATATTGTGAAATTCGTTCACATAAAGATCAATATATGACAAACAATCAAAATGATATTGACATAACACAACTTTTGGTAGATAACACCAAAATTTTATGTAGGTCACAATGCAAAAATCAGTCAGTCAATTAAGTGCCATACGTGATACACGCTTTGGGCGATCATGTCTCGAAAGAGACATGACTGACTGGATAGAAGATTATATTATCACGCAGTAGGTTGCCATTGCTTTCTGCGGTAGACTGGTTGCCGACCAATGCTATAAAACCCAATCTGTTCTATTATTTAATCCATAAATGGAGGGAAGAGACGGATTAATACCTTTCCCAAGGGTATTTGCGAGTAAATGAATTCAAGGAATTCAACTGGGATTCGAACTCGGCTCCCCGATTTGTTGTTCCTCGTCGATATCCACTGCACCACAACGCACGTCCTAGATATTCACGAATTTGCATGTCATCCTTGCGCAAGGGCTATGCTAATTTTCTCTGTATTGTTCCAATTTTAGTAGATGCACTGGACAAATTTGTAATAAAAAAACAAGCAATCAGAATCAAATGCACCTTTATTACAAAAAGTGAACGGTTACACAGATATAAAATAGGTGTGATAAAAATAGGTGTTTTATAGAGAATTAAGCAGCATACAACAAACACATATCAATATTAATTTCCCAAACTATGTTGATGAAGAAACAAGATTAGAGTAGATACCTGTACTCATTTTCGATACTTAGGTTTGAAATTGAATTTTTAAGATTAAAAACTTTTTCTTTGTTGTGGATTCTTGTTTAGAAAACAACACAATATAATAATAACACAAAACAGATATGAGACGAAAAATCTAAGTATATTGGACAAAAATATACAACCTGTACACGGTTAGTAGATTCAGGAATACTGGTTAGTAGGAGTCAAATATATATAAAGAAATAAGTCCGGGTAATAAGTAATAATATATTCTTGCTGACCAACGAGCGACAGTTCAACTGCTCTGACAAGCACTACAACTCTACAACAACAACTCTCTAACACACTACAGACACCCTACAGATACCCTTGTTCTCTGTAGGCAGGATTATAAGTACACCTTGGACTAGTCCATTGAGTGTGGAAAAAGAGGTGATCCCCAACATTCTTGAAAGTGAAATTTTAGCCTAATTGAAAGCTAAATGATTAAATTTATAATTTTCCAAGAAGTAAATATTCAGGTGTATTTCAAAAAGAAATTATATTCATTGAAATCTAAGATTTTGAGATTTTTTTAAATTCTTAATTTTTCGTTTTTTTTTTTGTTTTTTTTGTTTTTTTTATCTATCGACACATTTTTAAACAAAAGTTAATTCTCTGTTTAAAAATCTTGCAAAAATAAAATATACATCTCTCACTCGTTATTTTTTAAATTAGCAAATTTAAAGTTAAATTAATCTAATTTGCAACAAATATTACTTGTTTATGGCAGGAAATTTAGAATAAAAGTATTTCTTAATCAGAAAGGTCTGACACGTTGACCTTTCAAGTAGGCGATGATAACCTCCTGAGTAACTGGAAGAAATTTGAAAGACATTTGCAACTTTAATTAGCAAAGAAAGAACGAAAACAATTCTTATAAAACTTCATCATTCATCGAAATTTTTTCTTCTTCAGAATAATATATCTTAAATTATTCATACAATCAATTAAAAGTTTATCTAAATTAAAAATGGCGTAGTCTTAATGCATTTTTTAATTTTACTTTTCGGAGCAGATTTTCGGAAATAAAAAAATTACATAATTAACATTCCCCAGTGAGTCCTGCATTTAACTAATAACAAATTGGCATAGATAATATAGATAATATATTTCTAGAAGTTTTATTCAATTAATTAGAGGCGGGGTAACAGATGTAAAAAAATATATATATATATTTTTACCAAAATTCTCTAACAATAATAATTGCATAAATAAGTTCATTCTTTTGGGGATAAAATCAGACAATTAGTTGATTTTTGAAAGAATCTTCAAATTAATGTATCTTTTAACACCAAAAAACAATTGCATAATATTACGTTTTCCTTAGTAGTAACATTGCGAAAACATGGCGGGAATCGCTGACGAAAAACAAAAACAAAATTTTAACTGAAATTGCGAACGTGTTATAATGGAGTAAAAAAAAATGTTTAAAATAATGACAACAAAATTCGATCTTTCCTCTTGATAATAACATAAACATTTTGATGATAAAACTTTGTTTTTATTAAGTTTGAACCACTAACGTCATACTAGGCTGTTTTTCGGCAAATGCGTGCAAGTACCTAGATTAGAGTATAGTAACTGTGCCTTGAACCAAAGTACATATCCGAGGCATCTCTGATTCGGATCAGCGTGCAATATATGTGTATGCTGTAGAATTACACACACAAACTGGCTTAGATATAGATAGATAGATAGATAGATAGATAGATAGATAGATAGATGTGAGCAGACGAAGATAGATAGATAGATACATACATACATACATACATACATATAAACAGACGAAGATAGATAGATAGATAGATAGATAGATAGATAGATAGATCTGAACAGATATATATATATATATATATATATAGAGAGAGAGAGAGAGAGATCTGAACAGATTTAGAGAGATAGATAGATCTGAACAGATTTAGAGAGATAGATAGATCTGAACAGATTTAGATAGATAGATAGATAGATAGATAGATAGATAGATAGATAGATAGATGTGAACAGACAGACATAGATAGATAGATAGATAGATAGATAGATAGATAGATAGATAGATAGATAGATAGATATGAATAGGCTGAGATAGATAGATAGATAGATAGATAGATAGATAGATAGATAGATATGAATAGGCTGAGATAGATAGATAGATAGATAGATAGATAGATAGATAGATAGATAGATTCAGTTTGAGATAGATAGATAGATAGATAGATAGATAGATAGATAGATAGATAGATATGAATAGGCTGAGAATAGGTAGATAGATAGATAGATAGATAGATAGATAGATAGATAGATAGATAGGATAGATAGATAGATAGATAGATAGATAGATAGATAGATAGATAGATAGATAGATAGATAGATAGATATGAATAGGCATAGATAGATAGATAGATAGATAGATAGATAGATAGATAGATAGATATGAATAGGCTGAGATAGATAGATAGATAGATAGATAGATAGATAGATAGATAGATAGATAGATATGAATAGGCTGAGATAGATAGATAGATAGATAGATAGATAGATAGATAGATAGATAGATAGATAGATGTGAACAGACAGACATAGATAGATAGATAGATAGATAGATAGATAGATAGATAGATAGATAGATAGGTGAATAGATAGATAGATAGATAGATAGATAGATAGATAGATAGATAGATAGATAGAATAGATAGATAGATAGAATAGGCTAGATAGATAGATAGATAGATAGATAGATAGATAGATAGATAGATAGATATGAATAGGCTGAGATAGATAGATAGATAGATAGATAGATAGATAGATAGATAGATAGATAGATAGAATAGGATAGATAGATAGATAGATAGATAGATAGATAGATAGATAGATAGATAGATAGATAGAATAGAGATGATAGGCTAGATAGATAGATAGATAGATAGATAGATAGATAGATAGATAGATAGATAGATAGATATGAATAGGCTGAGATAGATAGATAGATAGATAGCCAGCCAGCCAGCCAGCCAGCCAAAGTGATCCAGTGTTCAAATAGATCCATTTGCCTGCCTTGCTATCTAAGCCAGTTTGTGTGTGCTCTGAAAACTCGATCTATTTTGAAAAGATGTTAGAATAATCCAAAACAAAACGCTTGGATACGGATAAAAAATGAATAAGGCAGCAGAAGAAAGCGAATTTAAATTTATTTTCGAGCACATTTGTGGTGTAGTGGATATCGGCTCGGAACAAGAAATCGAGGAGCCGAGTTCGAATTCCACTTGAATTTGTTGCATTCACTTACGCGCAGATTAAGAAACAGATTAATACCTTTCCCAAGGGTATTCCCTTGGGAAAGGTATTAATCTGTTTCTTCCTTCCAGTTATGGGTTAAATAACAGGACAGTTTGAGTTCTTAGCTTTGCAACCAGTCTACCGCAGAAAGCAATGGCAAAATACTGTGGGGTTATCTTCTGCCCAGTCAGTTATGTTTCTTTCCAGACATGATCGCTTAAGTCTACCGCAAAAAAGTAATGACTACTTTCTGCGGTAGATTTTTTTTCCAACCAAGGATATAGAACCCAATCTGCCTTGCTATTTAACCTATATCTGGAGGGACAAATGGCGGATTAATACCTTACGCGTAAGTGAATGCAACGACTCGAATCTCCGATTTCTCGTTCCGAATCAATATCCACTGCTCCACTGCGCACATAGTGTTTACATTAGCCCGGATGTGCGTTGGGGTGCAGTGGATATCGACTCGAAACGATAAATTGGAGATCCGAGTTCGAAGTAATGGCAACCTACTGCGAAAAATTCATCTACTCAGTCAAAGGTAATTGCGCGTAAATGAATGCAACGAATTCGACTGGAATTCGAACTCTGCTCTCCGATTTCTCCTTCCAAGCCGATATCCACCACAACGCAGCACATCTTTATCGACTGAGATATAGATATTAAAAAAGAAAGGAAAATGATTCCTGCCAGTCGTCATCAAACGTACACAGAATCGATTTTTTATAATAATTAAGCTAATAGAGGTTGCGTTTTACTGATAAAAAATTATTTTCAAATTAGTCTTCTGTAAAAAAAAAAATGGTCCTGGGTATGACGGTAAACTGCATCCGGCAGCAAGGCCTCTGATTGGGAGGTTGTGAGGAGCATGGAACTACCTCTTAATTGTTGTTCCCAGGTCCACCCTGACCCAGAGTAGAAGCACCTGTTAGGACTCCAACTATGGGCAAATAGTTATCCACCAAACTGGGGTAAAAAAAAATTATAGAAATCTATGCTAATTTATAAATGGAACTTTGTCTGTGTGTGTGTGTATCCGTTACCTATAGACTCCGAAACGGCTGAACCGATTTTCTTGAAAATATATACAGTTGTACTATAACCGTCTGCGAGTGTTCTTAGCTAGGTTTTGTGTCGAGGTACCCCCGATAAATATCGAAAATCAATAATCGAAAAAATCGGGTTATAGAAGAAGTGGTCCGATTTTAATCAAATTTGATACACTCATAGACAAACACATAAGAAACGATATTCAGAAGTTTCAAGGTTGCAGTTTTTACAATAGTGCAGAAAATCGATAATATGTATATATATATATATATATATATATATATATATATATATAAAGGCAAGATGTTTGTGTGTGTGTCTGTTTATCTGCTTGTATATCTGTATTTTTTTTCAGCCCTTTTATTTTAGTTTTTGTTTCGGGTTTGGCTTTAAGTAGGTATAATTGTAGTTCTTAGTCTCAGCCATGATACCATTTACTCAGAGGACTTATTTAGCCTTCAAAATTCAGTTTACGACAAAAAGAACTTATTTGATATCGATACCAGGAAATCAAAATTTGACTTACATCCATTCATTTTTCTTTCAGTCTACGGTTTCGCTTTAACTGGAAACAACTATTCCGTTTTAGTCTTTCGTGCCAACGTCCAAAGAGTCTGAGCTGCAGGACCATGGATTAGTTTTAAAGCTTTCATTACATCCGAGCAACGCCGGGCTATACTGCTAGTATATACATAAAAATAGACTTTTATAGCAAAAATATACATTTTTAAAGAAAAAATATTACCAACAATACATTTTAAGGAAAAAATTATTGCCATAACACATTTTTGAAGGAAAAAAAATATTAACAACAATATATTTTTTAATACAAACTGGAAGACATTTTCAGGTTTCTAAAATAAAAATAAAATTTTTCATCAAAATGTGACCAAATTAACCTTCTCACTATAACTGAACATTAAAAAAAATACCTTTAAACCCCACTTTTTTCGCATTAAATAACCCACAGAGGTGTTGATATGCCGTTAGACAAAACTTAAATTTAGAAGTGAACATTTCAGAATCTCTTTTTTTAATGGTGCACCCATCTGACGTGGTAGAGTTAACATTTTTATGAACGTCTCTGTCTACAACAGGAATTCTCCGGTTATAAAGTTATTTTTATTTTCTCATTAATTTGTTTGTCAGTTTTCATTTCCCAATGCGTTAAAATATTGACTTTTTCCCCTCAAGTGTTCCAACGAGCAGCCACATTCCGTGACACAGTCTATTAAAAAAAAAATGGCTGCTCAGAAATATATATTTTTTCTTGCTAACTTTCTATACATCTCATGTCACCAAGTCTGCCAAGACGCCCGTTATGTTGCAGTTAACAGGAATATAAAAGGAAGGACATAAGTTGTCTTTTCCTCTTTTTCTTTCTAGCATGCGGTAGGTAGAAGACTTTTCCAATCTTTCCTCCTTAGTTACTCAGCCATATAGTATATTTCCCACACCCACGCTCTCGAAAATACCCTTATACTTTATCAGTCAGTCAGTTAAGTGCTATTCGTGATACACGCTTGGGCGATCATGTCTCGAAAGAGACATGACTGAGTGGGAAGAAGATTATCCCACAGTAGGTTACCATTGCTTTCTACGGTAGACTGGTTGCCGACCAAGGCTGTAGAACCCAATCTGTCCTGTTATTTGACTCATAGCTAAAGAGGGGAAAAGATGTATTAGATTATATTATTAAGGTAATTAATGGGGGATCAGTTTATTACTTCATAACAATAGAAAACCGATCCCTCACTTTATGCCCAGTAGCAGCTTTAATTATGTTTCTAACTATTACATTGTCAGTTAAATGCCATACGTGATACACGCTTTGGGCGATCATGTCTCGAAAGAGACATGACTGACTGGGAAGAAGATTATCCCACAGTAGGTTACCATTGCTTTCTACGGTATACTGGTTGCTGATCAAGGCTGTAGAACCCAATCTGTCCTGTTATTTAACCCATAACTGGAGGAAAGAGACGGATTAATACTTTTCCCATGGGTAATTGCGCGTAAGTGAATGCAAGGAATTCAACTGGAATTCGAACTCGGCTCTCCGATTTCTCGTTTTGAGAAGATATCCACTGCACCACAATGCACAATGTTTACGGTAGAGAAGGGTAAACCTATATGCATTATTAAACTTTCTACGGTTAATTAAACCGCAAAATGAGCATTTTTTTATTTGTCTCTTTAAATTATGTGGCGTGAACTGTAGAGAAAAGGACACATTATAAAGACAAAAGAAGATTGCATTGCTGCAACACAGAAGCGGCCATTTTGTTCCGACCTCATATCATTTCTGACAATACGATATAACGAAATGTTAGTAAAAACGATGCATTTTAATCTACGTAATGGCGTACTTTTAAAAGGATGATAATCTTGATTTTTTTTTGTTTTTTTTTTTGTTTTCAGAATTTATATCATGTGCAATTTCTTTTAATTTTATTTATGTTTGCTTTGTTTCTTTTTCTTCTTTTGTTTTTCTCGATTTTTTTCTCCTTTCGTTTTTCGCTTTTTTCCCTTGTTTGCTTCATTAGTTTATTTTTTTCTTCTTTTTTCTTGTATTCTTTTGATTTATTTACTTGTTTTCTTTTCTTTATTACTTTTTTCTCTTTCGTTTTTCTTCTTTTTTTTTTGTTCTTTTAGTTCATTTTGTTTTTTCTTTTGTTACGCGTTAAGTGTAACAAAAAATAAAAAACGACTGACCAAAACTCAGACTTAGAAATCACATACAAATATTTAATTTTCGATTAACACAAAATCTAAACTTACTTATAAATGGAACTTTGTGTGTGTGTGTGTGTGTGTGTGTGTGTGTGTGTGTGTGTGTGTGTGTGTGTGCGTGTGTGTGTGTCCGTTACCTATAGACTCCGAAACGGCTGAACCGATTTTCTTGAAAATTTACACAGTTATACTATAAGCGTCTGCGAGTGTTCTCAGCTAGGTTTTGTGTCGAGGTACCCCCGATAAATATCGAAAATCAATAATTGAAAAAATCGGGTTATAGAAGAAGTGGTCCGATTTTAATCAAATTTGATACACTCACAGACAAAGACATAAAAAACGATATTCAGAAGTTTCAAGGTTCTTACAATAGTGCAGAAAATCGATAATATATGTATATATATATATATAAAAGGCAAGATGATTGTGTATCTGTTTATCTGTCTCTATGTCATTTATACAAATCCACAATTTTTATCCGATTCTCACCAAACTTCACAAATATAGACTCCGAAAGGGCTGAACCGATTTTCTTGAAAATTTACACAGTTGTACTATAAGCGTCTGTGAGTGTTCTTAGCTAGGTTTTGTGTCGAGGTACCCCCCGATAAATATCGATAATCGAAAAAATCGGGCTATACAAGAAGTGATCCGATTTTAATCAAATTTGATACACTCATAGACAAAGACATAAGAAACGATATTCAGAAGTTTCAAGGTTGCAGTTCTTACAATAGTGCAGAAAATCGATAATATATATATATATATATATATATATATATATATATATATATATATATAAAAGGTAAGATGCGCGCGCGCGCGTGTGTGTGTGTGTGTGTGTGTGTGTGTGTGTGTGTGTGTGTCCTTTATACAAATCCACAACTTTTATCCGATTCTCGCCAAACTTCATACAGATATTCTTTAGGCTGAGTCTGAGCTCCAGGACCATGGATTAGTTTTAAAGCTTTCATTACACCCGAGCAACCCCGGACTTTACTGTTAATGTGTATATATACAAAATTTACAATTTTTTGCATTCAAAACAGAAAACTGTTTACTACTGGCAGGCGAAGTATTACGAAGGTAAAGGAAGGGCCAGTATCTTTACCCAGTTAAATTAGTGAAGTAGTTTAAGTGCTATACTTTTTGGAAAACGGGTGAGCCGAGTTCGAATTTCAGTTGAATTCCTTGCATTCACTTACGCGCAAATATCCTTAGGAAAGGTATTAATCCGTCTCTTTCCTCCAGTAATGGGTTGAATAAGGATGTGCGTTGTGGTACCGTGGATATCGACTCGGAACGAGAAATCGGGGAGCCGAGTTCAAATTCCAGTTGAATTCATTGCATTCACTTACGCGCAATTACCCATGGGAAAAGTATTAATCCGTCTCTTTCCTCCAGTTATGGGTTAAATAACAGGACAGATTAAGTTCTATAGCCTTGGCTGGCAACCAGTCTACCGCAGAAAGCAATGGCAACCTACTGCGGGAAAATCTTCTACCCAGTCAGTCATGTCTCTTTCGAGACATGATCGCCCAAGCGTTTACCACGTATGGCATTTAACTGACTGAATAGGACAGATTGGGTTCTATAGGCTTGGCTTGCAACCAGTCTACCGCAGAAAGCGATGGCAACCTACTGCAGGATAATCTTCTGCCCAGTCAGTCATGTCTATTTCGAGACATGATCTCCCAAGCGTGTATCACGTATGGCACTTTAACTGACTAATGGTCAATGAAGAGGTCAAAAAAATTTATTTACCCTTTTATATCCATGAGATTCTTTTTCATGTTTTAGTTGGTCGGCAACTTTTCTTAGAGATTCTTTTGGCTGGATATAGATCCTTGAATCCAAGCCGGAGTTTATAACGTCAGCAAATCCTTTTAACAACTAACTACTCTCTTCCCCAAAACCTATTTTTATAGGGGCTAACACCTAATATGCATATTTCTAGGACATTTCGAATTCTCTCGATTTCACTCGAACATTCTACAATCTTCCAAAATGTTCTATACTCTTGACTGGCAACCAGTCTACCACAGAAATTAATGGCAACCTACTGCGCGAAAATCTTCTGCTCAGTAACATATGTCTCGAAACAGACATGATCGCTCAAGTGTGTATTACGTATGGCCCTTAACTGACTGACTGACCATAGAGGAAAGCTCACAAAACATTAAAAGTATTCTCTTCCTACGTGCGATAAACGTGTTACCTTACTTGACACAAGGCCACGAGTATGTAGCACTCACTCGACATTAAACGCAGTACTCAGTGGTAGAACTCAACCAAACTATCTCGCTATTCGTACCCATTTCTGAGCTATACAGTAGCAATGAACACGTTATTACTTTTACGAAGAGCACCATTTCATGAATCGCCAAAAATATGCAGATTGAATTATCTTTTAGAAACTTTCTTTTAACGTCATTGTGTTTCGGCGATTGAATTTAGAGCAGACACAGTTCAGAATAGTCGCCCACGCGCATGTCTCCGTTATTAAATTAGTGCCTTGTTTAAAAATATTGGCATAGCGTTTTTGAACTACGACCAAACAAAGGACTTCGCTTTTGTTGCAGTGGATCTATTAATGCCACGCATTAAAATGGTACAGGTTAGCGAAGCTAATAGTAAATGCTCTTTGAGAATATACATGGAAAATGCAAGGGAGATAAACAAAGGACGATCTCTATCAATGTCTGTCTGTCACTATCTATTTCGGCGGGAACATCTCTCTTTATATATATATATATATATATATATATATATATATATATATATATATATATATATATAGTGTTTAGTGTTTAATTGTAGTAATGTTTAGTACTACGCTTCTTGTTTTTTAGTGGTTTTACTGTTAAAATTCCAGTTGAATACTTTGCATTTATTTTCGCACAAATACCCTTGGGAAAGGTATTAATCCGTTTCTTCCCTCCATTTATGGGTTGAATAATAAGACAGATTGAAGGGGTTATTATTATTATTTGCATCATTTATATGTAAACTAATATCCTTATCTTTGTTTTTATATTATCACCTAATCGCCTCCCGTCTGAATTTTTAGGGTGAGGAGCGATCATTATTTACATTATTTACATGGTGACTATTGTCCTCATCGTTGTTGTTATTATCACCTGATTGTCTTCTGTCTAAATTTCTGGGATGAGGAGTTATCATTATTTACGTTATTTTTGTGGTGCAATAAATATCGACTCGTAACGACAAATCTGAGTACCGAGTTCGAATTCCAGTTGAATTCCTTGCATTGGAAAAGGTATTAATCCGTCTTTTCCCTCCAGTTATGGGTTAAATAACAGGACAGATTGGGTTCTACAGCCTTGGTCGGCAACCAGTCTACCGCAGAAAGTAATGGCAATCTACTGCCTGATAATCTTCTGCTCAGTCAGTCATGTCTCTTTCGAGACATGATCGCCCAAGCGTTTACCACGTATGGCACTTAACTGACTGTCTTTTAAAATGAATTTTGTTAAGCAGGGGTTTTTTTTATCGTAAAGTGCTCGATATCGGGGTAGACACAGAGCGTTGATAACTACAAAGAGTTTGTCTCTTTAACCGAGCAGAGTCATGCTGACTTCCAAGTTTCGTGAGGATACCGTTATGATGTTCTCACTTTTCAGGGTTATCGTCAGGCAAATAGCGGTGTCCTCACGAAACTTCGAAATGAATCTGCTCATTATATTCCATGTTATTCTTTAACACATCACTAAATAAATTCCGTGCCTAACTAATAAAACAACAACTTTTCGGCAAAATTCGACTTTATTCATCAACATAGTCTCCTTCTAGGTGATACACTGATCCCAACGTTTCTCTAATAATTCGATGCTTTTTGTAGAACGATTTGTCTTTGGTTTCAAAATACGCCTTAGTTTCCGATGTCACTTCTTCATTTGAGCCAAATTTCTTTCCCTGGAGCATTTTTTGAGGTCTGCAAACAGCCAATAGTCGCTAGATCTGGAGAATAGGGTGGATGAAGAAGCAATTCGAAGTGCAATTCATGTAGTTTTGCCATTGTTGCGATCATCTTGTAACACTATGCGTTGTCTTGGTGAAAGACCACTTTTTTTTCTTCATTTGTGGCCATTTTTTTGGTGATTTCTTTCTTCAAACGCACCAATAATGCTATATAATATTTGCTGCCAATGGTTCTCTCTTTCTCAAGGTAATCGATGAACAAAATACCTTGCGCATCCCAAAATACGGAGGCAAAAACCTTACCTGCTGATGTTTGCATCTTTGGTCGGGTTGGACGGCTTTCACTTGTTGCTGTCCACTCAGCTGACTACCGATTTGACACCGGAGTGAAATGGTAGATCCATTGTCACATATTTACGTAAAAACACCTTATTGTTGCGTTGAAAACAGTTGCAAACAACCCTCTGAATCGTCGACAGTGAGCAAACGCGGTACCCACTTTGAACATAGCTTTCTCATTGATAAATGTTCATGCAAAATGGTGAATACATTGCCTTCTGATGTGTTCAACTCCTCTGCTATCTTACGCAACTTCAATTTACGATCGACCAAAACGAGTTTGTGGGATTTTATGATATTTTCCGGAACAAGTGCTGATTTTGGGCAACCCGGGCGTTCAGCATCATTTGTGTCTTTACGACCGCGTTCAAAGTCAGCATTCCATCTCTTAACCCTCGTTTCCGACAGAGCAGAGTTTGAATAACACTTTGCTTTGCTTGAACAGTATTTTTCCATCAGAAAGCAATGCTTTTTCAACACACGAAATTCAGATTTTTTTATTGTTTTGAAAATTTGCAACAGTAGCTTCCCTTAAATAACTGTAATTTGTAAACTAATAATCTGATTGGGCCCAAATTTTGTCACGTGCTATTTGAAGGTTAGTACTTCATAAAAATCATATATGGATTTTTTATTCGTGGCGCCATCTATATGTCACGCCTGGGACTTATTGAATGATGTTATCTATCTCTGTATTACTCTCGGTGTGTTCATATCTATTTTTCTATCGATTTCGGAGTGTCCATTTCATACTACCGATTTGTTTGTCTATTCATCTGAGTCTGTTCGTATCTTTGTTCGTATCTTTATCGTATTCTGTTCGAATCTGTCTATCTGTCTAGGTAACTATCGATATATCTATTTATCTGTCTGTTTAAATTATCTATCTACCTCTCCATCTCGCTGTCTGTTGCAGCCTGTTCATATCTATCTATCTATCTATCTATCTATCTATCTATCTATCTCAGTCGTCGATCTATCTATCTATCTCAGTCTGTTCAGATCTATCTATCTCAGTCTATTCTATCTATCTATCTATCTATCTATCTATCTATCTATCTATCTCAGTCTGTTCAGATCTATCTATCTATCTATCTCAGTCTGTTCAGATCTATCTATCTATCTATCTATCTACCTATCCTCAGTCTATTCGATCTATCTATCTATCTATCTATCTATCTATCTATCTATCTATCTATCTATCTATCTGAGTCCGTTCATATCTATCTATCTATCTATCTATCTATCTATCTATCTATCTATCTATCTATCTATCTATCTGAGTCTGTTCATATCTATCTATCTATCTATCTATCTATCTATCTATCTATCTATCTATCTATGTTAAGATCTATCTCTCTCAGTCTGTTCAGATCTATTTATCAAAGTATCTCACTCTCTCTCTCTCTCTCAGTTTGTTAAGATCTATCTATATATATATCTATCTATCTATCTATCTATCTATCTATCTATCTATCTATCTCAGTCTGTCTATCTATCTATCTATCTATCTATCTATCTATCTCAGTCTGTTCTTATCTATCTATCTATCTATCTATCTATCTATCTATCTATCTATCTATCTATCTCAGTCTGTTATGATCTATCTATCTATCTATCTATCTATCTATCTATCTATCTATCTGTCCCTTTCTGCACTTATCTGTCTATTAGTCTCTATCTTTTTGTGTTCTTCATCGATGATGCAATAAAAAGCTGTCATTTCTTTTTTTCTTTTATTTTTTCATGAATTTCTGCTCCTCTGCCGACTTATGAAAAAATTCATGAAAAATCATTTTTGTCATCCTATCTTTGTGAGTGTGTGCGTATTTGATTAAATCAATAGACGAGGATTGTTTTTTAAATATTTTCATAACCTTTCTAATTTAAGTGCACAAAATTCTATCTTTTTGTTTCATTCTTTAAGTGAACGCGTTTTAGTGTCTATTTATAAAATTTACTTTCTACTTATGCATAAAAATAAACCTTTATAGAAAAATATACATTTCTGGAGAAAAAGATTACGAACAACACATTTTTGAAGCAAAAAACTTTTCTCAGCAAAACATTTTCAGATACAAAACTAGAAGACATTTTCAGTTTTCTAAAATAAAAAAATATATATATACAAAAACTTTTTCACTAAAATCTGACTAAATCAACCTTCTCACTATAACCGAACATTAAAAAGAATATCTTAAAACCCCACCTTTTTGGCATTAAATAACCCACAGAGGTGTTGATATGCCGTTAAACAAAAGTCAAACTCAAACAATCTTCAGAAATTTAAATGAACGGCATCTTCTATCTCTATAACCCGTTCTTTTATTGTCCTTTCTCTTCTCTTCTTCACGTTAATGTCTTCTCATTCGCTTTCACTTTCCCTTGCGTCTTAGTGGCATTATCGCCTTACTTTTGATGAAGTATATGAAAAAACACTTTATTCCATTGTGGTGTATTGTCATGCACTCACTACATCCGACGCAACCCAAGTTTTTTCTTTGCTTTTTTTATTTTCACAATTCTCTTCTTTTTTTCTTCGGTGCATATCTAAACTTATTTATAAATGGAACTTTGTGTGTGTGTGTGTGTGTGTGTGTGTGTGTGTGTGTGTGTGTGCGTGCGTGTGTGTGTGTCCGTTACCTATAGACTCCGAAACGGCTGAACCGATTTCCTTGAAAATTTACACAGTTATACTATAAGCGTCTGTGAGTGTTCTTAGCTAGGTTTTGTGTAGAGGTACCCCCAATAAATATCGGAAATCGATAATCGAATAAAATCGGGTTATAGAAGAAGTGGTCCGATTTTAATCAAATTTGATACACTCATAGACAAAGACATAAGAAACGATATTCAGAAGTTTCAAGGTTGCAGTTCTTACAATAGTGCAGAAAATCGATAATATATGTATATATATATAAAAGGCAAGATGTTTGTGTGTCTGTTTATCTGTCTCTATGTCATTTATACAAATCCACAATTTTTATCCGATTCTCATCAAACTTCACAAATATTCTTTAAGCTGAGTCTGAGCTCAGGACCATGGGTTAGTTTTAAAGCTTTCATTACACCCGAGCAACGCCGGGCTATACTGCTAGTTTAAGTATGAATTGACCAGTTATTTTCGATTTCACCACATTCACTGTGACGGCAGCGCCATCTATCCTGTTAAACTCAAACTAACATTATATTCATTTTACCGCTTTTCAACGATGTAGAACGAATATTTCACTCTGTATAAGACGCGACTCTACTCTTCTTGTCGTTCGCATTAACCTCAGCAACTTCGTGACAAGCTAAACAAATTTTGAATTAAAATTTATAATTTCAAAAGAGTACCAAAAATGTCATAAAATATAAAACAAACATTCATTAAAAATTCATAATTTTGGCAGGGTGAAAATTAATATTTGCGATAAGTAATTTTACGTATTTACTTTCGCGCAAATACCCTTGGGAAAGGTATTAATCCGTCTCTTCCTTCCAGTTATGGGTTAAATAGCAGGACAGACTGGGTTCTGTAGCCTTGGTCGGCAACCAGTCTACCGCAGAAAGCAATGGCAACCTACTGCGGGATAACCTTCTGCCCAGTCAGTCATGTCTTTTTCGAGACATGATCGTCCAAAGTGCGTATCACGTATGGCACTTAACTGACTGAATATAATAGTTGGAAGCATAATCAAAGTTTCCACTGGTCATAAACAGTCATCCACTGTTTTCTATTGTCATGAAGTAGTAAACTGATCCCCCACTAATTACTACTTAATATAATAATATAATCCACCTCTTCTTCCTACAGCTATGGGTTGAATAGCAGGACAGATTGGGTTCTATAGATTTGGTTGGCAACCAGTCTACCGCAGAAAGCAATGGCAACCTACTGCGGGATAACCTTCTGCCCAGTCAGTCATGTCTCTTTCGAGACATGATCGCCCAAGCGTGTATCACGTATGGCACTTAACTGACTGACTGAATTTTACATTATTTGGGTTGACTTAACAGAAAAGATTCTCTAAAAGATTTATATAGTGTGGCTGAAGTCGAATAAAGAAAAATTGACGCATGGAATGTGAAAGGCGAGTCACTTCTGACCTATAATTATGTTAGTGGAATTGTTATTATTTATACTACAAGTATAGTGTCTATTAATAACATATCTGCGTCAGAAATATGCACCTTGGGACAAAGAAAGCAAACATTCGTCTCGTCATGAAATGCTCTGCATTTTGACATCGGAAACATTTAAATGTGATAACAGTATTCGCTTTTATCTATCATTTATTTTCAAGGAGGCTTACGGCCATATCATGTTGAATACACCGGTTCTCGCTCGATCACCGAAGTTAAGCAACGTTGAGCCTGGTCAGTACTTAGATGGGTGATCGCTTGGGAATACTGGGTGCTGTCAGCGTTTAGTGACGGATGTGCGTTGTGGTGCAGTGGAGATCAGTTCGGAAAGAGAAATCGGTGAGCCGAGTTCGAATTCCAGTTGAATACCCTGCATTCACTTAAGCACTGGTACCCTCGGGATGGGTATTAATCCGGCTTTTCCCTCCAGTTATGGGGTTAAATAACAGGGTAGGACTTGGGGACCCTGCCCTTAAAAACAAATCCTAATGAATCTTGATACTCGAAAAGAAAAAAAGTATTACTAGACACAAAACTTATATAAAAACAACAATAAATTGTTGAAAGAAAAAGGTATTACCAGCAATAAATAAATAAAAATTTAGTTGGCAATAAATGACCCGCCGAGATTGATATGCCATAAAAACAAAACAACCAACTTTAGAGGACATGGCAATTTTTTAAGCACAGCTTAGATGTGGCACAAGGCCGAATGTATGGAGTACCCAGTGCGGATCGAAATCACTAATCTGCTGTAATTCTAGCGAGATAAGCTTGCAAAACGCCGAGGTGCCTGCTGCTTATTCAATGAGAAAGAGAAAAAGTCAAGTTTGAAATCCACTCGACTTTATTACAATCACTTACATGCAAATACCATTAAAAGAGGTATAAATTTATCTTCTCCCCCAGCTATGGGATAAATAGTTGGTGATGCATCTGGAAAAAAATCATTGTTATCTTTTTCAAAAATGTTAATGAAATATTCGCTCGCAAGGTAAAAAAAAGTAATATTTCTTTTAATAACCCACAAAAAGTTGATAAGCTGTAAAAAAAATAAAACAGCCATGGGTTATCTCAGTGTTGAGTTATGGCTAACGAGCTAGTTTGGTTGGTCATTACTACTGAATAGAGATTTGATCCTCAGTCATTCAGTTACGTGCCATACGTGATACACGCTTAGGCAGAAGATTATCCCGCAGTAAGTTGCTATTACTTTCTACGGTAGACTGGTTGCCAGCCAAGGCAATAGAACCCAATCTTTCTTGTTATTTAACCCATAACTGGAGGGAAGAGACGGATTAATGCCTTTCCCAAAGGTATTTGCGCGTAAGTGAATGCAAGGAATTCAACTGGAATTTTAACAGTAAAACCACTGAAAAAACAAGATTGGTGCTAAACATTACTACAATTAAACAGAGATACACAGAAAAGTTATAAATAATTAATCAGTATGGAGAAGAGGTGGATTCATACCTAATCAGAATTTGATAAATAAGAAATAATATGCATTTAAAGTGGGGGATCAATTCTATACTATAACCAATACATAAACTGATCCCTCACTTTATGGCCACGTCATTTCCTATACATTTATATTCTAGATTTATGGGCTAGAGCAAGTGGATGGCAGAGCGAAGTTTGGGTGGGGTAACAGGAGAAAGAGTGCTAGGGATAGGAAGATGTGGAAGGCCATGATCGCCTACAGCCTGAAGGGACACATCACATAGAAGAGTTACAAATAGTTAATCAGTATTGAGAAGAGGTGGATTCATACCTAACCAGAATTTGATAAACAAATAAGAAATTATAATGTGGATATAAAGTGGGGGATCAATTCTATATTATAATCAATATATAAACTGATCCCTCACTTTATTTCCATGTTAGTTTCTATACATTTATATTTTAGATATATGGGCTTGAGCAAGTGGATGGCAGAACGGGGTTTGGGTAGGGTAACAAGAGAAAAAGTGTTAAGAGCTACAAGGGATAAGGAGATGTGGAAGGCCACGATCGCCTACGCCCTAAATGGACACGAAACATAGAAGAAGAAGATCAACATTTGACGATGATACTGTGTTCTATTTTAATCCGAAGAAAATCACCCTGATAATTTCACATGTGCTTCGGACAATCAAGGGAAATTCTAGACGTGCGATCGCCATTGGTTAAAGCAGCAACTAAATTCCAGAGTAGCTGATCGATACTAGGCTAAGAACGCAACACTTTATAAGCAGAGCTTATATTTTGAACGAAGGAGCCATTGAATTATTTCAACGGACCAAAATAGCAGTCGAAGTTAAGAGCAGATTTGCCAATGCTTACAGGCGTCATCTACCATGTATAATTAGAGATACAAGTGGCAGGAGCCGTTGCTTATTTGATAAACGTGTCGGAACAGTTTGATGCAGTGTAATGGTTAACAAACATGTCTTGCCAGATTAATTACGCGTGAGTTCGAGCCTCCTAGGTGCTCCATAATTTTGACCTTGTGCTGTGTCTAAGCTAAGCGGAATAAATCACTATTTGGTATTAAACTTTCGTTATTTCGTCGTTCAGGAAGGATGCAATTGATTGTTGGTTGGTTGTTTGAATTTGTTTAGCGAGATATCAACCTCCACGGCAATTTAATTTAATTAAATTAATTTAATTTAATTTAATGCCGAAATCTTTATATTTTGAAACCAGTTGTATGACTTCAACTACAGATAAAATGTATTGTTGGTTATTTTTCGAAAAAATCTATACTTGCTCATTTTATTGTAAGTAAGCATTTTTTGTGTTTTTTTTTTGGGGGGGGGGGGTTATTGTTTCACCCTAAGCAAGGCGGTACCGCCACTGATGCGCAGGGGGCGGGCTTCATAAGAAAATAAAAGTTTAGGCAGGAGGAGAGTGTGAAGTGAAGGGAGATGGTTAATCTTTCTTTAAATCGGCCTTGTGTCTGACTTAACCAAACTTCCTACAGCTTACAAGTTTTATGTAGAATTATCATCAGAAGGTTTTTCATCATCAAAATGCTGGTAGTCAGTTGGAATGAGTGGATTAGTTGTTATGGGGAAACACACCTATTCCTCAGATAATGGACTCTCCCTCCTATATTAATAAGAGTTAACAGAGACTTAACGAGAGGAGTTCTTAGGAAGTTCACAGGAGTTCTTTAGAGTTCTATTGGAGTTCAGTAGAACTACCAGGCAGTTGATATTAGTCGGCAGTTAGCCGAATACTAAGGAGTCAGCTTCAGTGGAAGATTACCAAGTTCCTAACATTTTGGATGCGTTAAGTCGATTAGCAACCGACATAGCACGATTATAACCTTCAGTGCGAAAACTACTCCACAAAATTAGTGTAGAAGAGTGGAATAATAAAATATACATTTTGCATTTTAAAATAGAAATTTATTAAAAGGAGGAATAACATGAGTTGAAGAAGTTAATGTTAAATTAGAAACATTATTAAGAAGTTAAGGGTAGAGTTCGTACAAAATGTTTGTAGTAGTAATTGTTGAAATAGATCTTTAAGAGAAAGAGGACAATGTTCGGGTCGCTTGAAGTTTGAAGTTACATTTTAGATGTGCGTCTCTCTTTCGCTGCTCCCATCTCTGACTCTTGACTGACGCCAAGGTCATTTATATAGTCTTTTTGAATTTAGCACTGGGTCGCTAAGTCGTGCAAGTCGCTCCCATTGGTCAAAAATCATTTTAACACCTAACTACGAAATCCTGTTTCGACCTTTTCTATGGTCAATCCTTTTTTCTATTTGGGAAAACCAGGATTTCACACATCATTGCGAATTTTTGTAAAAGTGAAGAAGAAGGTTGATTTTAATTAATTTCTTATCCGCTACAAGTGAAGAGAAAGACGAACCAGTTACGGGGGGGGGGGGGTTGTCAGAGAAAGGGCAAGAGAAGGATGTGAACACAGGAGTGGCGACAGTTGCGAAAATAGAGAGAAAGGAAAAGAACAACATACACTGGGTGATGAAGTCAAGTGAATAAGAGATGGGAATTGACATTGCATTTAAGTTCCTGGGGGTTGTAGCCGTCAGTAAAGCAAGTATATGGAAGGGAGTTCCACAGGCGGGAGGTGCGAGAAAGGAAGCTGATGGAGTAGAATTGTCGCCTGTATTTGATTGAATAATTTAATTGTAATGAGTGGGAGCTTGTTGCCAGTCTGGTTGTACGAGTAAATTCTTGCGGATGGGTACACCATCGACCTAAATCGTCGGAGCAGAAGCCATGAAAATATTTGTAGAAGAGACAGAGAGAAGCCACATCCCGCCGGTGAGAAAGTGGCTGGAGTCGAGCTACCAGCTCGGGAACTATCGCATTACTGATTCTTCTTTGGAGCCTGTCGAGAACACTGAGATGAACAGCATGGGCGCCTGACTAAATATGACAACGGTATTCTATGCACAGTCGGATGGTTGCATTGTTGATATTTTTGTATAAATTGATATTGCTGGCATTGTTACTACAAAAAAATATAGTTTTATATTATTATAGTATTTTGTTTTTGTTTGAGGACCCACTATCTTCCTATTGCTGGGACCCTAAAAGGTGCTACCATCCAAAGTGAGGTCTATTTACGTAGAAACGACATCAATTAAGAAATGGTTCTACGCATTTCAAAACCGCTAATCTCCAGATCAGAAGCTTTGCTGCAGGATGTAGTCAATTATCAAACCCAAGACTAATTCCTTTTTAAAATTTTTTCATACAAAGCAAAGGGATAATTCCATTAAGACGCACGGGACAGCTAGGAGTAAAAGAGAATGAGTAGAGCGATTGATTCCCTTCTTATTATTTATTTTTACAATATTTACATTATTTGGACTATTTTCCTCATCTTTGTTGCCATTTGTACGAGGTTTCGGCCGTTGTACGCTCCGGCCTTCTTCAGGTGCTAGAAAGTTTGAACGGAAACCTTTATTGCAATCACTGAGTTATATCATCTATATCCCTTTTGTAAAAGAAGGCCGGAGCGTACAACGGCTGAAAGATCGTACAAATGGCAACAAATATATGTCAGGAGTACCAGACTTTATGAAGCAGCAATATTCAAAGCAAGGATGAATAATTGTCTTATAAGATAGACTAGCAGTATAGCCCGGCGTTGCTCGGGTTTAATGAAAGCTTTAAAACTAATCCAAGGTCCTGGAGCTCAGACTCTTTGGATGTTGGCACGAAAGACTAAAATGCAATAGCTGTTTCCAGTTAAAGCGAAACCGTAGACTGAAAGAAAAATGAATGAATCTAAGTCAAATTTTGATTTCCTTGTATCGATATCAAATTTTTTTTTTTTAATCATCTCACCCCAAGCAAGGCATTCCACTGCCACTATTGCGCATGGGGCTACATAGGGGAAGGTAAAGAGAAGGAGTGGTCAGACATAGGGAATGTCAGGAGGAAGGTGACAGATGAGTAAGGATACCGAGGATGAGGGTTGGGCAGATGGGAAGAGTATTTGATAGAATAGGAGCAGGTTAGTGTGTTAGGAGGTGTCTATTGACCTAACATTTAAACTCCTGGAGATTGTAGCCGTCGAGGAAGCAATCGTGTGGAAGGGAATTCCACAGTCGGGAAGTGCGAGGAAAGAAACTGTTGGAGTAGAAGTTACGGTTGCATTTTATAGGTTTCACTGTAAAAGGGTGGGATCTAGTTGCTAATCTAGTATCTCATTCAAATTCGTATTTAGGGGGCACTAGTGATCTAAGTTCATCGGAGCAGAAGCCATGAAAGTATTTATAGAAGAGACACAGGGAAGCCACGTCGCGCCGGTGGGAGAGAGACTGCAGGCGGTCTGCCAAGTCAGTACCTATCACATTACAGACCCTCCTCTGAATCTTATCGAGAAGCCCGAGGAGAATAGCAGGGGCACCCGACCAGATGTGGCAGCAGTATTCAATGCACGGGCGGATGGTAGATTTATATATGTGCAGGATAGATTTAGACGGAAAAAACTTCCGGGCCCTACACAGAGAACCGGCTTTCATAGCAGCGGATTTAGCAATGGATTCGATATAGTCATTCCATTTGAGGTCCGCTGAAAGTGTGAGACCAAGGAGGCGTAGTGTTTTACTCTCTGGGAGGCAAGTCCTCTGAGTACATTTTCATGCTATAAATAAGTAATACTTGGGTAAATCAGATTAATTTAATATGAAATTTGCTAATTTTTCAAAAATAATGTGTCACAGATGTATATTTTACTTTTGCAAGATTTTTAAAACCGAGAATTAACTTTGGTTTACAAATGTGTCCATCGCTTAAAAATGGACGAAAATCTGAAAGGTTTTTTAAAAATTGAACAATTTTAGATTCCTGTCAATATAATTTCTATTTTAAATAAATCAGAGTATTTTGCATACTGGAAATAGAAAATTTAATCATTTAGCTTTCAATTAAAACTAAAATAAAAGCTTCAAGAAGACTTTTTTTAAAGTTTAATTTAAAAGTTAGTTATCGAAAATGAGTGGAGGGACCTACATAACATGAATTGCGAGCGTTAGTAAGGAGATAAAGAGTGGTTAGAACAACAAAGGATAAGAAATTGTGGAGAGCTATGATCGCCCACATCTTGACACATAAAATAATAATTTTTCGATGTCGAATGACATGTGAAATACCCGGCGAAACAAAGAAAATCCTGGGTAAAGGGACAGATAGTGATATGAAACTGGTTGTTTTAACTGATCGTTGGTTTAACTCTCCTAACTTTCGGGTTATGCCTCGTATTTCTGTCATTAGACTAGCAAGCGACTATTTAAACTTTATTTTTAGGGTGTCGATGTACACTGGTGACATTGATGGATTCCAGATGAATTAGTCACTCTCTCCCCCACCCTCTCTCTCTCTCTATTTTATTTTTTATTTTATTTATTTATTTATTTTTTGTCGTTAACAATTCATTTCTCGACTTTGACTCATTTCACAGTCAACGCATTCAATTCTGCAAGAAAAAACAAAGGTCAAACGAGCAGATTGGTTTACGAAATAGTCTTTTTTTTTAATGGCAAACATATTTCAGCTGGATAGGTAATTTTTCGAGCTTTCCTTAACCGCGAATTCATTTCGGACAGCTTAAAATTTACAAACTAATCATTTTTAGCTATCGCCATGCCGTGTGCATACCTCGTTTCCAATAAGCCCTACTGCGCATGTGCGACAAAAATGAGAGCCTACTTTAATAAAAAATGTCTTCACTGTTCAAGTTTTTTTTGTTTTTTTTTTTGAAAAGTGAAGACATCACAAGAATGTCTTTACGAAGTCGGCATGACTGAAATAACACGGTTCATCTAAATGACAAAGCTCTCCACGTTAATTCCAATAAAGTACTATCCTTATCTTGATATCGGGGACTTTATGATAAAAAAAAACCTGCTTGCCTAAATGACGTTCTACCAGTAAAACGACTCTAAAAAAAAAAAAAATGCAAAATAGCATCATTCCAATTTTACACTATATGAACATATATATATATATATATATATATATATATATATATATATATATATATATATATATGGATCTTTCTCGTAGGTTTACTTGGCATTTGTCAAAATGTAATGCACTGAGCTCATATGAATGTGTGAAAAATAAGCAAAATCATATTTCAGTGCCATACGTGATACACGCTTGGGTGATCATGTCTCGAAAGAAACATGACTGACTGGGCAGAAGATTATCCCGCAGTAGTTTGCCAGTGCTTTTTGCGGTAGACTGGTTGTCAACCAATGCTATAGAACCCAATTTCTTTTGTTATTTAATCCAGAACTGGAGGGTATTTGCACATAAATGAATGCAAGGAATTCAACTAGAATTTGAACTCTGCTCCTCGATTTCTCGTTCCGAGTTGATAACCACTGCACGACAACGCACATCCGAAATCATATCTACATAAGATAAATGTTAAAACCAACATTTCATGTTGATTTCACATTAAATATATGTGTCATTAAATTAAATGAATAATAATAATGTCATTAAATAAATGAATAATAATTAAATAAATAATGTCATTAAATAAATGAATAATAAATAAATAAATCATGTCATTAAATAAATGAATAATAAATAAATAAATAATGTCATTAAATAATAGTAGTAAATAAATAATGTCATTAAATAAATGAATAATAATTAAATAAATAATATCATTAAATAAATGAATAATAATTAAATAAATAATATCATTAAATAAATGAATAATAATTAAATAAATAATGTCATTAAATAAATGAATAATAATTAAATAAATAATAATAGTAAATAAATAATGTCATTAAATAAATGTATAATAATTAAATAAATAATAATAGTAAATAAATAATGTCATTAAATAAATGAATAATAATTAAATAAATAATAATAGTAAATAAATTATGTCATTAAATAAATGAATAATAATTAAATAAATAATAATAGTAAATAAATAATGTCATTAAATAAATGAATAATAATTAAATAAATAATGTCATTAAATAAATGAATAATAATTAAATAAATAATAATAGTAAATAAATAATGTCATTAAATAAATGAATAATAATTAAATAAATAATAATAGTAAATAAATAATGTTATTAAATAAATGAATAATAATTAAATAAATAATAATAGTAAATAAATAATGTTATTAAATAAATGAATAATAATTAAATAAATAATAATAGTAAATAAATTATGTCATTAAATAAATGAATAATAATTAAATAAATAATGTCATTAAATAAATGAATAATAATTAAATAAATAATAATAATTAAATAAATAATGTCATTAAATAAATGAATAATAATTAAATAAATAATAATAGTAAATAAATAATGTTATTAAATAAATGAATAATAATTAAATAAATAATAATAGTAAATAAATTATGTCATTAAATAAATGAATAATAATTAAATAAATAATGTCATTAAATAACTGAATAATAATTAAATTAATAATAATAGTAAATAAATAATGTCATTAAATAAATGAATAATAATTAAATAAATAATAATAGTAAATAAATAATGTCATTGAATAAATGAATAATAATTAAATAAATAATAATAGTAAATAAATAATGTCATTAAATGAATAATAATTAAATAACTAATGTCATTAAATAAATGGATTATAATTAAATACATAATATTAATAAATAACGTCATTAAATAAATGAATAATAATTAAATATATAATAATAATACATAATGCCATTAAATAAATGAATAATAATTAATTAAATAATAATAATAATAAATATATAATGTCATTAAATAAATGAATCATTTAACATTAAATAAATGTTAGTCGATAAAACTATTTTCTACAAGACACAGTGCAAAGAAAGACTCCAAATTCTGGAGTCTTTTGTAATAAAATTGCAGCAGCCAACATTAAATAAGGTATCTTTCTCCGTAGGGAATCGCATATATATGGATAATCAGTTTTTATTTACCCTGCTTCCCTACTGGATCGAGTTGTGACACAAGGTCGTTTTTTTGTTTTATTTTTATGTGGAGAACCCGAAAGGGCGGACGCTTGGGCCACTGGTCAAAGATTAATCAGCTCCCGCTTACGCGGTAACTGGGTACAAAGCTTATCCTAGGATGATTTAACTTGTCTTAGCGTATCCATACCTGTCTAAACCGATCCCATCGACTCACCAGGTCAGTGCATTGGGTAATCGGTTAATATACAACGTCTGACAATACCGAAATGTTGAAATCATGATAGTTTCATCGGCTGATATTCCTAATTTGAATATTTAAAACCTGTACATATTAATTTTTTACTTTTTCCTCGTATGCATTGACCACTTTTTTAATGCAACTGTTTACTACTTTAATTTAACTCTGACCAATAACTGTTTAATAATAACAATTATAAATATTTGTGTGTAGTGTGTGTGCGCGTAGTGAGTGCGCGTGTGATATTTGCACTACCTGACATAGGGATTGAACTTTCAACAACTAGGCAACTGGGTCCGCTTAAATCAATGTATACTAAGTATTTTCCACCTTACGCAATAATCGTAACCCATTTTTTCGAAAAGTTACTGTGTGGCATTATTTATGGTACGATTTTTAATAGCCTCAAAATAAGACAGCGATATTTAGGTACTTTGTTAATTAAGTGGGTTATATTTTTTGCATGAGTGGGTAAAGATTTCATGCATGAAACAAATTAATTGCCTTAGGTAAGGAATTTGCATTTTTTTAAGTATAAGGAAAGCTAATATTTTCTGTGCTGTCAAAAATGATAGTAATGTTTAAGTAGTTTTGCTGTTGCACTGATTATATTTTCAGCTGAAGTAATTGAGAATTCAAACGATACGATCACAAGCAGAAAAAAAATTTGATTTGCAATTTGTCTGTATTTCTAAGATGAGGTAATTATTTACATTATTTAAATTGTTAGTGTCATACCTGGCCCGGCTGGCTCGCTGCCTCCTGGTCCGGAACCCGAGTGAAGGTTGATGCTGTCGAACATGGCGTTCTCGGGTCGCTAATCGTAATGGTGGCCTCGTCACAGCAGCTGGTCCTCAAGACGTCTATTCCAACGGTGAACTTTCCTGCCCACGCTGTGTATTTTGATCTCAGGAAAGACACGTTGAAAACCTGGTAGCCGTTTCGCTACCACCTCAAACCAGAGCGGACACCCGTGTACACTCGTGTTGATAAAATAAAACACGGCACCCCAAAAAATAAATTAATTAATCGAAGTTCGAAGACGCCTGGATAAGTTGCGAAAAAGTCTTTATATATATATATATATATATATATATATATATATATATATAAAATAATAATTAGCAAAAAAAACAGAATGTACAATCGTCGAATTCAATTTTCACAATGGAGCGAAAGTTTTCGTTTAGAATAATCAAACCTTTCAATTTTCCAATTACTTTTAAAACAAAATGTTTTTTCGGGGCTCTTTATCGAAGCTTTATGGAAATAGCCGAAGTGAAGCGGAAGGCTGAGGGGTCGCGACGGCGGTAGTAAATTCGTCTTGCATCTTTTGTTCGGCAGCTCCGAGAAACTCGACTTGGCTCTTTCTTTTTCTATACATCTTCAGCTAGGACTCTATCCGAGGCGCATTATTCAACTTTAATTCTTGTAAGTCGGTCGCAGCAGACTTTTCTACGTTTCTTTACATCTTCAGCCCGGAGCTCTATGAGAGGCGACCAGTCATCTTGGTCATGGCTCTCGGTTGGGAACACTTTTCCCTCAGTCGTTACATCTCTGGGCCGAGAACCGACTGGACGTCGACTGCAACTGAGTGATTTTGCTACTCGGTGTCCCGATTTTTATACTTGTCCCAAATTCTCTTGGGGGATGCGGAGAGACCCGGGGTATCTTATGCAAATCAAATCTTTGACCAATGAGATTACTTCCACCTACACATCCCGAAGTAGGGGGGTTAGTTCAACCAATGGGGCAACAACACCTCTTCTGGTGTAATTTCTCTTCTTCTTCTTCTTGATTACATCATTTTAGGTTTCCTAATTTTCAAATCCTTTCCCAGCAGTTTGGGAACTAAGGATCTGACCTTACCCTAACTCCATCAAAAGCCCTGACAGTCTTGTTTTGACTATCTCTATTTCTCACTTCTACCGGCCGAAAAGCTTCTGATCGACTTTTGAATAAACAATGCAAAAATATATTTTCCTTTCTTCTCTTTTCAATTTTCAGCTTTTCGGATTTTACAAGTACACAGGTATTAAATATTTCTAATCAGAGCTCATATTGCGATTTACAATAAACTGCAAAATCAACAATGCCACTAATAATAATTTCTTTCGCTCTGTCGAAAATGAAATGAATTACATTTTTTTCATATGCAGAAATAGGGTTACATTCGAATTGCTGAATTCATCTTTGTTGTCCTATTCAGAACGTTTCGGCAGTTGTGCGCCTTGACCTTCTTCAGGACCTGTCTATAATTCTGAAATGCGGTAATATAATTATTTATATTATTTACATTGTTCGAACTGTTAACTCATCTTTGTTGTCATATTCACGACGTTTCGGCTGCTGTACATTTCGGCCTTCTTCTTGGCCTGTCTATATTTATGAGATGAAGGCACTGTAATTAGTATCATTACTTATATTGTTCGGACTGTTGTACTCATTTTTATCGCCATATTCACGACGTTTCAGCCTTTGTACGTCCAGCCTCCTTCAGGATCTGTCTATATTTTTGAGATGGTGTATTGTAATTATTTACATTATTCGGAATGTTGTCCTCATTTTTGTTGCCATATTCACGGCGTTTCGGTCGTTGTGCGGCTCTGCCTTCTTCAGGATCTGTCTATATTTCTGAGAAGAAGTATTGTAATTATTTACATTATTTACATTGTTCGAACTGTTGTCCTCATTTTTATTGCCATATTCGCGATGTTTTGTCAGTTGTACGCTCCGGAATTCTTCAGGGTCTGTCTCTAAATCTGAGGTGAGGTACTGTAATTATTTACATGTTTTACATTGTTCGGACTGTTGTCCTCATCTTTGTTGCCATATTCACGACGTTTCGGTCGTTGTACGCTCCGGCCTTCTTCAGGATCTGTCTATCTTCTTAAATGAGGTATTGTAATTACTTACATTGTTCAGATCGGAGTATCGTTCTCATCTTTGTTGCCATGTTCACAACATTTCGGCCGTTGTATGATCCAGCCTTCTTCAGATGATTGGAATTTTTAACTGAACCATTTATTTTGATCACTGGGGTAGATTGTTTTTGTTCGATGAGCCATGCCACTTCTGGACACCTTAGTTTTCTCCATTTATCTCAACTCTCTAAGTTACTTGTTCACCATTGCTGTAGCTAAGTATTGAACTCACAACACTTTGGGTCAAATCACTGGATCTGGGTCATGTGTCAGGACAGTGATGTACAAAAATCTTAGAGAGTTCTGATTTGTAAGTCAGTAAAATTTAAAATAACCAAAGAAGCGAACATATTTATACTTTTTGAAATTGCATTATCACGTAATCAATAAAATGGTGGCCATATTTAAAAGATAATGATTAACCCTACAAATGAAATGTTTAAGAACATAATGGTCGGTAAAGCTGCCTCTAGCAAACCAGTCCTCCAATGGCAGTAATACTCCATTTTCAGCCTGATCTAGCTCTTGTAAAATCAGAAGATAGCATGAGGAGTTAGGTACTTATTAAAGCGATACAGGAAACCGACGATTTTCCAGTATCTTTAGCGATGGATTATAGGTACGATTTCCATATGATGTTTGTTTTAAGTTTGAGGCTTAACCGTCGCTGAAGTTACTGGTCCTTCCTGAGAGAACATATGTTTATCGTGACTAGTGGTAGTTAATTGTCTGATTGGAAAGCATAATAATGTCATTGTGTTTCGCTTATTGGGAAATGATCCATCATGATAACAAATCGATGTCATTTGATCAACATTGTCATTTACCTTATTTTTATTACAGGGCTTCGACCAATGAACCTACAAATCAATATCTGAATCGACTATGACTTCATTAGTTCAATGGTGCACTGCTTATGTTACCTAGGAAGACCTTGCGATAAAAAGAATCGATATTAAAATGAGACAGGCATGAACAGTGAAGAATGGTCAACTCCCACCCATAAATGGTAGCACCAACCAATTTTCAGCCTGTTATGGCTCTTGTAAAGGCAAAATATAGCATAAGGAGTCAGGTACTTAATGGAACGGTACAGGAAACCGACAATTTTCCCAACATCATTAACGATAAAACGTATCTATGAACAACTTGTGGTCTGGGACGAGTATAAGCTCCAACAGGATCTTAAAGCAAGGAACCTCTTTGAGAATGCAATCGTACACCTGATCACTACAATCATAAACTCTTTGTTGTGTCGTGAAAAATACGATACAAACAAATGAAAGGTTAGTCCGAGTGGTAAAGACTAAGGAACACACGATTAAATCAACAATAAGTTTTATTGTTCTAAAGGTACAAATATTAAGAGTCCACACAATAGTCACTATGTACAAAAATGGAGCGTAGAGTACTTCCGTCCGTTCCTGGTCGTCTTCCGGTCATCAGCTCGCTCGTAATCTACTGTGTGGTGTATTTATAATAGGTGACAGTCCATTGCTAGGGGGAGGACAGGTTCTTTCATTACAACACTCTTCAAGTGTCAGTCGCAATCTATCCTACATATTCTCATGGTGTGCATCTCTTGCTCACACTTTGGACACCCTTACAACAACCCAATTTGGTAAACTTTAAAGGACGCATACTTAAAATCCGAAATAGGCAGCTGGAATTTCAGAGATGCATCATGAGAAAAGAGAGCATGGAGAATTTGATACTCACAGGGCGTATTGAAGGCAAGAGGTATAGAGGGGGATCAGGAAGTAGCTTAATGAACGAGCAGAACAGGATGGATGGCAGAACAGGGCCAGGAGTGGAGATAATAGGGAGACAAATATTGGTAGGTGTTACGAAAGAGAGAAAATTGTGGAGAACTATGGTCGCGCACGTCCTGAACGGACACGGTACATAAATGAAGGTTTAGATCGCTAATTTCGTAGTATTATTTGCATTATAGCCCGACCTCTTTAATCCGTTACTCCGTGGTTCGAAAATCCCCATAGTCCGTTATTTTATAAATTAGCTGCTATTGGCGGCTAGAAGGATTGCACTACACATTGCTTATAACTTTGCGCAGCAACCGACAGCACCAGTGTGTTTTGGTGATACGGTCTTGCTCATATCTTATATGGAGCCCTTCAATCGTCGGGGAGACCTGAAGACAGAAGAAACAGTCAACTTTTAAAAAGTCCGGTCTGTTTTCGGTGCCTCTCAGAAGTTCCGGAATAATTATGTCTGTCCACTCTTTCTTTAAAAGCATAGAGGGTGCGAACGTTCCATGTACTGCTGGTTGTACCCTGCGTTGATAGCTAGATGGAGCTTGTCGCGCCAGTCGTCGAATTGTTACGCCTATTCTGAAGTAAATCAATGGGACTTAATCCGGGCCTCACCGATCCGACATGAGGTCGCAGAGATACTTTTTTCCTTTTGATCTTTTCAATGGGCTTTCAGATCGCTTGCATAATATAGTATATAGCTTTTTTATCCATTTCATTGCATTAACATTTATCTATAAAGTTTTATAAAAAAAAAAACTTTGCCAGAAACAAAGAAAAGAGTACTGAACAGTTACGTGATATCTGTCCTCTTGTATGACAGTAAATGCTGGACAATCTCCTCAAAGATGAAGAAAAGACTTGAAACAAGAGAAACAAAGAGTACTGAACAGTTACGTGATATCTATCCTCTTGTATGGCAGTGAATGCTGGACAATCTCCTCAAAGATGAAGAAGAGACTTGAAGCAAGAGAAAGAAATAAAAGAGTTCTGAACTGTTACGTGATATCTGTCCTCTCGTATGGCAATGAATGCGAGACGATCTCTTCAAAGATGAAGAAAAGACTTGAAGTAACAGAAGTGTGGCTCTACAGAAAGATACTGAGGATACCATGTGCCGATCATGTGAGCAATGAATATGGTTTAAAGAAAATGGAAAAAAAACTTTTAAAAACTATCAGGAGGAAACAGTTATGGTTTCTAGGGTATATGATGAGGAAAGAGGGTTCAGAAAATCTGATACTCACAGGTCAGAGTGAAAGCAAAAGGGATAGAGAAAAATAAGGCATAACATACTTAGTGAGCTTGAATAAATGGATGACAGAACAGGGCTTAGGAAAGATAACAAAAAGACAAAATTTATTAAGAGACATAAAGGACAAGAAATTGTGGAGAGCCATGATCGCCTACGTACTAAAGTCACATAGAAAAAGTATATTAGGTTGTATTCGTACTTCAATCACAAACCTCATATTTCCTCCAACAACTGCCTAGTGAGGAACTCAATTAAATTGAAGCATTTGTTGAAATATAGTTACAGAAAACTAATTAATTAAGAGTCTCAAAGAACGAAGCTGTGGAGAGCCATGATGAGTTCCGTTCTTGTATGAAAATATTAAGGATTGTTTCATTTCCTGTTTAAAATTTTATTCTATCTTTGACTAGCAGTATAGCCCGGCGGTGCTCGGGTGTAATAAAAGCTTTAAAACTAATCCATGGTCCTGGATCTCAGACTCTTTAAGTGTTGGCACGAAAGACTAAAATGCAATAGTTGTTTCCAGTTAAAGCGAAACCGTAGACTGAAAGAAAAATGAATGGATGTAAGTCAAATTTTGATTTCCTGCTATCGATATCAAATAAGTTTTTTTCGTCGTAAACTGAATTTTGAAGGCTAAATAAGTCCTTTGAGTAAATGGTATCATGGTTGAGACAAAGAACTACAATTATATCTACTTAGAACCAAACCCGAAGCAAAAACTAAAATAAGAGGGCTGAAGAAATAGACATACAGGCAGATAAACAGACACACACACAAACATCTTGCCTTTTATATATATATATATATATATATATATATATATATATATATATATTATCGATTTTCTGCACTATTGTAAGAACTGCAACCTTGAAACTTCTGAATATCGTTTCTTACGTCTTTGTCTATGAGTGTATCAAATTTGTTGATTAAAATCGGACCACTCCTTCTATAACCCGTTTTTTTCGATTATCGATTTTCAATATTTATTAGGGGTACCTCGACACAAAACCTAGCTAAGAACACTCACAGACGCTTATAGTACAACTGTGTAAATTTTCAAGAAAATCGGTTCAGCCGTTTCGGAGTCTATAGGTAGCGGACACACACACACAGAGACACGCACACACACATACACACACACAGACAAAGTTCCATTTATAAATAAGTTTAGATAACATAGAAATATATATCTGGAAGGAGCTGGCAAGACTATGCTTACATAGAAGCATTTTTCAGGGTTTCTGGCATCTGTGGGTCGGTCGAGGCCTGGTCCCAACGCTACTAGATCAAAAAGGTCAGACTGTATTGTATTTTGTTCCTGAGGTGGGGAGGGGGTCTTCAAGGCATAAATCGAAAGGCGTTAATCGTAAACTGATTTTCAAAAAGGGAAAGAGCAAAATCTATATTACTAATTAACTAAATCTTTACCAGTGTTTGAATTGTGTATTCTTTCAGATCAGGACAATATATAATGATTCCAATGTAATCAAATGATGTTCACCACATTCAACAAGTTCGGCTGGTAAACAACGAACGCCCGTGTTTCGCCGGCAAGCAAATTTAATAAAAACGAACGTGACAGAAAATAGTTTTCTCAAAAGGAAGAGTATAATATGCAGACGAATATCTATAGGCCTTCTTTTACTCGTTGCAACGTTATTTTTAATGGATCCCCATATAGGAGGATACGCTCCGTTGTTTTTTAAGTAGCACTTAAATCGTCTACCGTCCTGGATACTCGAGAAAACGTATTAAAAAAAGATAATGACCTTGTGGCCGCTACTATATTGACCCGTAAACAGATAATAAATGACAGAAAACAACAACAAACAGAACGAAGATATGAGAAAAACAGTCTTCTTCTTCTGTGTACCCTGTCCTTTCAGGACATAGACGATCGTGGCTTTCCACGTCTCCCTATCCATGGTATCTCTTAGCACGCTTTCTCCTGTAACATCTCCCAACCCCCGTTCTGTCATCCACTAGCTCAAGCCCCATAAATCTTGAATATAAATGTATAGAAACTAGCATGGCTACAAAATGAGGGATCAGTTTATATATTGATTATAATATAGAATTGATCCCCTATTTTATATCCATATAATTTCTTATAAACAGTTGTCATATATATTCTTCTTCTATATGCCTTGTCCTTTCAAGGCCGTAGGCGATCATGGCCTTCCACGTCTCCCTATCTCTGATGGCTCTTAGCACGCTTTCTCCTGTAACATCCCGCAACCCCCGTTCTGTCATCCACTTGATCAGGCCCTTCAGATATGTTATCCACTGCTTTCCTCTGTCTCTTTTTCCCTCTATTTGGCCTATTAGTATCAGGTTCTCCAAGTCCTCCCTCCTCATTGCATGTCCCAGGAACTTCAGTTGTCTCTTCCTGATGCTCAATATTAATTTCCTTTTCGTTTCCATTCTTTCCACATTTCAGCTGCTTCAAGTTTTTCCTTCATCTTCGATGATATTGTCCAACATTCATTGCCGTATTGAAGAACTGACATCACATAGCAGTCCAGTACTCTGTTCTCTGTTTCTAGTGAAAGTTTAGAGAAAAACAGTGCACAAGACAAAAAATAACTCTGCAAGCTTATGTAGAGGGTAATAGCGTTGTTCTGAGAAGGGCAGTTTGTGGTCATTGAGAACGCTGTTCTAAAAAGGACAGTTTTGTAATCGCTGGAGAAGGTTGTTTTAAAAAGGACAGTTTTGTTGTCGCTGTGTAACGTTGTTCTGAAAAGCACAGTTTTGTGGTCGCTGGAGAATGTTATCCGAAAAAAAAAAGACATTTTTGTGGTCACAGGGGAGCATTGCTCTGAAAAGGACAGTGTTGCTTGTCGCTGGATAACGTTGTTCTAAAAAGGACAGTTTTGTGGTCGCTGGATAATGTTATCCTGAAAAGAACAGTTTTGTCGTTGCTAAAAAGCGTTGTGATGAAAAGGACTGTTTTTTGGTGGCTGAAAACCTTGTTCTGAAAAAGACAATTTCATGGTTGCTGGAAAAATTTGTACTGCTAAGAACAGTTTTGTAACCGATGGAGAGCGTTGTCGTTAAAAGTATAACCTCTTACAGCCACACGATTCTCGCGAGTCTGACCATTAGACCCGGAAGATTCTCAATCAGGTCCAAGTGATAACAATCCACTCTCCACACAAGTTAAGATTTTGACCTGAAGAGTGATTTCGTCGATCTTGACAACGATCTCGTCTCGGGAATCTTCAGGGCTTCTCTATCGGACGTATTCCAACGGTGTTCACGCTGACTCCCAGGGACTGCCTTTTCTCACACTCACTAACTCTCCAAAAAATAACCTCCCTGCTTACATAGAAGAGGGGCGAAGTGGTTATTCAAGGGCCCCATGCATAATTGCTATGTTCAATTGCCGGGGCAGCCCCCTACCACCGTAACTTGTATCTTTCTGCTAATCCTAATTCCTTTCGCATTTGCTTACACTTACACCCTCGCGGGCGGGCCCGAACACGACAGCCAATCACCACCCGAGACTCCTCTGACCTCTAGCCAATTCTATCTTGGTTGCACACATAGTTGCCGGTAGCCTTTTCGCCAAAATGCCGCACCACTATTAACTTCTTCAACAATGGTCAGTTACTTGTCCGGAACTACTGTCACCGGGATGTCTGACCCTTCATTGTTTACGTGCACAAAAAAGAGAGGACATAAAATTTCCTGTGACCTCTGCAAAAAAATAAAATAAAATAAAATAATAATAATAAATTTTCCCAACATTTTCCTTAAACTAGTCATAACTTCCGGTATTGTTTAAACCCTTATTTTATTACCATTTCTAATTAATACATTACTTCCATTAAGTTACTCATAGCCTCAATTTTACTTCTACTACTCTGGCTAACCATGTTTCATTGTTGTTATTTCTAACCTCAGTTACTAATCAGCTCATTACACTCGTTACTTAACTTTTATTCTAATTTCGCCGACCGTCTCTCTCTGTCAAAAAAGACCGGTTCTGTGGTCGTTTGAGAACGTTTTCCTGAAAAGAAAAATTTTCTGGTGGCTGGAAAAGCTGTTCTGAAAAGAACAGTTTTGTGGTTGCTGGAGAGTGTTGTCATGAAAAGGACATTTTTATAGTCGCTGGAGAACGTTGTTTTGAAAAGGAGTTTTGTAGTCGCTGGAGGGCGTTGGCCTAAGAAGGACAATCTATTACATATCTTTGCTGCTTGTGACGATGTTTGAAGCGAAAAACCAGTTAGAGTTAGCAGGAGTTTGATGCCTACTGGAGTAAACTAGAGCGGCAAAAGTTTGATGCTTACTGGGGTTAGCCTAGAGCGGCAAAAGTTTGATGCTTACTGGGGTTAGCCTAGAGCGGCAAAAGTTTGATGCTGGTGATGCAAACTGGATCCATCAGTCCAAAAAGTAAAGGAAAATGCTGTCAGAGGAGAAAAACAACGCCAAGATACGATGTATACGTTATCAGGGAAAGTGTGAAAGATCCTTGGAAGACATTAGTCGTTTCGTTTCAATTAATTTGCACAAATGTCTATTTCAAGCCACTTTGTTGTCAATGGTTTCTTTTTGTCTTAGGCTGCAATATGGTGTGCCAGGTGAGAATTTAACAGCAGAGTGACCTCTAACCATTAAACCCTTTAAGACACCTAAGTGCAGTTCTGCACAAGGTTTCATGCGTAGAGCACCTACTGAGAACTGAATTCACTATTCAGGTGTAATTGTCAATCAAGCTAAACTCCTTAACATTATCCCAATACAAGGGGTTGTATTGTAGCTTTTCACATGATCTCATGTATGAGAAACTTAGTAAGGACTGAATTCACTGCTCAATAATAATAGTTGATCAATCTAAACTTCCTAACCATTATATAAATACAAGAGACCGTAGTATAGTTTTTACATGGTTTCGTGTATGGGTCATTTAGTGAGTACGGAAATCACTACTCGTAAGAGTTAATCAGGCTAGACTCTCTAACCATTATCCAAATACAAAGGATCATAGTATAATTTTTTAAGGGTTTTCTTTATGGGGCATTTAGTGTGTATTGAAATCACTACTCAGTCGTAAGAGCTAATCAGTCTAGCCTCCCTAACCATTATCCAAATACAAAGGACCATAGTATAATTTTTTAAAGGTTTTCTTTATGGGGTATTTAGTGAGTATTGAAATCACTACACAGTCGTAAGAGCTAATTAGGCTAGACTCCTTAACCATTATCCAAATACAAAGGGGCGCAGTGTAGCTTTTCACGAAGTCTCTTGTATGGGGCACTTAGGATTGAATTCACTACTTAATCGTAATGATCAACCAGAGAAACCTTACACCGACGCGGCCTTGGATTCCAAGATAAGTTACATCATGTGCGTTTTTGATTTCTCCTTTGGATTCTGGAGTTTTCTTTCAATCCGTCGAGATGAAAAGTGGTCGGTATAAAAATAAGCGGCATAAGACTTTTGTGAAATGTTGCAACACAAAAGAGGCAGTGACGTCACGAAATGATCGGCATTGTGCAAAACGTGTTTCATTATAAAATAAATACAAAAAAATCGTTTTCGTGCAAAAAATTGCCAACTTAAATACTGCACAATTTTTTTTTTTTTTCTTCCTCGTTATTTCATTATTTAGTCTCCATGACAACTTGTCAGTGTCGATATGAAAGCCAGGAAAATTCCTAATATCAGAAATTAGAAAAACTATATTAACACGAATTCAGTCCAGGTCAGTCGATATCTCATGCCAGGAAAACTTATGCGTGTTACCAAATTTCTTCCATTGCAGTATTTACAGATTTACGTAATTCATTTACCATGTTATATATATATATATATATATATATATATATATATAATATCTTTAATAATACTTATAAATTTTGTTTTAGATAAAAAAATTTTGAATGTACATGTATATAAATATATGTATGTGTGTATATATATATTTTATCATATATATATATATATATATATATATATATATATATATATATATAGCATAGTGATGATCCACGTATACTGTCTTAATATGTATAGGAAAGAATATTAAAACGTTTTGAGTTTTAAAATGTGTTTTTTTGACAGTATTTGTTTATTTCTACTATTATATTTTATATTTCAGACCGTCCTCGGTCCTTCATCAGAAACAAATGATTTTAAAATTCAAATTAGAAATGTATGTCGCAAGAGCGTCTGATATATATATATATATCACTCTCTCCCCATCTGTTTTCAGAGGAAAACATTAGTTGATAAAGACGGCAAAATGTAAAGTAAAATACATTCAGTTGTTATTTAAAACATATTTCTTTTCCCTCTCATTCTCACATCTCGTCTCTCTCCCTCTCTTTCATTGCACGCCCCTCTCTCTCTCTCACTCTCACTCTCGCTTTCTTTCTTTCTATTGCCTTCCTACAACTTTCATCCTCGCCTCCTCCTTCTATCTTCTCTTTTCTTTATTTCTCTCTATTCTTTCTCTGTTGCTTTCCCTCGCACTCTTTCCACCGAATTTTGCATTTGCTTTTTCTCTCTTCTTGTCTTTGCATCGCCCATTCTCTTTCCTCTTTCCCTCGCCCCTCCTCCTTTCACTTTCCATCTCACTCACTCTTTTCCATCTCTTTCCCCCACCTTTCCTCTTCTTCATTTTCTCATTTCTGCAAACCTTCACTCTTATCTTACCGTTTCTCTCTTTCCATTGTACATTCTCCCATTCTTAGTTTCCATACGCCTTTTTCTCTTCCCACTGATTCCAGTCTTTCACAAACATACTCTCATTCTCTCTCTCCCTCTCCCTCTCCCTCTCCCTCTCTCTCACACACACACACACACACACACACGCAGACATACACATATACACACATTCGCACAGTCAATCAGTTAAGTGTCATACGTGATACACGCTTTGGGCGATCATGTCTCAAAAGAGACATGACTGACTGGGCAGAAGATTTATCCCGCAGTAGATTGCCATTGCTTTCTGTGGTAGACTGGTTGCCAACCAAGGCTATCTATCCTATTATTTAACCCATAACTGGAGGGAAGAGACGGATTAATACCATTCCCAAGGGTATTTGTGCGTAAGTGAATGCAAGGAATTCGCACGGTACGATAACTTTTTTCTTATTTTCTTATTATCATCCTTTACCCTTTCTCTCTTCTTCTCACTTTTTCTCTTTCTTTCTAACTCTCTCTCTCTCTCTCTCTCTCTCTTCCCCTTACAATGTCTCTCTCTTTTTTCTCTTTCCATAGCCCTATCTTTTTCTCCTTCCCTCACTGTCTCTTTTTTTTCCTTTCCTTCACCGTTTCTTTTTTCTCACTGTCCCAAAATTTTCTTCTCTTCCTCTTACCCTTTCTCAGTTCCTTTCCTCTCTCTCTCTCTCTCTCTCTCTCTCTCTCTCTCTCTCTCTCTCTCTCTCTCTCTCTCGTTCGCTCGCTCGTATTCCTCCCTTTCTTTGTCTTAGCGAGATCTTGATAACACAAAGAAACAGGAATAGCAATTTACGTCAAGGCATCTTTCTGTACCGCTTCTGTCTCTCTTCAATATCATCATTATGGAAGAAAGGAAAAGCAAAATGAATTTCATTTGTTCCTGGGGGAAAAAAATCACACTGAAAATAAATATGAAAAAGACAAAATATATTTTGGAGTAACAACTACTCTTCGAAATTGCTTTTTCAAAGTACATAAATATTTCTCTTGTTTAAACATAAACATAAAAAAAAACTATAATCTTAGACTGAACGGTTACGAATGGTAATTGTTACTGTGAGAGATATTTTCTGAAAGCCTTTGACTTTCTCTATAATGAACAACAAATCCTTATATTAAAATCTTCTCGGTTGTGGACAACATTTCATTATCAGATCTATTCAGCTGTGCCTTTTGAACCAGATGTTATAATGTCAAATACAAATATTGAGATTCTGGCAAATTTGGGGCATTATTTAAAACAGGGCATCAAAGACGCAGAAGCTAATTGCTGATTTTTTTTTACGTAGAAGAAAATCAGACAATATCTCATGGGATTCTTGCATGAAAAACTTCCCAAAATTGATTTGGACGAAAGTGTTGGGATGAGTATAGCGAACAAACAAATTCCAATTATATACAAGTTGCTAGATCCAATTTCTTGTTATTCGAGACGGAACAGAGAGAAAGCATTTTATTTTTTATAAGAATTATTACAAACTTTAACAAACACAGTTAATGTAGATATTCTATTTTCCACAAGCCAACATATTTTGTTAAGTCCTTGTAAAGATTTTTAAGTTTATTTAATAGAAGACTTTAAATTAGTTTTTCAGATATTTGTAAGTAGCAATTATGGCATCAGTTTATAGCTTAATAACAAGTAAAAACTGATCCCTCTTTTATATCCACTAGAAACATAATTGTATACTATTTTATTAATCCTTATGATTATCAGATTTTCACATAGAAGTCTTTGAATATATTCTTTTAATAATTACTAATCGCTTTGTATGTTTAACGGCATATCAACACCGTGGACTGAGCATACAAGCAACGATGAGGTGTTGGAAAGAATGGCAACAAAAAGGAAATTGATGCTGAGCATCAGGAAGAGACAACTGAAGTTCCTAGGACACGCAATGAGGAAGGAGAGCCTGGAGAACCTGATACTGACTGGTCAGATAGAAGGAAGGAGAGACAGAAGAAGGCAACGGATAACATATTTGCAGGGCCTGATCAGGTGGATGACGGGAGCAACAGGAGCAAACATACTAAGATCTACAAGAGATAGGGAGACGTGGAGAACCATGATCGTCTACGTCCTGAAGGGACAGGGCATATAGAAGAAGAAGTAGATGGGTCATTTAATACCGATATTTTTTTCGAGAACTTGGAAAGATTAAAAATGATATATGCTATTTTGGGTCTCCCACTGAGGCTGGATAAAGCACAAGGCTATTTTGTGGTGCGAACTCCGAGCCCTTAAACCCGGATAAAAACTTCGCAAGGCAGGTTTGGGCACCTGTCTATTTTTCCCAGAGTAGACTCAGTCGAACAGCATAGTCACGTCTGGATTCCTCTCTTCCAGGAGTTAGAGAATCCGACACGGTAGACTTCGCGGTGAAAGTTTTGGCAATGGATTCGATATAGTCATTCCATTTGAGGACCGCTGAAAGGCCAAGGAGGCGTAGTATTTTACTCTCTGGGAGGCTAGCCTGTCCCATGCTAATGGGAGGTAGATGCGATTGTCTATGGTGGTTAGTTGATAACAGCTTCGTTTTAGAGGCATTGAAATTTACCAGCCATTTCCTACCCCAGGCCACTACGGATTGGAGGTCCCTTTCAAGTACGGCAGCGAGGTTCACTTTGTCGTCCACACCTGGTTTCTGATCGATGCGAGAGTAGATTGTTGTGTCATCGGCATAGATGCCAACTTGGGATCTAATGGTGTCGGGGAGATCATTAATGTAGATCAGAAAGAGTGTGGGACCTAGGATAGAACCTTGAGGGACGCCCGCGTTCGGATGGTAGTTTTGGGAGGCATGCCCATTTAATACCACCTTCAATGTGCGGTTAGAGAGGAAAGACTGGATGAGGTCAAACAGATGTCCAGTTATCCCATAGCTCCGCAGTTTGCACAAGAGGCCAGCATGCCAGACCCTGTCGAATGCTTTGGAGATATCCAAGGCAACGGTTCGGGCTTCACCATTCTTGTCGAGTGCCTGGTATATGTACTCGGTAATGGCCGTTAGCATATCAGCAGTAGACCTGGTGAAGCGAAAACTCTGCTTTCCCGACAGTTACAATCTCCAGGTGTTTAAAGGTAGGGTCAATAGACACCCCTTATCACACTAACTCCCAATTATTCTCAGAACACTCTCATCTACCCAACCCTCATTCTCGGTATCCTTACCCGCCTATCACCCACCCTCTGACATTTCCTATATTTAATCATCCTTTCTCCACTCTACGTAGCCCTCTGCGCAGTAGTGGCAGTGACATGCCTTGCTCGGGGTGAAACGCTTATTAAAAAAAAAAAAAAAAAAGTTTGGTGGGTATATATTATTCTGGTTTCACAATTAAATACATGGTAGCCGATACTCAGCTTTTCTGCGTATAAATGTTTGTGCGGACATAATTACTATAGGCAATCGCATGCATGTATCAAGTTGTAGATTTGTTGCAGTTATATTTTGGAATATAGTTTGATTTCTTTAAGAAATTGTAGGATATTATATGGATTAATGTCCTGAAAGAATTCTTTCTTGTTGGTTGTTTGGTTATTTTAAACGGATTTGGCTCAAGTCGCTACAATTAGTTAGTATGTGCGTATTGTTAATTTTACTGGAAATAAATAGTTTGTGGCGGAACTGTGAGACCGGCACCCCCCCCTGTAGTTTTTTTTTTGCGAGTGCTTCCAATATGGGGGATCGATTTGCTAGAACGTTTTATTAGAAACTGAGCACCCCCTAAAAATCTTTAAATATTGAATGTTTTCCAAATTTTTTTGCTAATCTGAAAGTTTAGGGTCCAATCGATAAGAATGCACTGAAAAAAGTAAAGAAAAAATGAAAAGCGAAAAAATTACGGGGGTGGGTGTACCGGTCGTACAGGTCCGCCATTGTTTGAAACTATTTTTATTTAAAATTCCATTTTTATACTTTCATGGTTTTTTTTTTTTTTTTTTTGTGGTGGGGGGTCACTATATGCCCATAGTTGGAAGCCTAAGAGGTACTACCACCCCAGTTCAGAGTAGAACTGTGAACAACCACAATTAAAACGTGGTTCCACGTTCCTCAAAAACTCTCGATCAGATTTATAATTATTATATTGATATGCAGTAATTCTGGTGAGGGCTAAGTTTATTACTTAATAACAATTTAAAACTGGTCCCTCACTTTTTGTTCTCTTGAAACTTAAATTCATACAATTTTAGCAATGCTGTTAAATACTCTGTGAAGTCCTTATGATTTCTAGATTCTCACTTGGAAGTCTATGAATATACATATATTTTTTATAATTATCTTTTTTTATTGATTTGTTTTCGACGGTTTATTAGTTCATTGCAGGTTATTTAAAGCCAGAAAATATTTTCACATTGGAATAATTCTTTTCTTAGTTAATAATGATAAAATTATAATTATTTAACCTTTGGCGGGGGGCGAAAAAGGTGTTTATATCTTTCCCAATGGTATTCGCACCTAAGTTAACATAACGAACCCAACTGGAATTAGAACTCGGTTCTCCGATTTTAAATTCCGAGCCGTTTTCCATTAAAGCACCCTCAAATCCAAGCTTACAGAAGATGGTATTCCCAAGTGGTCATCCATCGTGAGACTAAATGGATTTTGGTTAAATATGTAAGTTTTTAATTTCGGCAAGTATATGAAAATAGAAATGGTCGTAAAAAAAAAACGTTGTGTTTTCTCACCAAATTTATTTAACCCTCTGACAAATTTGATATTTCTATTGTCAGTCAACTCCTGCAGCTTCTTCTCTCGCACTTCCCGCTTGTGGAACTCGCTCCCGTATTCTTGCTTTCCTGACGGCTACAACCTCCAGAAATTTAAATGCAAAGTCAATACTCATCTACTAACCACTGGACTCTAGATCTCTCCCCACCCCTGTATAACCTTCCCTTTCTCTCCACCTATGTATCTGTCATCGCACCTGCTTTCTCAGCTTTCTATTGTGCCTTTCTAACTAGTTTGTACTCCTCACTCTTTTCTAATTAATCTTTTTATATTTATGTAGCCCCCTGCACATCAGTGGCGTTTCTGCCTTGCTCGGGGTGAAATGATTAAAAAAAAAAAGTTAGTCTGATAATAGAAATGACACAAATTTGTGCAGAGTTTGAAATGTCACTTGAATAATGAAGCCAAGTTAGAGAGTATTTGCGATATTTTCCTACAAATAAAATAGACTAAAGTTCCACTGATCGGCCACATATATGATCATGTGACTTAAATTGTAATTGATTTTTTTTCTTTCAGTCTCCCTCACTCCTTGTTTGTTTGTTTTAACAAAGTCTCGCCGAAGCGTATCAGTGTGGTATGTACATTCTTATCAGTGCCTTGGCTGGTTTCTCTTTCTCTTTTTTTTTAATCACTTCACACCAAACAAGGCAATAAAGCTACTCAGATGCAATTTTTACAGTAAAAGAAAAATCTGATAATTGCACTCAAACACTGAATTCAAAATGAATCCCCACATTGTCTTTAACTTTTTATGAATTCATATTACTGACAATATTTTATCTTTTACCTATAATGTAATATAGCAATCTGGCCCCACCCGAGGAAGGTTGATGCAATCGATGGTGTTTTCCGTCGGTGAAGGGGTCGGCGAACGACAAGACAGGTGTTTGAGAAATACATCCTGTCGGGGCCTGGAGCGGATGTCGCAGGGTTATGAGTCGGGCTCGTTTGACCTTATTTCCGACAGCGGCGGAAATGACTACGGAGGCAAACAGAACAGGTGTCTCTTGGAATTACGTGGGCGTTGCGTGGGCGAGGCAAAACCGGAAGGAAAAGTCCCGGTTCTAGAAGACTATAAAAAGACCTCGACACACGGATTCGCCAGCAGAGAACGGCCAGTGGAAGCAGAGAGACACCACAGGCAAGACTACACTCCCGTCGACCCATTCTATGTGCGCTCTCACTCTTCCATTCTCTGTTCCACACGGGTTCGTCGTCAGGAATAAAAATATAACCTTATATTTTTATATATGCGTGTTCTCGTTGTTTGTCGTCGTACGGCGATATATAACAATAATAGAAATACAAAAATGACATTGTATAAAGTCAATGTAAAATGATTTCAGATAAAACAAGCCTGGGTATAGACATGCGTACAGATACATTCAGTCAATTCTCATCCCACAGATTTTTCTAGTAAAAACAGTTGGTAGTTTATTTGCTTGTAGATAATGAATATTAGAAATAGGTGAAATTAGTGAAATGAACCACTTTGATTAGTACGTAGTGTCTGCTAAATATAACAGTGTTTATATTTGCTTTTTTTGATTTTGGAAATGGTGGGATGTTTCTTTGCATATAAAGAGATTTCAAATCATCACAATTTCAGATGAATACATCAACCGTGTATTTATATCTACCCATTTATATCTAATGAATTTATAAAGTCTTGGTATCATAGAAAAAGGTCGTAAGAACACTTATCATGAAAGTATTTATAGGAAAAGCATAGGGAAGTGACTGCAATTAGATAGACTAAACTATCGCCCGGTTCACACTCCATCCACGTTTATTGAACAGGTGAAGAGGCTCATCCCTTGTTCCCTGTTTATGATGTGGTTTCCGGCTTTCTCTTTTCCAATATTTTTACTCTTCTCTTTTTTCTTTTTTTTCAATTGGAGTAGATAGACTAAACTATCGCCCGGTTCACACTCCACCCACGTCTATTGAACAGGTGAAGAGGCTCATTCTTTGTTCCCTGTTTATGATGTGGTTTCCGGCTTTCTCTTTTCCAATATTTTTACTCTTCTCTTTTTTTCTTTTTTTCAATTGGAGTAGATAGACTAAACTATCGTCCGGTTCACACTCCATCCACGTCTATTGAACAGGTGAAGAAGATCATCCTTTGTTTCCTGTTTAGGATGTGGTTTCCGGCTTTCTCTTCAATCTTTTTACTCTTTTTTCTATTTTTTTTTCAATTGGAGTAGATAGACTAAACTATCGCCCGGTTCACACTCCATCCACGTCTACTGAACAGGTGAAGAAGCTCATCCCTTGTTCCCTGTTTAGGATGTGATTTCCGGCTTTCTCTTCAATCCTTTTACTCTCACGTGGCCCTTGCGCATCAGTGGCGTTACCGCCTTGCTCGGGGTGATATGATTAAAAGAAAAAAAGAAAAGCGATCTTAAAAGAGCTGGGGTCCTACCGAAATTGATTACTGGTGAGAACATCATCAAAAGTGTAAGATATGCAGTGTAAGATATTGTATTGGTGGCAGACGTAGAAAATTAAAAGATCATCCAATAAAGACCTAGCGAACACGTTTCTGCTAATGACAGGAAAAGACAAATCGTTGAAAATTACTATTAATTCCAAGACGTTAATATGCCAACTGCTAGCAAAGGACTTGATGGCAATTTCTAACTCGAAGGAAACGCACTGCTCCTCGTTGGCTTCACTTTTTCAACCAACCCGAAGTGGAACGACAACATCGAATCTATAGTTGCATCTTCTTCTAGGAAATCGGGTCTTTGTGTCCGGCCAGAAAGTTTTTCTTTTCAGAATCCATCTAGCAAATTTATAAATCTACCATTCGTCCGTGCATTGAATACTGTTGCCATATCTGGTTGGGTGCTCCTGCTATTCATCTCGAGGTTCTCATCAGAATCCATCTTGCACATTTATAAATCAACCATTGGTCCGTGCATTGAATACTGTTGCCATATCTAGTCGGGTGCTCCTGCTATTCATTTTGAGGTTCTCATCAGAATCCATCTTGCACATTTATAAATCTACCATTCGTCCGTGCATTGAATACTGTTGCCATATCTAGTCGGGTACTTCTGCTATTCATCTTGAGGTTCTCATCAGAATCCATCTTGCACATTTATAAATCTACCATTCGTCCGTGCATTGAATACTGTTGCCATATCTAGTCGGGTACTTCTGCTATTCATCTTGAGGTTCTCATCAGAATCCATCTTGCACATTTATAAATCTACCATTCATCCGTACATTGAATACTGTTGCCATATCTGGTCGGTTACTTCAGCTATTCATCTTGAGGTTCTCGTCAGAATCCATCGTTCACATTTATAAATCTACCATTCGTCCGTGCATTGAATACTGTTGCCATATCTGGTCGGTTACTTCAGCTATTCATCTTGAGGTTCTCGTCAGAATCCATCGTTCACATTTATAAATCTACCATTCGTTCGTTCATTGAATACTGTTGCCATATCTGGTCGGTTACTTCAGCTATTCATCTTGAGGTTCTCGTCAGAATCCATCGTTCACATTTATAAATCTACCATTCGTTCGTTCATTAAATACTGTTGCCATATCTGGTCGGTTACTTCAGCTATTCATCTTGAGGTTCTCGTCAGAATCCATCTTGCACATTTATAAATCTACCATTCGTTCGTTCATTAAATACTGTTGCCATATCTGGTCAATTGATCTTCCTGTTCATTTCGAGATCCTCAACAAAATCGCGAGAAGAATCTGCAATGTAATCGATCTTGAGTTGGCATCTGAGTCACTTTCTCACTGTAGGCTTCCTTCTTTTTTTCTACAAATATTTTCATGAAAAACTGCTCTGGTGGGGTTTTTTCCCCTTTGGTGCCCCGAACGCATAAATTTGAGCGGTGCTACTAGATTGGCACCTATGTCTCACCGTTTTCCCGTTGAAATAGTTAAATATAACCTTCACCTCTACTCGAACAGTTTCTTTTCTTGCACTTCCACACCTAGGGAACTCTCTTCCGTTTACTTGCTTCCCTAATAGCTACAATCTCCAAACATTTAAACGCAACATGTGTTGCCGTCTTCTATCTTCTTGAATATCGTTCATCTGTTATCCTTTCTTAAATACTCACTGTACCCAGTCTTTTCTCTCATTGTAACTATCTGTGCGCTTATGGCGCTCCACATTTTCCATTTCAGCTGCTTTTCTTTCCCATTTTCTCTTTCGCTTTCTTTCTTCAGTCATACTTCTCAAATTTCTGCCGTGATTTTTCTCTTACTGTTGTCGCATAGAAATTAGCAAATAATAATAATAATAATTGTAATAATAATTGCAAGTTTTCCCAAAAACATTTATCGGAATATATTACACTACACTTGTCTTATAATGGTTGGTACATTTAATGTATGAAATTAAATTATGGGACAGACGTAGTAATAAATAATTCCAATCCCAAATTGGAATGATTACTGCTGGTTCTAAGCTGGTTCTCTTTAATCCTGATATGCTACAGTGTTCCAATAGAAATTGATTGCAATATATTAGACTCCTTCTGTCCCATAATGGTTGGTACATTCAGTGTATGAAATGTGTATTTAAATGTACCAACTGTTATGGGACAGAGGTAGTAATAAATAATTCCAATTCCAAATTGGAAGGATTACTGCTAGTTCTAAGAAGGTTCGCTTTAATCCTGATATACTACAGTGTTTCCATAGAATCGTAATATATTAGACTACATCTGTCCCATAATGGTTGGTACATTCAGTGTATGAAATGTGTATTTAAATGTACCAACTGTTATGGGACAGAGGTAGTAATAAATAATTCCAATTCCAAATTGGAAGGATTACTGCTAGTTCTAAGAAGGTTCGCTTTAATCCTGATATACTACAGTGTTTCCATAGAATCGTAATATATTAGACTACATCTGTCCCATAATGGTTGGTACATTCAGTGTATGAAATGTGCATTTAAATGTACCAACTGTTATGGGACAGAGGTAGTAATAAATAATTCCAATTCCAAATTGGAAGGATTACTGCTAGTTCTAAGAAGGTTCGCTTTAATCCTGATATACTACAGTGTTTCCATAGAATCGTAATATATTAGACTACATCTGTCCCATAATGGTTGGTACATTCAGTGTATGAAATGTGCATTTAAATGTACCAACTGTTATGGGACAGAAGTAGTAATAAATAATTCTATTCCCAATTTGGAAGGATTACTGCCAATTCTAAGCTGGTCCTCTTTAATCCTGATATGCTACAGTGTTCCCATAGAAAATTGATTGCCATATATTAGACTACATCTGTCCCTTAATGGTTGGTACATTTGCATATAAATTTCATACATTTTGGTACATTTAGTGCCTGAAAATAATCACTCTCTTCCCATCACAACAGCACGACGTTTGTCTGACAACACGTCCAAGGCCTCGAAACTACCCGATGGCCAGTCTGTTAATTACCAACGGCAGATCATATCTGATTTCTTGAATCCCAAACGTATCTCTTTATATAGACCAGCATAGACCAGCAGCCGGAAAACACCAATATCTGGCTTGCTGTCACTTTATCTCAAAATTTCTCATTTATTCATTTGTTCTTTTGTCCTCCTTCGGTCAAGTGGGTGCTACTTAGAAGTCCCAACTTCACATACCCCGTCTGCCGGCTATATAAAAAAACAGTACCAATTGAGATCTTGATACAAAATCACGTGGTTACCAAAGAATCAGCACAAAACGAAATCAAACAACGGCAAAGATTTGACAAAAAAATTGCCGTCATTTATGTTCAGGTTTCAATCGCCTATTAGACTTCATTGAAGAAAGCGCTTTAACAGTTAACATTTCCACGACTACAAACGCGTAAACGTCGAGGACAGTGACAATCCTGGTATTATCGTAATTGCAGACAAAAAGCATGAGAATTAACAAAATCAACGCACTTCAGTTAAAGAATGGCAAGTATCGATAGCCACATTCACTGGAAAAAAATCCACAATCTCACCTCTTTTATATCTAAATCTAAACTTATTTATAAATTTAACTTTGTCTGTCTGTGTATGTGTGTGGCTGTCTGTGTGTGTCCGTTACCTATAGACTCCGAAACGGCTGAACCGATTTTCTTGAAAATTTTCACAGTTGTACTATAAGCGTCAGGTTTTGTGTCGAGGTACCCCGATGAATATCGATAATCGAAAAAATCAGGTTATAGAAGGAGTGGTACGATTTTAATCAAATTTGATACACTCATAGACAAAGACATAAGAAACGATATTCAGAAGTTTCAAGGTTGCAGTTCTTACAATAGTGCAGAAAATCGATATATATATATATATATATATATATATATATATATATATATATATATACAAGATGTTTGTGTGTGTGTGTCTGTTTATCTGTCTTCCTTTATACAAATCCACAATTTTTATCCGATTCTCACCAAACTACACACAAATATTCTTTAGGCTGAGTCTGAGCTCCAGGACAAAGACATAAGAAACAATATTCAGAAGTTTCGAGGTTGCAGTTCTTAAAATAGTGCAGAAAATCAATAATACATATATATAAAAGGCAAGATGTTTGTGTGTGTGTCTGTTTATTTGCCTGTATGTCTGTATTTTTTTCAGCCCTTTTATTTTAGTTTTTGCTTCGGGTTTGGCTCTAAGTAGCTATAATTGTAGTTCTTAGTCTCAGTCATGATGTCATTTACTCAGAGGACTTATTTAGCCTTCAAAATTCAGTTTACGACGAAAAAAACTTATTTGATATCGATACCAGGAAATCAAAATTTGACTTACATTCATTCATTTTTCTTTCAGTCTACGGTTTCGCTTTAACTGGAAACAACTATTGCTTTTCAGCCTTTCGTGCCAACGTCCAAAGAGTCTGAGCTCCAGGACCATGGATTAGTTTTAAAGCTTTAATTACATCCGAGCAACGCCGGGCTATACTGCTAGTTATAGATGAACAGGTGTCTAGTGAACATCAAAAATGAAGCAATACGCCTCCTTGGCCTCACACTGTCAGCGGACTTCAAGTGGAATGACTATATCGAATCCATTGCTAAATCCGCTGCCAAGAAAGTCGGTTCACTGTGCAAGGCCAGGATTTTTTTCCCTCTTGAGTCCATCCTGCACATATATAAATCTACCATCCGCCCGTGTATTGAATACTGCTGCCACATATGGTCGTGTGCCCCTGCTATTCACCTCGGGGTTCTTGACAAAACCCAACGGAGAATCTGTAATGTGATCGATACCGACTTGGCAACTCGGCTGCAGACACTCTCTCACCAGCGTGACGTGGCTTCCCTGTGCCTCTTCTATAAATACTTTCACGGCTTCTGCTCCAATGAACTTAGATCACTGGTGCCCCTTAGGTATGAATTTACACGAGCTACTAGATTAGCAACTAGGTCCCACTCTTTTACAGGGAAACCGATAAAATGTAACCACAATTTCTACTCTAACCGCTTCTTTTCACGCACTTCCCTCCTGTGGAATTCCCTTCCGTATACTTGCTTCCGCGACAGCTACAATCTCCAGGAATTCAAATGTAAGTTCAATAGTCATCTCCTATCACAGTAACTCGCATCCATTCTCACAAGCTCTTTTTCAATCTACTCCACCCCCATCCTCTGTATTCTCATCCGTCTATTACCCTCCTTCTGATATTTTCTATAACTAACCCCTCTTTCTCAGCACTTTCCCCTATGTAACCCCCTGCGCAACAGTGACAGTAGAATGCCTTGCTTGGGGTGAGATGATTAAAAAAGAAAAAGCAAGTGCAAAGCCACCCTGGAGCAGGACAACACAGCGTATCATTAATTTTTTAAGTATTCTTTTCTCATCCAGTGTTTCGGTCATTTTGCCCTCTAGACTTCTTCAGGCATCTTGTGGTCCTACGCCCGATAGGTGCCATTCTGTGCAGGACTATAAAAGGAAAGATCTCTCTCTCTCTCTCTCTCTCTCTCTCTCTCTCTCTCTCTCTCTCTCCGTTTCTCCCGCTTTGATATTTGTATGTCCATCTCAGCTGGTTCTATCTGATTTCTCTCTCTCTCTCTCTCTCTCTCTCTATATATATATATATATATATATATGTCTATCTATCTCAGTCACTTCATATCTATCTATCTATCTATCTATATATCTATTTATCTATCTATGGATGGTCATATCTCTCTATATACCTCAGTCTCATCATTTCACAGCTATCTCAATCTGTTCATAACTGTCTTGGTTCATATCTATCTATCTATCTATCTATCTATCTATCTATCTATCTATCTATCTATTTGGCTATCTATCTATCTATGGATGGTCATATCTCTCTATATACCTCAGTCTCATCACTTCACAGCTATCTCAATCTGTTCATAACTGTCTTGGTTCATATCTATCTATCTATCTATCTATCTATCTATCTATCTATCTATGTGGCCGAGGATGCGCTAGGTACAAGACGCTATCTAGTCTTCTCTTGATGGAGCAAACCAACGATAATTAATTTTAGCTGATTACTTAATTTCAACAAAACCGTGTGGCGCGCGCACACAAACACAGACATGCGCACACTACAATTAAGAGCATTCTTTTCTTCCTTTGTAGCTATCTGTACACGTGTAAATATCTTCTTTTTTTCCCTATTCTTTCTAGACTATGTTGATCATTATAGGCATAAAATCGTCCACCTGTCGAATTCGTTTGATTTGAAAGCTCTCATCCGTATCCACACGTTAACCGCATTCATTATAATACAATCGCTACAATCTTCTTTAGAGACTCTCTCTCTCTCTCTCTCTCTCTCTCTCTCTCTCTCTCTCTCTCTCTCTCTCTCTCTGATGTCACTTTAATCATGATTGCATTTATTGTTCCAGTGTCTTTGGCGCAACACGGTTCTTGTCCTATTTGGGGTTTAGTCCAAAACACTCAATTCATCAGGATTCGCTTCATTAGTTCGGTTATTTGGCTTATTAAAACACATTAAAACACATTAATTAATTTGCACCTGGTCTTTCAGATTATGTCTTAAACGTATACATTAAATAACAGAAGATATTTTGATCTGATATCACACCTATACAGCACGTCATAACAAATTTTTACTCACGTACTAAACTTACTAATATCATAACTTCAATATTAAACTATGACATTTTTTAAAGATAATTTCACCTCAAGCAGATCGAATAAGATGCAAATGGCTACTGAGTGTTAGGGAATATCAGAAAAATCTACTATTAAAAAGAGAAGACAATAAAAGAAAAAGAATTAAGAAGACAAATTATAACTATTGGCATTGCATTTAATATTTTTAAGATCAAATTTGATAAAGAAATAAAAAGCCGAAAGAGAGTTCCACATGCTAGAAATCCGATAGAAAAATCTCACACCTTTGGCTATTTTCTCTTGCAAATGGTCAAAAGGGATATCGAACCTCATACCTTTAACTGTTTCTCTTGCAGACAGCCAGAAAGAAGGATAAGGAATCTCAGAATTTTGGCTGTTTCACTTGCAGACGGTCTAAAGAAAGGACATTGAAACTCACACTTTTCGTTATTTTCTTTTTCAGACGACCTGGAGGGGAGGGATATCGAAACTCACACCTTTGGCTGTTTCTCTTGCAGACGGCCAGAAGGAGGGCAAAATTGTTGACATATCTAATCTAAACTTATTTATAAATGTAACTTTGTCTGTGTGTGTGTGTCTGTGTGTGTGTGTCCGTTACCTATAGACTCCGAAACGGCTGAACCGATTTTCTTGAAAATTTACACAATTGTACTATAAGCGTCTGCGAGTGTTCTTAGCTAGGTTTTGTGTCGAGGTAAATATCGAAAATCGATAATCGAATAAAATCGATAATCGAATAAAATCGGGTTATAGAAGGAGGGGTCGGATTTTAATCAAATTTGATACACTCATAGACAAAGACATAAGAAACGATATTCAGAAGTTTCAAGGTTGCAGTTCTTACAATAGTGCAGAAAATCGATAATATATATATATATATATATATATATATATATATATATATATATATATATATAAAGACAAGATGTTTGTGTGTGTATGTCTGTTTGTCTGTCCTTTATACAAATCCACAATTTTTATCCGATTCTCACCAAACTACGCACAAATATTCTTTAGGCTGAGTCTGAGCTCCAGGACCGTGGGTTAGTTTTAAAGCTTTCATTACACCCGAGCAACGCCGGGCTATAGTGCTAGTGTATTCATAGTTGGGATAATAAATGATTTTGAAAAACAATTAAAAAGAAAGTAAACGAAAAATAATTGGAAAGAAAGAGTGACAATACAAAATAATAAGGAAGAAAATGAAAACTAATTAGAACGAAAAAATGAAAAATAAGTAGAATGAAAGAAATGAAAAATACGTGGAATGAAAGAAATGACAAATAATTAGAATGAAGGAAATGAAAAATAACTAAAATGAAAAATACGTAAAATGAAAAAATGAAAAATACGTGGAATGAAAGAAATGAAAAATAATTAGAATGAAAGAAATGAAAAATAATTAGAATGAAAGAAATGAAAAATAATTAGAATGAAAGAAATGAAAAATAATTAGAATGAAAGAAATGAAAAATAAAAATGAAAAATACGTACAATGAAAGAAATGAAAAATAATTAGAATGAAAGAAATGAAAAATAAAAATGAAAAATACGTAGAATGAAAGAAATGAAAAATAATTAGAATGAAAAAATGAAAAATACGTGGAATGAAAGAAATGACAAATAATTAGAATGAAGGAAATGAAAAATAACTAAAATGAAAAATACGTAAAATGAAAAAATGAAAAATACGTGGAATGAAAGAAATGAAAAATAATTAGAATGAAAGAAATGAAAAATAATTAGAATGAAAGAAATGAAAAATAATTAGAATGAAAGAAATGAAAAATAAAAATGAAAAATACGTACAATGAAAGAAATGAAAAATAATTAGAATGAAAGAAATGAAAAATAAAAATGAAAAATACGTACAATGAAAGAAATGAAAAATAATTAGAATGAAAAAAATGAAAATACGTACAATGAAAAATAAGTAGCATGAAAAAATGAAAAATACGTGGATTGAAAGAAATGAAAAATAATTAGAATAAAAAAATTAAAAATTATTAGAATGAAAAAATGAGAAAATATTAGAATGAAAAAAATGAAAAATATTTAGATTGAAAAAATGAAAAATAATTAGAATGTGGGAAAAAATAAAGATGTTAAAAATAATTAGAAAGCAAAAAAAAAAAGGAACGAAAATGAAAAATAATTAAAAAGAAAGAAAGAACGAGAATGAAAAATAAATGGATAGGGAGAAATGAATATGAGCAATATAATAGAAAATTAAAAAGAACGATATATAAAAAACAAAGTAATGGGTAGAAATGAAAAATAAAGAAGGAAAGAATGAGAATTAATATTAAAATTTTAAAAAAAATAAAACATGCAAAAAATTAATTTTCAAATCATTGGTTAGAAGAAAAATTAATAACAAAGAAAAATTAATAAATGGATGAAGAAGAAACAAAAATCAGTGAAAGAAATATAAAGTGAATGAGTGAAAAAAAGAAAGGGGTGAAATAAAAGCCTGAGATAGAAGAAAGAAAAATAGAAAAATTAAATTCTTTTTTTTATATATATATATACGAGGGTCATTCAATAAATAAGTTGAATTTTTCTAAGGTGAATTTTTCTAATACAGCTAGAAGCTTACTTTTTTTTCTTTTTTATTTTTCAACGTAGTCTTCCAGCAGTGTCACACATTTTTCCTATCTGTGCACAAGCTTCCGTATTCCCTCAGCGTAAAAATCTTTGGACTGATGTCGCAGCCAATCGCTCAGAGCACTTTTGACTTCATCGTCACTTTTAAACTTCTTTAAAAAATTTAGCCCACTTGTAGACATTTTTTTGGCTGAAACAGGTGGCACCATACATAGTTGACATTCTCCTATGAATTTCAACTGGTTTGCATCCTTCAGCAACCAAAGACTTGATATCAGACCTCTGTTCAATCCTGGAACATGCTTCTTGGTCGGCCATCTTTGTTAATCTCCAAAACTCTTAAAGTTTTATTTTTTCAATCTGCAAAATAAAATTGAATCCCTTTGAAAAAGAAGTAAAGGAAAAAAATTTTAAAAAAATGTAAGTTTCTATCTGTATTAGAAGTCCTTATATCGAATAATTCACCTTATTTATTGAATGAAACTCGTGTATATATATATATATATATATATATATATATATATATATATATATATATATATATCTTTAAATATGGGTTTCTCTTCAAATGTGAAAATGATTAATGTTACTTGTAATAAACACCTGTCGAGCTAATAAGGCGTTAGCTGTTGCTCTCCCACCTGCTGGTCTATTTATAAACTCCTTTTCAAATTAGAGAATCCAGAGTTTTCTATCGCTATAAGATGGCAATACATGCCCTACAACGTCCATGGTTATATCTTCGAAAATTAATTTGCAAGAATATACAAGTTGAATACACTTTATCCAAAATTCCTAAATCCGAAAACCTCCAAACTTTTACAGGTGCTGATATGTTCCTCTTCTTCTATGTGCCTTGTCCTATCAGGACGTAGGCGATCATGGCTTTCCACGTCTCCCTATCCCTGGTGGCTCTTAGCACACTTTCTCCTGTTACACCACGCAGCCCACCGTTCCGTCATCTACCTGCTCAGGCCCTTCAAATATGTTATCCGCTGCTTCCCCTGTCTCTTTTCCCTCTATCTTGCCTGTTAGTATCAGGTTCTCCAAGCCATCATTCCTCATTGCATGCCCCAGGAACTTTAGTTGTCTCTTCCTGATGCTTCAGTATTAATTTCCTTTTTGTTTCCATCCTTTCCAGAACCTCATCATTGCTCACATGCTCGATCCATGATATCCGCAGCATCCTTCTGTAGAACCACATTTCAGCTGCTTCAAGTCTTTTTCTGATGCTCTGTATTAATTTCCTTTTCGTTTCCATCCTTTCCAAAACCTCATCATTGCTCACATGCTCGATCCATGATATCCGCTGCATTCTTCTGTAGAATCACATTTCAGATGCTTCTAGTTTTTCGTTCATCTTCAATGATATTGTCCAGCATTCACTGCCATATTGAAGAACTGACATCACATAGCAATCTTTTCTTCGTTTCTAGCAAAATTTTCCTGTCTCTTAATACTCTACTCAGTTTCTGGAACGCGTCCTTCGCAATGCCAATTCGCCTTCGGATCTCTGTGTTGCACTTTCCGTCTTCTGTTAGAACATTTCCCAGGTATTTAAATTTTTATACCTGCTTGATTTTGGTATCTCCTACCTGTATTTGGCATTTTGGGCTGCCCTTTTTACTGATGACCACGTTTTCTTGAAGTCTATTTGTAGTCCTTTCTTGTCACACTCTTCAGCTACTTTCTACTTGTAGTTTCATTTTTGTATCTGCTATCAGCACAGTATCATCTGCGTATCTTATGCTGTTCAAATTGTGGCCTCCGATGACAAATCCTGGCATAACATCTAGGGTCCTCAGAATAGTCTCGCTGTACATGACAAGAAATGCAAAATTTCAGAACGCGACATGGCTACCCGTAACGTGATTATTGTGTTGCAAATAAAATGCCGACATTTTTTTGTTTTCATTCAGTCAGTTAAGTACCATACGTGATACACGCTTGGGCGATCATGTCTCGAAAGAGACATGACTGACTGGGCAGAAGATTATCCCGCAGTAGGTTGCCATTGCTTTCTGCGGTAGATTGGTTGCCGACCAAGGCTATCTATAGAACCCAATCTGTCCTGTTATTTAACCCATAACTGGAAGGAAGAGACGGATTAATACCTTTCCCAGGGGTATTTGCGCGTAAGTGAATACAATGGATTCAACTGGAATTCGAACTCGGCTCCCCGGTTTCTCGTTCCGAGCCGATATCCACTGTACCACAACGCACAACGCACATTGTTTTCATTACATTTAACTATGATCCGAATCCATGTCTTTTACAAAAAAAAAAATGTTGATTTTTCTAAATTCAACTTAGATGTGGCGCAAGGTTGAATGTATGGTGGACTAGTGAGGATCAAACTCACTACCCAGTCGTAATCGTTCTCGCTCGTAAGCTTGTTAACAATTACATCAAATCGAGGTAAGCTTACTAACCATTACACTACGCTGAGATTCCCATACTGTACCTGTATGCATTGTATTAACATTTTAATCAAAACACAATATCATAGGTAAAAACAGATAGCTTGCCGAAGGAAGGTATGAATCAATCTTCTCTCCCTCCAGCTATGGGTAAATATTAGGTTGTCCCAAAAGTTCGTAAACACTTGTGAAATGGGTCTATCTGGTGCAGCACTGTGCTCCATCAGATTACGGCCTTTTCCGCTCAATGCAACATTTTCTGAAGGGCCGCCGATTCGATTCGTTTGATGAAATCGAGGAAGCATGTCAAGAATTCTTTGATTCGAAGCCGCCTGAATGGTACTTTGACCAGATCCGAAAGCTTGCAGATCGATGTCAGAAAGTCTTGGAAAATGATGGTCTTTATTTTGAGCAATAATTTTTGTTGTTTTTGCGAGTAAAATTTCAATTTTTTGCAAGTGTTTTCTGGTAACCTTAGATTACTTGGCGAGTAAAATTTCAATTTTTTCAAGTGTTTACGAACTTTTGGGACAACCTAATAGTAAAAGATACTGAGTTCAACCAGGAGATCACAAAGAAGGAAGGTATGATTCCCTCTCTCCTCTCTCCGGTGAAGGGTAAATATCAAAACAGTGTTCAACCAGTATGTAATGGAGAAGGGAGGTATGAATACACCTCTTCTCCTTCCAACTGTGGGTAAATAACAGGCCGATATGTGTACAACCAGGAGGTCGAGAAGCAGGAAGGTATGAATCACTCTCCTCTCCCTCCAGCTATGGGTAAATAGTGAGAGAGACTGGGTTCAACCAGGAGTTCAAGGAGACGGTATGTATGAATCCATTACTCCTCTATCTATCTCGAGGTAAATAGAAGGACAGTGTTGGTTCAACTCGCAGGTCGAGAAGAAGGAAGGAATGATTGCTTCTCTCCTCTCTCCAGTTCGGGGTAAATATCAAGACAGAAAGAGTTCAACCACGAGGTAAAGGAGAAGGAAGGTATGAATCCATCTCTTCTTCCTCCAGCTTTGGTTAAATAGCAGGTCAGGCTATGTCCAAGCAATACGAGTAGGAAGCAAACTCTTAATTCAAAACTAGCCTGTAATCGAAAATCCGAAAAAAATCTAAAAACCGAAGCACTTCCTAGCCAAAGAATTTCGGATAAAGGATTTTCAACATGTATTAACAACTTTCGTCTGTTTTATCCAGTGGATATTGGCTCGGAACGATAAACCAGGGAGCCGAGTTCGAATTCCAGTTAAATTCCTTGCATTCACTTACGCACAAATACCCTTGGGAAAGCTATTTATCCGTCTCTTCCCTCCAGTTATGGGTTAAATAACAAAACAGATTGGTTTCTATAGCCTCGGCTGACAACCAGTCTACCGCAGAAAGTAATGGCAACCTACTGTAGAATAAACTTCTGCCCAGTCAGACATGATCACCCAAAACGTGTATCACGTATGGCACTTAACTGACTGAATATAATAGTTGGAAGCATAATCAAAGTTTCTTCTGGTCATAAAGTAGGGGATCTGTATTATATTGTCATGAAGTAGTAAACTGATCCCCCACTAATTACTACTTATTAATATAATAATATAACCCATTTATTCTTCCTACAGCTATGGATTGGATAGCAGGACAGATTAGGTTCTATAGATTTGGTTGGCAACCAGTCTACCGCAGAAAGCAATGGCAACCTACTACGGGATAATCTTCTGCCCAGTCAGTTATGTCTCTTTCAAGACATGATCGACCAAGCGTGTATCACGTATGGCACTTAACTGGCTGTTTATCCGCCAACAATTAAGTTGAACTCCTTCAGTCAACGTTGATTGTTTTGAATTTGAGGCTTCAGTTTACACCTGAAGACGGTCGGAGATTTACTGTTCGAATAAATTCTCTCTCTCTCTCTCTCTCTCTCTCTCTCTCTCTCTCTCTCTCTCTTCAGAACATGGATAATCATGGTTGTCCACAGCTTCTTCTTTGGCTACTCTCAGTACTATACGCTTATATCTGCCTTTTTGGGCGAATTTCTCAAACTTGTCAAGCGGTCTTTTTCTCTTGTTCCATGTGTCTTCAGGAGAAGAACGACTATGGTTCTCCACAGCTTCCTGTTTTTACTACTCTCAATAATACTTACATATTAACATTTGTTTTTGTGATACCTGTTCTCCCATCCATTTTCTTAAACTTGACAAGTATGCTCTTTCTCTTTGTTTTATGGGCGGGTGATTATGGCTTTCCACAGCTTCCTTTTTTAATACTCTTAATAATACGTACATACTTATATCTGACTTTGTGGTCCTTGTTCTTCCATCCATTTTCTCAAACTTATCCAGCAGGCTCGTTCTCTTTCTGTGTGCCGTGTCTGTTCAGGAGGGGGGTTATGGTTCTTCACAGCTTCCTGTTGTTACTATTCTTAATAATACATGTTTGTATCTGTCTTTGTTATACTTGTTCTTCATTTTCTCAAACTTATCAACCAATCTCTTTCTCTTTATATGCACTATATCCCTTCAGGAGGTGAATGATTATGGTTCTCCATGACTTCCTGTTTTTTTTTTCTTCTCTCCATAATAATCTTTCATGGAGCCGCTGAATGAAACCAGTTTGACCTGCTATTTATCCATGGCTTGAGAAAGAAGAGACGAATTCAGACTTTCCTTATTACGTTTTCCTCCATTTGCTAAAAATAGTCAAATAGGTTCTAAATTTCTCTTTATATGCGCTGTGTCCCTTCAAAATATAGAAGTTCATGGTTCTCCACAGCTTCCTGTTTTTTAATACTTTCACTACTACTTACTCTTTTATGGATTCTCATTTTCTTCTTGCTACTTGTTCCTTTACCCTTTTGTTAAAAGCTTTCATTATATTCTTCCTCTCTGTTTTCTATGTGCTACATCTCTTCAAGACTTAGAAGATCGTGGTTCTCCACAGCTTCTTGTTTTTTAAAACTTTTACTTCTACTTACTCTTTTATGGATCCTCTTTGGTTTCTTGCTACTTGTTCCTTTATCCTTTTGCTAAAATTTTTCAATTATATTCTCTCTCTATATGCTATATCCCTTGAAAGCATAAAAGATCATGGTCACACACACACACACACACACACACACACACACATACACACACAAACACACACACACTTACATGTATATATATCTAAACATATTTATAAATGGAACTTTGTCTGTGTGTGTATTATTATTATTATTACTAAAATATTAGATTATAAATAAATACATTATTTCTTTCGGAAAAATATATAAGTATAAATTAACTCAAATTTATATATATATATATATATATATATAAACTTATTTATAATTGGAACTTTGTCTCTGTGTGTGTGTGTCTGTGTGTGTGTTTGTGTCCGTTACCTATAGACTCCGAAACGGCTAAACCGATTTTCTTGAAAATTTACATAAGTTGTACTATAAGTGCCTGCGAGTGTTCTTAGCTAGGTTTTGTGTCGAGGTACACCTCCGATAAATATCGAAAATCGATAATCGAAAAAATCGGGTTATAGAAGGAGTGGTCCGATTTTAATTAAATTTGATACGCTCATAGACAAAGACATAAGAAATGATATTCAGAAGTTTCAAGGTTGCAGTTCTTACAATAGTGCAGAAAATCGATAATATATATATATATAAAAGGCAAGATGTTTGTGTGTGTGTGTGTTTGTCTGCCTGTATGTCTATTTTTTCAGCCCTTTTCTTTTAGTTTTTGCTTCGGGTTTGGCTCTAAGTAGGTATAATTGTAGTTCTTAGTCTCAGCCATGATACCATTTACTCATAGGACTTATTTAGCCTTCAAAATTCAGTTTACGACGAAAAAAACTTATTTGATATCGATACCAGGAAATCAAAATTTGACTTACATCCATTCATTTTTCTTTCAGTCTACGGTTTCGCTTTAACTCGAAACAACTATTGCTTTTTAGTCTTTCGTGCCAACATCCAAAGAGTCTGAGCTATAGGACCATGGATTAGTTTTAAAGTTTTCATTACACCCGAGCAACGCCGGGCTATACTGCTAGTTTAATATCATGGACTCTCCCGTCGATTTCGACGTATGAGTGTCTAAATCAGAAATCATTTCGAACGTTTATGACGGTTGTGAGATTTCACCTGATGATGAAATTACCAACCACTTAGCCAAAGGCTCTAAATGCTTTTGGAAAGCTTCGTCATCGCCAATGGAACGAGATGAAGTGAGAATTGGCACCAAGTTCCAGGTCTATAAATCTGTGATCCTTTCCATCCTTTTGTATGGATCTGAGACGTGGACACTATATCGATCGCAGATAAATCAACTCAATATCTTCCACAAACGCTGTCTTCGCTTCATATTTGGATGCACGCTCAAAGATAAAGTACCAAATTCTGACCTCTTGGCAAAATGCAAGGTTGGAGGTATTGAAACGTTCCTCATGCAGTCCCAACATAGATGGGCTGGTCATGTGCTGAGAATGAGTGATGAGCGAATACAAAATTTCTTCTGTATGGTGAACTTAGGGATGAGAAGAGGAATACTGGTAGGCCTTGGCTTCGTTACAGGGACAAGCTGAAACATAATCTTTCATCAATTGGTGTCCCTGTTGGAAGCTTTGAAGATTTGGCACAGAAGAGAAACAGATGGATAGCCGCCTATAAGAATGGAATAAGGAGTTTTGAAGAAGGTCGTATTGAGAAATTGAAGGAGACAAGATCCTGGACGAAGCTGCGTTTGACCCAGCCAGCAATTCTCTCCGATATATATATATATATATATATATATATATATATATATATATAAACAATGCAGAAGAAAGCAGAAAACAAACGCTCCCAAAGGTATGATATAAAGTAAAAGTGATCGACGCAAAATTTAAAAAGACAAAAGTACAACAAAAATGTACTTAATAAATAAATAGGATTTAACACCAGGCTACCAGGGTTTCTACCGTGAGGTATCTTCAGGCAGAAGGTCTTGTGCGTTCAACCCTATATATAAACACACAATAACGACCTAATAACTAAATTTCTGGCCTCTTTTACGCCCTTGACCATTACTCAGTTGGTCTTTTCTGTTTACAATGGACACAGGAGCATTTAAAGTAACTTTAATTATTTTTAAAAAATTTTTAATCCCTTCTAACATTTTTGAAATTTTGTCAGAACGTTTTGTTTTGATTTGAATTAGCGGCTAAAGAAACTTTACGACTGTTTTGCAATGGAAACGTAATGATTGCATCACCCACTTTTTTTCAGTGAGAAACACATTAATTTAGAAATTCAAGCAAAAATAAAATAATTTTCAAATTTTAATGAAACTATCAGTACTCATTCACAAATGAATTAAGCTATTTTTTAAAAATCTTGATAAAAATGTTTACAATGGACACAGGAGCCATGATTTTTCAGTAATAAAAAAAAACATTTTCTTCTTTCAAAATCTCTCACAATGAAATAGCTTCTATGGACATTGCTTTTATAGATATTTTAATAAAATTACACTCGATGTTATCGTTATTTTATTATCCAATAACTTTATGTTTGAAGACGTTACTATAATTTGTAGTATGACAAAGTAAAATTTTTCCAGGAATTCATAATTATCCCTCCGTAGAAATTCCACGGGTACCGCTAGTGAAAAATAATTAGAAGAAAAGAAAATAAAAAATATTTCGCAAATAGAAAAAGAACGAAAATGAAAAATAACTAGAAAGAAAAATAGAAAGAAAATGAAAACATATTTAGAAATAGAGAAAGAAAAAAGAAAAAATTTAAATAATAATTTGAAAGAAATCGGAAAGAAAAAAAATGAAAAACATTTAAAAAGAAACATAAGGAAAAATAATTTTTTCGAAAGAAAATTTAAAATAATTATAAAGAAAGAAAAATATTAAAAATAGTTAGAAAAGAAAGGATAGAGGAAAATGACAAATAATTAAAAAGAAAGAAAAATATTAAAAATAGTTAGAAAAGAAAGGATAGAGGAAAATGACAAATAATTAGAAAGAAAGAAAAATATTAAAAATAGTTAGAAAAGAAAGGATAGAGGAAAATGACAAATAATTAGAAAGAAAGAAAAATATTAAAAATAGTTAGAAAAGAAAGGATAGAGGAAAATGACAAATAATTAGAAAGAAAGAAAAATATTAAAAATAGTTAGAAAAGAAAGGATAGAGGAAAATGACAAATAATTATAAAGAAAAAAGTTAAAAATGATTAGAAATAAAATGAATATAAATTGGAAAAAAGAAAGAAAAAGAACGAAAAATACATAGACGGGGAGCAATTATTATACAGCAACATAAAAGAAAATGAAAAAGAATTAAATATAAAAACAAATTAATGGGTAGAAAAGGAATGAAAAAGAAAAAGAAAAAGAAAAAAGAAAGAAAGAGTGAGATGTAAAAGTGAAACTAAAAAATTAAAGCAAAAAACTCATGTTAAAATGATTGATTGGAAGAAAAAATAAGAAAAATGATTAGAAGAAAAAATAAGAAAGAAATAATCAGAATAAAAAATAAGAAATAAAAACTGATTAGAAGAAAAAATAAGAAAGAAATGGTCAGAATAAAAAATAAGAAAGAAAGAATGATTAGAAGAAAAAATAAGAAAGAAATGGTCAGAATAAAAAATAAGAAAGAAAGAATGATTAGAAGAAAAAATAAAAAGAAATGATTAGCAGAAAAAATAAGAAAGAAAGAATGATTAAAAGAAAAACTAAAAGAAAGAATGATAAGAAGAAAAAAATAAGAACAAAAGAATGATTAGAAGAAAAAATAAGAAAAATGATTAGAAGAAAAAATAAGAAAGAAAGAATGACGAGAAGAAAAAATATGAAAAATGATTAGAAGAAAAATACCAAAGAAACAATGATTAGAAGAAAAAATAAGAAAGAAAGAATGATTGGAAGAAAAAATAAGAAAGAAAGAATGATAAGAAGAAAAAATAAGAAAGACAGAATGATCACAAGAAAAAACAAGAAAGAAAGAATGATTAGAAGAAAAATAAGAAAGAAAGAATGATTAGAAGAAAAAATAAGAAAAGAAATGATTAGGAGAAAAAATAAGAAAGAAAGAATGATTAGGAGAAAAAATAAGAAAGAAAGAATGATTAGGAGAAAAAATATGAAAGAAATGATTAAAGCAAAACGAACGACTTATTAGAAGAAAAAATAGGAAAAAATGATTAGAAGAAAAAAAAGAAAAAGTGATTAGAGGAAAAAAATAAGAAAGAATGAATGATTAGAAGAGAAATAAAAAAGAAATGATTAGAAGAAAAAATGAACGAAAGAATGATTAGAAGAAAAAAAGAAAGAAAGAAATGATTAGAAGAAAAATAAGAAAAAGAAAAAATAAGAAACATGATTAGAAGAAAAAATAAGAAAAATGATTAGAAGAGAAAAAAAGAAAGAAATGATTAGATGAAAAAATAAGAAAGAAAGAATGATTAGAAGAAAAAATCAGAGAGAAATCATTAGAAGAAAAAGGAACAAATGATTAGGAGAAAAAATAAGAAAGAAAGAATGATTAGAAGAAAAATAAGAAAAATGATTAGAAGAAAAAATAAGAAAGCAATGATTAGAAGAAAAAAGAACGAATGATTAGAAGAAAAAAAGAAAGAATAATTACAAGAAAAAATAAGAAAGAAAGAATGATTAGAAGAAAAAATAAGAAAGAAAGAATGATTAGAAGAAAAATAAGAAAGAAATGATTAGAAGAAAAAAGAACGAATGATTAGAAGAAAAAAAAGAAAGAATAATTACAAGAAAAAATAAGAAAGAAAGAATGATTACAAGAAAAAATAAGAAAGAAAGAATGATTAGAAGAAAAATAAGAAAGAAATGATTAGAAGAAAAAAGAACGAATGATTTGGAGAAAAAATAATAAAGAAAGAATGATTAGGTGAAAAAATAAGAAAAAAGATAGGAAGAAAAATAAGAAAGAAAGAATGATAGGAAGAAAAATAAGAAAGAAAGAATGATTAGAAGAAAACATAAGACAAAAGATTAGAAGAAAAACTAAGAAAGAAAGAATGATTAGAAGAAAAATAAGAAAGAAATGATTAGAAGAAAAAAGAACGAATGATTAGATAAAAAATAAGAAAGAAAGAATGATTAGAAGAAAAATAAGAAAAATGATTAGAAGAAAAATATGAAAGAAAGAATGATTAGGAGAAAAAATAAGAAAAATTATTAGAAGAAAAATAAGAAAGAATGAATGATTAGAAAAAAATAAGAAAGAAATGATTAGAAAAAGAAGGAACGAATCATTAGAAGAAAAAAATAAGAAAGAAAGAATGATTAGGAGAAAAAATAAGAAAAATGATTAGAAGAAAAATGAGAAAGAAAGAATGATTAGGAGAAAAAATAAGGAAAATGATTAGAAAAAAATAAGAAAGAAAGAATAATTAGAAGAAAAAATAAGAAAGAAATGATTAGAAGAAAAAAGAACGAATGATTAGAAGAAAAAATAAGAAAGAAAGAATGATTAGGAGAAAAAATATGAAAAATTATTAGATGAAAAAATAAGAATGAAAGAAAGAAAGAATGATTAGAAGAAAAAACAAGAAAGAGAGAATGATTAGAAGAAAAAATAAGAAAGAAAGAATGATTAGGAGAAAAAATAAGAAAAATGATTAGAAGAAAAATATGAAAGAAAGAATGATTAGGAGAAAAAATATGAAAAATGATTAGAAGAAAAATAAGAAAGAAAGAATGATTAGGAGAAAAAATAAGAAAAATGATAGGAAGAAAAATAAGAAAGATATTTTTTTTTTAAAATATAAGAAAGAAATGATTAGAAGAAAAAAGAACGAATGATTAGAAGAAAAAATAAGAAAGAATGAATGATTAGAAGAAAAAATAAGAAAGAAAAAATTATTAAGAGAAAAAATAAGGAAAATGATTAGAAGAAAAATAAGAAAGAAAGAAGGATTAGAAGAAAGAATAAGAAAGAAATGATTAGAAGAAAAAAGAACGAATGATTAGAAGAAAAAATATGAAAGAAAGAATGTTTAGGAGAAAAAAGGACGAATGATTAGAAGACAAAATAAGAATGAAAGATTGATTAGAAGAAAAAGTAAGGAAGAAAGAATGATTCGGAGAAAAAATAAGAAAAAAGATTAGAAGAAAAATAAGAAAAAAATAAAAAATAAGAAAGAATGAATGATTAGAAGAAAAATAAGAAGGAAATAATGATTAGAAGAAAAAATAAGGAAAATGATTAGAAAAAAATAAGAAAGAAAGAATAATTAGAAGAAAAAATAAGAAAGAAATGATTAGCAGAAAAAAGAACGAATGATTAGAAGAAAAAATAAGAAAGAAAGAATGATTAGGAGAAAACATAAGAAAAAGTATTAGATGAAAAAATAAGAAAGAAAGAAAGAAAGAAAGAAAGAATGATTAGAAGAAAAAACAAGAAAGAAAGAATGATTAGAAGAAATTAAGAAAAATACGAAAAATGATTAGAAGAAAAAATAAGAAAAATGATCGGAAGAAAAATATTAAAAAGATATTATTTTAAAAAATATATATAAAAAAGAAATGATTAGAAGAAAAAGAACGAATGATTAGAAGAAAAAATAAGAAAGAAAGAATGATTTGAAGAAAAATACGAAAAATGATTAGAAGAAAAAATAAGAAACAAAGAATGATTAGGAGAAAAAATAAGAAAGAAATCATTAGAAGAAAAAAGAACGAATGATTAGAAGAAAAAATAAGAAAGAAAGAATGATTAGAAGAAAAAATAAGAAAAATGATTAGAAGAAAAATATGAAAGAAAGAATGATTAGGAGAAAAAATAAGAAAAATTATTAGAAGAAAAATAAGAAAGAATGAATGATTAGACAAAAATAAGAAAGAAAGGATTAGAAGAAAAAGGAACGAATCATTAGAAGAAAAAATAAGAAAGAAAGAATGATTAGAAGAAAAAATAAGAAAAATGATTAGAAGAAAAATGAGAAAGAAAGAATGATTAGGAGACAAAATAAGAAAAATGATTAGAAGAAAAATGAGAAAGAAAGAATGATTAGAAGAAAAAATAAAAAAAATGATAGGAAGAAAAATAAGAAAGATATTATTTTTAAAAATATATATAAAAAAGAAATGATTAGAAGAAAAAGAACGAATGATTAGAAGAAAAAATAAGAAAGAAAGAATGATTACAAGAAAAAATAAGAAAAAAAATGATTAGAAGAAAAAAGGACGAATGATTAGAAGAAAAAATAAGAAAGAAAGATTGATGAGAAGAAAAAATAAGAAAGAAAGAATGATTAAAAAAAATAAGAAAGCAATGATTAGAAGAAAAAAGAACGAATGATTAAAAGAAAAAAATAAGAAAGAAAGAATGATTACAAGAAAAAATAAGAAAAAAATGATTAGAAGAAAAAAGGACGAATGATTAGAAGAAAAAATAAGAAAGAAAGATTGATGAGAAGAAAAAATAAGAAAGAAAGAATGATTAAAAAAAATAAGAAAGCAATGATTAGAAGAAAAAAGAACGAATGATTAGAAGAAAAAATAAGAAAGAAAGAATGATTAGGAGAAAAAATAAAGAAAATGATTAGAAGAAAAAAGAACGAATGATTAGAAGAAAAAATAAGAAAGAAAGAATGATTAGAAGAAAAAATAAGAAAAATGATTAGAAGAACAATAAGAAAGAAAGAATGATTAGAAGAAAAAATAAGAAAGAAATGATTAGAAGAAAAAAGAACGAAAGATTAGAAGAAAAAATAAGAAAGAAAGAATGATTAGAATAAAAAATAAGAAAATAATGATTAGAAGAAAAAAGAACGAATGATTAGAAGAAAAAATAAGAAAGAAAGAATGATTAGAATAAAAAATAAGAAAATAATGATTAGAAGAAAAAAGAACGAATGATTAGAAGAAAAAATAAGAAAGAAAGAATGATTAGAATAAAAAATAAGAAAATAATGATTAGAAGAAAAAAGACCGAATGATTAGAAGAAAAAATAAGAAAGAAAGAATGATTAGAATAAAAAATAAGAAAGAAATGATTAGAAGAAAAAAGAACGAATGATTAGAAGAAAAAATAAGAAAGAATGAATGATTAGAAGAAAAAATAAGAAAAATGATTAGAAGAAAAATAAGAAAGAAAGAATGATTAGAAGAAAAAATAAGAAAGAAATGATTAGAAGAAAAAAGAACGAATGATTAGAAGAAAAAAATAAGAAAGAAAGAATGTTTAGGAGAAAAAATAAGAAAAATGATAAGAAAAAATAAAAAAAAGAAAGAAAGAATGATTAGAAGACAAAATAAGAAAGAAAGATTGATTAGAAGGAAAAATAAGAAAGAAAGAATGATTCGGAGAAAAAATAAAAAAATGATTAGAAGAAAAATAAGAAAGAAAGAATGATTAAAAAAAAATAAGAAAGATATGATTAGAAGAAAAAAGAACGAATGATCAAAAGAAAAAATAAGAAAGTAATGATTAGAAGAAAAAAGAACGAATGATTAGAAGAAAAAATAAGAAAGAAAGAATGATTTGAAGAAAAATAAGGAAAATGATTAGAAAAAAATAAGAATGAAATGATTAGAAGAAAAAAGAACGAATGATTAGAAGAAAAAAATAAGAAAGAAAGAATGATTAGGAGAAAAAATAAGAAAAATGATTAGAAAAAAATAAGAAAGAAAGAATGATTAGAATAAAAAATAAGAAAATGATAACAAAAAAAATAAGAAAGAAAGTATGATTAGACGAAAAAATAAGAAAGAAAGAATGATTAGGAGAAAAAATAAGAAAATGATTAGAAAAAAATAAGAAAGAAAGAATGATTAGAAGAAAAAATAAGAAAAATGATTAGAAAAAAAATAAGAAAGAACGAATGATTAGACGAAAAAATAAGAAAGAATGAATGATTCGGAGAAAAAATAAGAAAAATGATTAGAAGTAAAAATTAGAACGAAAAATGAACGAACACATGAAAATGAAACAGAACAACGCTCTGAAGAAATAATGAAAGACTAATGAATGAAAGAATAAAAAAAAACTCTATAAAACATAGTATGAATGAGTTTAAAAAAAGAAGGTGAGGGGAAAGAAGTAAAAACCTGAGAAGGAATAAAGAAAACTAGAGAAATTTTATTCCTTTTTTTTTTTTTTTAAATGAATTTTCTTCCAATATGGCTTTCTCCACAATTGTGAAAACGATGAATGCTACTTGTAATGCACACCAGTCGCACTAATAAGGCGTTAGGTAGTGCTCTCCAATCTGCTGGTTCATTTATAAAACCCTGTGTCCTTTTCAAAGTTCAGCACCCATAGTTTCCCATAGCCAGGTTTGCTCTCTCCTATGTATACGATCGTACAGATGGCAGATACCATCATGCGTTATTCTACCGATTTTGAAACAGTTAACACAATGCAATAAGATTTGTAGGTAGGTACTATGACCTCTAGCCTGGGCTCCGTCATGGTGTCGTGCCCAAAGAAATACCACTGCTACTGCGGTTATGATTCTAATGAGTCACGAGATATCTGGATTATGAACTCGACTACCTTTGTACCCCCACCGTCATGTTCACCCATGTTTAATGGGCGACATCTTTAATAAACTTTAAGAAAACTGAATGCATGGTCATCAGCAAAAAGAGCAACCCAAAATGCCAAATACAGGTGGGGGGTATCAGAATCATGCAAGTACAAAAATTTTAATCCCTAGGAAGTGTTCTAACAGGAGATGGAGAGTGTGACACAGAGATCCGAAGGCGAATTGGCATGGCAAAGGACGCGTTCCAGAAGCTGAGTAAAGTACTAAGACATGAGAAAATTTCACTAGAAACAAAGAAAGAGTGCTGGATTGCTATGTGATGTCAGTTCTTCAATACGACAGTGAATGCTGGACAATATCATCGAAAATGAGGACAAAACTGGAAGCAGCGGAAATGTGGTTCTACAGAAAGATGCTGCTGATATCGTGGACTGAGCATGCAAGCAACGATGAGATGTTGGAAAGAATGGCAACAAAAAGGAAATTAATACTGAGCATCAGGAAAAGACAACTGAAGTTCATGGGACATGCAATGAGGAAGAAGGGCTTGGAAAACCTGATACTGACAGGCCAGATAGAAGGAAAAAGAGACAGAGGAAGGCAGCGGATAACATATTTGCAGGGCCTGATCCGGTGGATGACAGAACGGGGGTTGCGAGGTGTAACAGGAGAAAAATACTAAGAGCCACCAGGGATAGGGAGACGTGGAGAACCATGATCGCCTACGTGCTGAAGGGGCAGGGCACATAGAAGAAGAAGTGGTATTGGGCGCTACGTTAGGCTTCTCCAAAGCTTCATTCTTAAATTTACATATAACCTGGAAGTAGCCGCTTCCGCAGTCGGTACTTGGATAGGTTTTGCAGTAAATAACTAGATTCCTGAATCTCTTGTTGATAGTTATGTAGTCGATTTGGTTTTTAGTTTCCCCTCCTGGGTTTTTCGAACTTCACAATCGTCTTGGATGTTCTTGGAACCAGGTGTTGGTTATTATTGTTAACCGAATACTTAGTATAATTTTTGATTATATAGTGGTGTGATGGTAATTGTGATTAAAACGGCTTGATTAACTATTTTATCTTAATTTTTTAATTTTCTTAGTTTTTTTTTTATTCCAGTTTCTCATCCTTTCACTAGTAATATGTAAATTTATTTTTAAACTAAATAATTAAGTTTAAACAACTACATTTAAATAGAATAATTAGGGTTACTTTTAAATAAATGTTTGTTTTTTTTTTGTTTTTTTGTTTTTAATCATCTCACCCCAAGCAAGGCATTCCACTGCCACTATTGCGCATGGGGCTACATAGGGGAAGGTAAAGAGAAGGAGTGGATAGACATAGGGAATGTCAGGAGAAAGGTGACAGATGAGTAAGGATAGCGAGGATGAGGGTCGGGCAGATGGGAAGAGTGCTTGATAGAATGGGAGCAGGTTAGTGTGTTAGGAGGTGTGTATTGACCTTACATTTAAACTCCTGGAGATTGTAGCCGTCGGGGAAGCAATCGTTTGGAAGAGAATTCCACAGTCGGGAAGTGCGAGGAAAGAAACTGTTGGAGTAGAAGTTACGGCTGCATTTTATCGGTTTTAAAATTTTATATTGTATTATATTTATTTTGTTGATTGTATAATTTGTATAATCTTGATTATATAGTGGTGTGATGGTATTTGTGATTACAACGGATTGATTAACTATTATCTGTTAAATATTTTTAATTTTTTTAGACCCAAATTTCTTATCCTTTCACCGTTAATATATAATATTTATTTTTTATTTTTTTATTTTCGCTTTCTCCTGTCATCTGTTCTTTCTAATTCAAATTTATTCCTCTCACCTTTCTTTTTTTCCCCTTTTCGTTTAAGCTTTAAGATACTTACCCTTCCTTTTTAACGCTCTCTCTCTCTCTCTCTCTCTATGTCTCTCTCTCTCTCTCTCTCTCTCTCTCTCTCACCTAATCCCTCTTCGTTTACGTTTCAAATCTAAGGGTCAGCAGTCTAACTGACTTGCTGAATGTATCTTTAGATTTAAGTTGACATCCGCTCTTACGCGTGCTCATTGATTATATGTTGCGTATATATAAATGCTTATGTATGAATATGTGTGTGTATTCGCTGAACTGATTGATGTATTTTTTCTTAAATTTTCTCTTTTAAGGGAGCGATCTTTATTTTTATTCCGGTTTTTTTCGAAGCCTTTGTGAATTTCATTCGTGTAAAATCTTCTGTACAAGAAAGACGGAAGCTGATGATGGTTCGCCTGAAATAGGCGTATACTTCCGATTCACCATGAAATAACGTGTCTGCCTTATTTTTTCCTTATATTTGCTCTACATGTATTTATATACATACATATTTAGAGCTCTCTTAGAGAGTTATCCTACCACTGTATGTACAGAATACTCCTTTGGATTCTTTTAGGCCTACACCGCATGGTGATATATATATATACTAGCAGTTTAGCTCGGTTTCAATCGGTTAGTTCAAGAAATAATAAGAATAAAAAACATATGATGAATTTACATAGAAAATACTTCCACAACGCCCACCGTCGTCACTTTTATAGATATAGATAACAATGTAGAATGTCTCTATTGGATTAGGGTGGGAGGAGGAGGGGAAACATATACAGATAGAGATAATATCAAGTGGGGTGATCGATTCTATATTATAATCAATACATAAACTGATCCCTGACTTTGTTGGGTTATAGTATAACCCGGATATAAGAGAGATTCTATCTGATCCCAAATTAGAGCCTGTGGTAATATATATAAAATAGACCAAACCCTGGTATAAGAGAACTTTTATCCGGTACCGACAACTCTCTTATATCCGGGTTACACAGCATATTTTAATACCTCTAATGTTGGCTTTCTGAAAAATTTCAAGGTGTCGTTAGCGTTCTAAAATTTTGATCTACATCTGATCGCAACTCTCTTCGAGCTAGACCGCAAAACGCAGGCGCTAAGTCGAATCTATCAAACAAACAAATACTTACACAACGTCCACCCTCGTCACACACACACATATATATATATATATATATATATATATATATATATATATATATATAGGATAATTCCCCCTCCCCACAAAAAAAAGAAAAAACAGAAACTACAATTTTTTTAATAAAACTGTGAATCACTGAACAACACAGAGAGAGCTAGAAATGAACAGTGGTTACAGCAAGACGGGTCCACTCCCACACATCAAATGATCCCCTAGTCTGGCTGAGCGAGCGATTTCAGAAGAGACTGATTAGCAGGAAGTGTGACATTGAGTGTGGGCACCGCACTCACCGGACTTGAAACCCCACCTACATTTTTATTTGCGGTGGTATCTCCAGAATAATGTGTACCAGAACAACCCACAAACGATTGGTGAACTGAAGGCAGCAGTCACCGTAAAAATAAAGGAAATCCCCAAAGAGGTATGCACCCAAAATATAAACAATTTTTCACTAGGTTTGCAAGTTTGCCTCCAACATTGGCTTCAGAACCCTTTTGGAGCATATTTTAAAAAGATTGTGGTTTTTATGCAAAATGCGTAATTTAACTAGAAATTTGGAGAATTATCGTACACAGATTGAAGTGAAAATTCATCAAGTTTCTTGAAAATAGCTTGACATTTGTAGGATTTATTATAATATTTATGGGTTTTGTTTTTTGTTGGTGGTGGGGGTTTACCATATATATATATATATATATATATATATATATATACATATATATATATATGTATATATATATATATATATATATATATATATATATATATATATATATATATATATTGCGCCTATCTTCAAAATCGAAATGTTAGCTATTTCACTATGCCAATATAGTATGATGACATCCAGAATGAAGTATATCTCGACAGGAGGTGGTGTATATATATATATATATATATATATATATATATATATATATATATGTGTGTGTGTGTGTGTGTGTGTGTGTGTGTTATATATATATATATATATATATATACTTCATTTGGGAACGAGTTATTAATAACTCGTTTACAAATAAAGAATATTCAAATGTTCTACAATATAATTGTATTGAACACATTTTATACAACTGTGTACTGGCCTCATTTTATTATTACCTAAAACTAAGTAATTAAATAATTTATATATCAGTTGAATATATGGATCGAAATAGATCACACATTATTTTTGCATACATATACTTACATTCATAAATAAACATTTAGTGTTTTTTATTACACGCGGCACACACATTTAAACAGACATATGTTTTTCCTCTAGACTTAAGACATACATCTATTGCTTTATTTCACGTGACACGTGTCTAACCAATGAAATCAAACTTCGATCAACACATCTTTCTCTGGGTAGGTTTAAAACAAACATTTTCTAATTTTACAAAATGTTTTTGAATTATTCGTCTTTAAAAAAAATCTCTGAAGAAGCTTGTTAAAGTAAAACATTATTACATTTACACACGCTGGAAAGCTGATATTAAGCACTTTAACCCCATCAATATAATATAGCATAAGATAAACTACATTTTATTATTTTATCATATATGGGGGGAACGGGAGTATTATTATTATTATTATTATTATTATTATTATTAAAATATTAGATTAAAAATAAATCAATTATTTATTTAAAAAAAATATATAAGTATAAATTAATTCAAATTTATATATATATATATATATATATATATATATATATATATATATATATATATAAACTTATTTATAAATGGAACTTTGTCTCTGTGTGTGTGTCCGTTACCGATAGACTCCGAAACGGCTGAACCGATTTTCTTGAAATTTTACACAGTTATACGATAAGCGTCTGCGAGTGTTCTTAGCTAGGTTTTGTGTCGAGGTACTCCCGATAAGTATCGAAAATCGATAATCGAAAAAATCAGGTTATAGAAGGAGTGGTCCGATTTTAATCAAATTTGATACACTCATAGACAATGACATAAGAAACGATATTCAGAAGTTTCAAGGTTGCAGTTCTTACAATAGTGCAGAAAATCGATAATATATATCTAAACTTATTTATAAACGGAACTTTCTCTGTGTGTGTGTGTGTGTGTCCGTTACCTATAGACTCCGAAACGGCTGAACCGATTTTCTTGAAATTTTACACAGTTGTACTATAAGTGTCTGCGAGTGTTCTTAGCTAGGTTTTGTGTCGAGGTACCCCCGATAAATATCGAAAATCGAAAATCGAAAAAATCGGGTTATAGAAGGAGTGGTCCGATTTTAATCAAATTTGATACACTCATAGACAAAGGCATAAGAAACGATATTCAGAAGTTTCACGGTTGCAATTCTTACAATAGTCCAGAAAATTTGATATCGATACCAGGAAATGAAAATTTGACTTACATCCATTCATTTTTCTTTCAGTCTACGGTTTCGCTTTAACTGGAAACAACTATTGCTTTTTAGTCTTTCGTGTCAACGTCCAAAGAGTCTGAGCTCCAGGACCATGGATTAGTTTTAAAGCTTTCATTACACCCGAGGAACGCCAGGCTATACTGCTAGTATATATATATATATATATATATATATATATATATATATATAATTTAAAACAGTGCTCAATATAAAATAGAGCTATAAATATTATAAATTATGGTTAAGAACATGTACAAATTATCGTCTACTACAATGACTGTAAAAGACCATACCTTATCTTCTACGGTTAAATCTGTCTATAAAATTTTCATTACGTCCATTAATCACCTCTCTCCTCTATTCCTCCCTCTTTTCGTTCAAATTCTAACTTACAACTTACAACTTACAACTCTGATTTCCCATTTTCCACCCCACCTACCTCTCACATATAATTCATCAATATAAGATAAAAAATTTTCCATCTACTTTCACACCACCTGAAGAGACATTGTCCTTTCAATGTCGAAACAGAATGCACACTTTGTAGTAGATGATAATTTGTACATTTTCTAAACTATAATTTATAATATATATATATATATATATATATATATATATATATATATATATATATATAAGTTAGTACTTCATTTATTAGGAACTTGAATATTGAATAAATTCTATCTGTTTTCCAACTGATGGCGTTCCCAGAACTACGTATGTGTAGTTTCAGAGGGTTACCCATCTCTTAGAAATTATTATAAGCAAGCTTGAAATCAGTGTATGTCATTTCGCCGAAGTGGAAACAGCTTTGTTTTTCATAGCGTTAAACATGTTGAAAGTGTATTTGCGGGGAATTTTACAGCACTACTTTATTCAAAAGAAATCCGCAGCTGAAGCACACAGAATTTGTGTTGAGACTTACAGCAACTATGCTCTGTCGGAAACAACATGCAGAAATTAGTTTAAATGCTTCAAAAATAATGATTTTGATGTTGAAGATAAAGAACGCTCTGGTTCACTGTAAAAGTTTGAAAACGAAGAACTAGAGGCATTAGTTTTTATGATCATTTCACCTCAAGCCAGGTAGTACTGCCACTGATGCGAAGGGGGTTACATAAGAGAAAAGTGATGAGAAAGGGGAACAACTTACAGAGGGTGTCAGAGAAGGATGAGAACACTGGTGTGAAGAGAGCTGTGTGAGAGTAGAATGAAAAGGGAGAATAACATGATACAAGGTTTGTCAGGGAAGGATGCGAGTCAAGGAGATGAGATATGGCAGGGGACACTACATTTCAATTCTTGGACATTGTAGCTATCAGGGAAGCAAGTATACTGAATGGAATTCCACAGGTGGGAAGTGCGAAAAAAGAAGCTGATAGAGTAGAAGTTACTTCCTGAAGACTCATGTCAGGCGGAAGCTGAACTTGCAGAAACATTAGGACTTGATCCCACAACAGTTTCGAAACGTTTGAAAGCATTAGGAATGATTCAAAAACAAGGGACATTGGGTGCCGCTGGTGCCGAGAGAAATCGAACGGTGTCTTGTCACGGGTGAACAGCTGCTTCAACGAGAGAAAAAGAAAGGGTTTTTGCATTGTAACGTGACCGGCGATGAAAAGTGGGCACACTTCGATAACTATAAGCTTAGAAGATTGTAGGGTAAGCCTGGCTATGCATTAGCATCGGCGGCAAAGCCGAATATCAATGGTTCGAAGATTCGGCTCTACATTTGGTAAGATCAACTGGGTGTAGTTTATTATGAGCTGCTCTAGCCGACCGAAACCATCACGGGACATCGCTTTCGACCACTACTGATGCGTATAAGCCGAACATTGAATTACTTCATGAACACTCATGTCAGGCACAATCTGAACTTGTAGAAACATTAGGAGTTCACTACACAACAGTTTCGAACGTTTGATAGCATTAGGAATGATCCGAAAGCAATGACACCGGGTACCGTAAGAGCTGAAGCCGAGTGATGTCGAACAGCATCTTGTCACGTTTGCACAGCTGCTTCAACGGCAGTAAAATAATGATTTTTTTGCATTGTATCATGACCGGCGGATATCGGCTCGGAACGAGAAACCGGATAGCCGAGTTCGAATTCCAGTTGAATCCATTGTATTCACTTACGCGCAAATATCCTTGGGAATGGTATTAATCCGTCTCTTCCTTCCAGTTATGGGTTAAATAGCAGGACAGATTGGGTTCTATAGCCTTGGTCGGCAACCAGTCTACCGCAGAAAGCAATGGCAACCTACTGCGGGATAATCTTCTGCCCAGTCGAGACATGATCGCCCAAACGTGTTTCACGTATGGCACTTAACTGACTGACTGAATATAATAACCGAAGACATGATTAAGGCTTCTACTGGTCATAAATTTGAGGATCGGTTTTCTATTGTTATGAAGTAGTAAACAGATCCCCCACTAATTACTACTTAATAATATAATACATCTCTCCCCCCTCTAGCTATGAATCAAATAACAGGACACATTGGGTTCTATAGCCTTGGTTGGCAACCAGTCTATCGCTGAATGTAATGGCAACCTACTGCGGGAAAATATTCTGCCCTGTCAGTCATGTCTCTTTCGAGACATGATCGCCCAAGCGTGTTTCACGTATGACACTTAACTGACTGACTGATCATGACCGGCAATGAAAAGTGGGTACACTACGATAACCCTAAGCGTAGAAGATCGTGGGGGTAAGCCCGACTCTGCATTAATATCGGCGGCAAAGCCGAATATCCATAGTTCGAAGCTTCTGATTTTCATTTGGTGGGATCAGCTGGGTGTAATTTATTATAAGCCGCTGAAATCGACCGAAACGATCACGGGAGATGGCTGTCGACTACAACTGTTGCGTTTTGGCCCAGCATTGAAGAACAACCGCCGCTATATGAGCAGAAACACGACAAAATGATCTTGCAACATTACAACTCTTGGCTACATGTTGCAAAGCGGATGAAAACCTACTTGGAAACGCTTAAATGGAAATTCCTACTCCATCCACCGTATTTACCAGACATTCCTCCGTTCGACTATCACTTGTTCCGATCGATGGCACATGGCCTGGCTGAGCAGCATTTTCATTCTTATGAAGATGCCAAAAAAAGGTGTTGCCTCAAAAGACGGGTCGTTTTTTCCAACGGGGAATTCAAATGCAGCAAGAAAGATTAGAAAAATAGTGGCTTGTGATGGACAATACTGTCAATGAAATGTTTCTTACTAATTTTAATAAATAAAACATTACTTTTCATGAAAAATCTGCGAAAATTTATTTAAGGACCAAATACATTGTTCGGACTGTTGTCTTCATCTTTATTGACATATTCACAATGTTTCGGTCGTAGTGCGCTTCGGCCTTCTTCAGATATCATGTAGTTCAGTTAAGTGCCATACGTGATACACGCTTTGGGCGATCATGTCTCGAAAGAGACATAACTGACTGGATAGAAGATTATCCCACAGTAGGTTGGCATTGCTTTCTGCGGTAGACTGGTTGCCACCCAAGGCTATAGAACCCCATCTGTCCTATTATTTAATCCATAACTGGAGAGAAGAGACGAATTAATACCTTTCTCAAGGGTATTTGGGCGTAAGTGAATGCAAAGAATTCAACTGGAATTCGAACTCGGCTCCCCGATTGGTCGTTTTGAATCGATCTCTCTAAGTTATTTGTTCACCACTGCTATAGCCAGGTTTTCGGCGTGAATATGACAATAAAGATTAGAACAACAGTACGAACAATGTAGATAATGTAAAATTTACCTCATCTTAGAATTATAAACAGATATACATCAATCTATTCATATCCTACGATATATCTATCACTCTGCTTATATCTCGGCTGATATATCTCAGACGGTTCTATCTATCTATCAATATATATATATATATATATATATATATATATATATATATATATATATATATATATAATGCTAACTGTCTATCACAATCTGTTTATGTATCTGCCGGGCTGTCGCATCTATCTATCTATCTATCTATCTATCTATCTATCTATCTATCTATCGCAATCTGTTCATACGTTCATATCTATCTATCTCTGTTGGTATCTATCTAAGGCCAGTTCTGTTTGGTTGCCTGTCTGTCTCTCTCTCCGTATCTCTCTCTTTCTCTCTCTCTCTCTCTATATATATATATATACATATATAGTGTAATGGTTGTTACAATGTTTAACAGCCATCACAGTATAACGCTCTACATTTGTATCGAGCACTCTTTATAAAAGTAAATGCATGAACAAAAGGTTAAAGAACCTACGAGTTCAACAACTTAGTTACACAATATACATATATATATAGAGAGAGAGCGAGAAAAAATTGATTGACACCCACACCCACACACGCTCTCTCTCTCTCTATATATATATATATATATATATATAGAGAGAGAGAGAGAGAGAGAGAGAGATTGACGCCCACACCCATACATTCTCTCCATATATATATATATATATATATATATATATGGAGTGCGTGTGTGAGTGTGGGCGTCAATCAGTTCATCTCTATCTATCTCAGTCTGTTAATATGTATCTCGGTTGATATCTGTCTGTCTATTTTAGCCGGCTTATTTTTTCCATCCATCTCTCTCTCTCTCTCTCTCTATATATATATATATATATATATATATATATATGCATGAACAGCAGGTTAAAAAAAACTACGAGTTCCACAACTTTGTTACAATATATATATATATATATATTGTAACAAAGTTGTGGAACTCGTAGTTTTTTTCTAACCGCTGTTCATGCATCATATATATATATATATATGCATGAACAGCAGGTTAAAAAAACCTACGAGTTCCACAACTTTGTTACAATATATATATATATATATATATATATATATATATATAGGCACCTCGGCGTGGTGTAATGGTTAACAAGCTCGTTTCGCTAGAATCATTATAACTGAGTAGTGAGTTGAGTTTTGGGGTTTGGGGTCAGGGCTAACAACCCTGCCCCATAAAAACAGTTTGTTACGGGAACAGGTGTAAGGAAAAGTTTTATATATATTGATTGTTTAATACTTAGATTTTGGTCCTAATAGGGTTAGACCGGTACACATTTGTATCAAAAAGTGTTCAATTATATTGTAGAACTTTTGAATAATTTCCATTTTTAAAGAAGTTATTTCGCTACCCAGGTTTCTACCATTAGTGGTGTCTTCAGGCGATTTTTAATAACTGATTTTACCCTTTACCGTTTTTCTTTTTAAGAACGCTCTTGTAACGGTGTTTTATTTATACGTTCACGTGGCAGGGAATTTATGAACGCGCATTGTTTAAATTTAAACGAATTATGACGATTTCATCCATGGTTGTATGAACCTAAGAGGCATTTCTTAGTGTGGATGCATTTAGTTATAATTTCTGTTCTTTCATTTAACAATTCGTCTTTATTTGGGAATATCATAATTTCTAATTGTTCTTCTTGGCATGGTCTCCATATTTGTCCACTGTTGTAAGGCTTGGCTGTTTTTACAATGCTCTACGTTATGTGTAGATCTTTTTCATATTTTAATTTCAATTTCCAGACGTTGTTAACCAATTTTGTATTGTTTTTTAATTTTTCTATTATATATATATTTTTTAATTTTTCTATTATATATATATATATATATATATATATATATACACACACATTTGTCTATCTATCTCAGTCTCTTCATATATATCTATCTCTCAATATCTATCTATCACTGTTCATATCTCTATATATATATCTCAGTCTCTTCATATCATAGCTATCTAAACCTTTTCATATCTGTCTTGGTTCATATCTATCTATCTATGATTGCTTATATCTGTCTTTCGAAAAGGCTTCATATCTAAATCGGTTCATGTCTGTCTGTTCAAACCAATCAATTTCCTTATTTCTTATTCATTTTTACACCTTTCTCAGTTTGTTCATGTTTATTTGTCAATCTGTTCATATCTATCAAACTCAGGTTATTATATCCATCTCTCATGCCGAAATAGATAGATAGATATCAAAAGACTTAGATGATTTTCTAAGCGCCGCTTAGATGTGGCACAAGGTCGAAAGTATGGAACACCCAGTGAGTGTTGAACTCACTACTCAACTGCAATGATTCGAGCTAGACAAGCTTGCTAACCATTACACCACCTCGAGATGCCCCAGATAGATAGATACATAATGAATAGACTTATATAGATATGGACGGATAGATCCTCAGTGAAGAAACTCATTGATTATACAAAAGAACGATTCTTCAGCCAATCCTTCTTACTTGCCAATAGACTGAGTCGTTTAGATCGAATATTAAACGTTGGCATTTTTCCGGCCAAAATTCAGCTACTAAAGACGCGTAAGTCGAGGCAACTAACAATGCAAAGTACATGAATTCTATATATGCAGTCGACACTCACATGGAGTGGCTTGGGGGAAAATTGAGTTCTATACGTAGACGAGGATAGAAATTAAAGAATGTATATTTGAAATAGCATCAATTTAGATAATCTATAACAATGCATACATATGAATACATTTAGATAGATAGATAGATAGATAGATAGATAGATAGATAGATAGATAGATAGATAGATAATGATAGCTCGACAAACGGACAGACATTGACATAGCCTTAGATAGGTAGATAAACTGATAGACATTGACAGAACCTTTGATAGATAGATAGATAGATAGATAGATAGATAGATAGATAGATTCAAATGACTTCACATAGATCGACAGATTGAAATAACTTTAAGGAGATATATAGATAGATAGTAAAAAATTAGATAGATAGATAGATAGATAGATAGATAGAAAGAAAGAAAGAAAGAAAGAAAGAAAGAAATATCTTTACATAGATTGACAGACATACTTTAAAATAACTTTAGATAGATAGATAGATAGATAGATAGATAGATAGATAGATAGATAGATAGATACATACATACATACATACATACATACATACATACTGAAATAACCTTAACTATATATTAATATCCACTGTTAGATTTATAAAGTTTGCTTAATATTTATAAAAATATATCAATAATAAATATTCTTTTTCATCTACACAAGAATATCTTTTAGGTACAAATGAAATCTCTCAGCTATTGCGTTCCATTACACTATATATGTGTCCTTGTGTGTCCGTCTTGGGTCTGTTTGAGTGGAGTGTTTGGTCATATCTCCATTTATACATATATCAGGCTTAAGTAACTATATTTTATGCAAATCTATACGTGTATAAATGCACGTTCAATATGTGTTTCCATACGAATAAATATAGGTGCGTTACCCCCAGAGAACAAAATCAATTCGCAACTGATACAAAATTCTGTATATTTATATACTGAAATTTATGTAATTCTTTTGGACTCCGATGTGTGGGTGTTGGCGCGTTCATGTGTCGGGGGGAGGGGATGTGCATTTGCCAACATGGATGCCGATTTTTATTTATTCAACCACCGATTGTTTGGGATCGATAGCAGCCTTTAAATTCAACCGTTTGTTTCAGAATAACAGAATTTAAGATAGTTACGCCATTTTATTTTTATTTACTTTTTTTCTTTAACTCGTCTCGGGCGACAGTAGCAAAGATCGAACCCCCGGCACGAGTGGGCTGGTCTGCGAAACACGCTCACTGACTGTCGTGTAGCGATAAGGGATCGCGACTTCAAATTTCCATTTTAAATTTTTGTTTTTTTTTCATTATTTAAGGCTGATTTAATATTAAATTCTAAAACAAAATAACACTGTTCTGTGTTATTGGATTTTTTTTTTAATCTGTTTTGGTTTTTTGTCATTATTTATTTATTTTAATCGCATTGACAGGGAGAAATTGAATTGTTTTTTTGTTTGTTTTTTTTTAATTTCACTTAGAAGACGAACGGACGCGCGTACACCAGTCCTTTATGAAGCTGCGTTTGACTGATACTTTCCTGAAAAACAGTTTGTATTTTTTGTTCGGCTATCTACGTCTTGAAAATCTGTTTACTTCGAACAGATAAAGATGTCTATGCTTGGAGAACTGTATTTTCTTTTAATGTTGCCAGTTTTAAAAACCATATATATATATATATATATATATATATATATATATGAAAGAACATCATTATGGTTTCATATATAGTATTTTTTATTATAAGTGGTTCTAATAAAAATAGTTTACTGCAACACAAGAGCTGTCGTGTTTCGGTACTACTTGTTAGTACTTCATCAGTCAGTGAAATATTTTACTGTAAGGATTTGATATAGATAAAAATTTAAAAATTTAATTGACACATTTGTATTAAAATATGGTAACAAATGTGTTGTTTCTAAATTTTTAAATTTCAATACATATTATTGATAATCAATTCCTAACAGTAAAATACATCACTGACTGATGAAGTACTAACTAGCAGTAACCGAAACACGACAGCTCTTGTGTTGCACTAAACTAATTTTTATTATAAACACTTGAATTAAAATATTACTATAAATATTACCCTACTATGTATCGAGCACTCTTCAAAAAATAAATACAACGAACAGTAGACTGCTAACACATTTTTGTAATACTCCTAATATATATATATATATATATATATGCGGTGTAGATATAGAAGAATCCAAAGGAGTATCGAGCACATAAAGTGGTAGGATAACTTATTAGGAGAGCTCTAAATATATATGTATATAAATACATATAGAGCAAATATATGTAAAAATAAGGCAGACATTTTTTTCCATGGTTAAGTGGAAGTATGGGGCCGATTTCAGGCGAACCATCTTCAGCTTTCTTCTTTATTGTACAGAAGAATTTCCGTACAATAAAGACGGAAGCTGAAGATGGTTCGCCTGAAATCGGCCCCATACTTCCACTTAACCATGAAATAAAGTGTCTGTCTTATTTTTACATATATATATATATATATATATATATATATATATATATATATATAAAAGACAATTTGGAAAGCTATATTTTTTATGTGTATCGTCGATTCCTTATTTATTATATAAAATCTGCACTGCCCAGATAAAATTTGATTTGCGTTAAACACATGAACATTTGATTCGTTTTTTTTTTGTTTTGTTTTTGTTTTTGTACTAAACATTATTTATCATATGCTAACTTTGGTTGTGTTGAAGTTGTATGCAAATGTAACTATTATTATAGGGCAGAGGTGGTGTAATTTTAATACATTATAGAATGCATTTAGAGAAAAGTGAACTTAATTTCATATTAATTAAATAATTCTTTATAAGTCCATATAACTAAGCAGTTTATTATTAGTAGTAGTAGTTATAGTAATAGTAGTAGTAGTAGTAGTAAGCAAATTTTTTAATCAACTCTATTTTTTATTACGATAAACATTGTATTTACCGGATACACGTATTTGAGCATACATTTTTGTTTGTTTTAACAGTGAAATTAATGTCTACCGGCCTACGCATCGAAAGTATTAATAAATAAGATAAGCCTATTGGTTTTTACATATTGGATCTGTTAGGTGCACATTTTCATTATTAAAACTTCCGATATCTAGGTTGGTAGACATTAATTTTACTGTTTGAAAAAAAGACGGATATATCTGCTCAAATATGTGTACCCACTAAACATAACGTTTATATATATATATATATATATATATATATATATGTGTGTGTGTGTGTGTGTGTGTGTGTGTGTGTACGTTTCTAAATAATTAATAGATTTATTTTTAATCTGATATTCTTATTATAACATTTGAATCAATAACAAATATATATATATATAAGTAAATATATACATATGACACGTGATAATTATAATAATAATACATCTATTTATACATATATATATATATATATATATGTATATATTATGACAAGCGAAGTAACAATTATAACATATCTATCAATTTTTATGCTTATATATATATATTTTTATAACATGTCAAGTAATAATTATAATAATTTATATATATATATATATATAATATATATATATATAAATAGATATATTATTGTTATAATTATTACTTCACATGTATATATATATATATATATATATATATATATATATATATATATATATATAGAATAGATATATAATATATATTATATATATAGCTGTTATAACGTGTGAAGAAATAATTGTAATAATAAAAATAATATATCTTTCTAACTATATATAAAATATTTCTATCATATATCTATTGTAACATATGAAGTAATAATTATAATAATAATATGTCTATCTAAATATGTGTTAAGAGTGCGTGTATGTAAATTCATATTGTCTTTTTACATATATCTTCTTTGTGATATAGACATTTTTACACGTATGTATGTATGTTTAGGATGTGGTTTCCGGCTTTCTTTTTTCAATCTTTTCACTATTACGTAGCCCCCTGCACATCAGTGGCGTTACCGCCTTGCTCGGGGTGATACGATTAAAAAAAAATGTATATATGAACAAGCTTAAATTCCGTAAATGGTTTACAAGTGCTAATTATATGTGTGTTTGTCTTATGGGTGCGGATTCGATCTAAGAATCCATTAAACTTGCAAGTTTAAAATCTTCAGTCTTAAGCATGGGTTTTTGCTTTCTGCGATAATTAGTTCTTACGGTTGTTGTTGTTGTTAATAATAATAATAATAATAATAATAATAATAATAATATACAACAAGCCGCAACGTGATAGATCTGAGATCATTCTAAACGACTTCAAAAACATTTAACGAAAAAAGACATTATCATACCGTTTGATAAAAAAAAGTTGTGATAAAAAAAATTGATCAATTCTTCAAATGCAAGAATCCGAAATTGAAAATGCTACATTTAAACACAACTATTACCCTTAATACTTATAGGACCACTAGAATTACTTGACGTATACTGTTGCATACATTAAGAAAATCCCATGAAAATCGATTTGTATCTGAAATGCAAAAGATTCTGTTGACGATTGCTGCACACATTCTTAGAAAAACTCTTTCAATTCAGCGCGTCCAAAAAATTATTTTCAAACCCCTTAATTTACTTAAGGTATCAGATGAAAACTCGATAAAAAATCGAAACAAACAGAGAATCTCAATAAATAAATAATACATAAATAAGGATTTTGTTCAACAAATAATTAATTTGAATAATAAAAAAATGGTAAATTCATAATAATAATAATAATAATAATAATAATAATATTATTATTATTATTATTATTATTATTATTATTATTATTATAGTAAAGCAATAACAATAAATGACATTAACAAGAGTACCACATTAACAGGTGTACCACATTAACGGAATGTATCGAACTGGAACCAGAAATATAAAATCAAAAAAAGTTATTATATATTGTTTCATTGTTCGTTTTCTTTTCTTTTTCCAAGTTGGGCCATTTTTTCAATGATTTTTTTAGGGGTGGGGATTAGCTTTCAAAATATTATTTAAATCGGTTGTCGAACAAACCATCGGACGATATTACCTTTAAAAATCAATGTCTCGTTAGTGGCTCCCCCATTCAAGGGATTGTGTGAAACCATCGGGTAAATATCCTTAAGTGTTTCACATGGAATGGATTTGCGCATGAACATGGAGACGAACCTCTCCATGCGATGGTCGTAAGTGTTGGACTTGCACTCGGTCATAGAGTATCGCCCGCCCAAAAATCGAGCCGTCTCTCTGGGAGCCGGCAACATAGAATCCATAAACGGACGGTTGTAGAGGGGAAAAACGTCTTCTTTTGGGAAAGTGTAAGACGACTTAAAAGCAGGGTCCGAGTCCCAGATGTGAGTTTGATTCTCGCCAAAGAAGCTTATATCCAGGTAGGGCCATGACCAAGAAATACCCGGGATCGGTCGTGATAAAGTGGAGAAGAATTTCCAACGTTTTCCTTGTTTATCATTCAGTAAGTAATTAGGCAAGCGACTTGAAAGGACTCTTCTGATTATGGGTTTGTCGCTAATATTCATCATGACATCCATATCGTCGTCCCACGGTATAATCCCATGGTGCCGGTAGGAGCCAAGTAAAGTTCCGCTGTATAAAAAGTAGGTGAGATTGTGAGCAGTTACTAGTTCTACGAACCTATACAATATATCTGTAAATGCTCTTAGCTCCTTGGCATCCATGCGTGTATTGAAAAATTCCAACGTGCGCGATGAAGCGTAACTCTTTTTATCGTCTGCTTTCTTTGAATTTCTATTCATGCTTTTTATATCGCTGCTGCGGCTAACAGAAAAAGCGGTATTGTCTTGTCTGTTGCGAAAGATTGTCTGCTTCCATGATAATACGTTGTTTTCATGTATTTTTGGATGTATGCCTTTCGCAGTTGTTGATATCGCTGACCCGGTTGAAATTAATTGGTTTTTAAGAGTGGTCCGAATAGATTTTCGTCTTTTCCTGACCTTACTTGTTTCAGTTTTGACCCGAGCCCTTGTTTCGTTCTCTCCGGCCGCATTTTCTTCTCTGTCCATCTCCGGCGGTCTTTGTATTCGCAAAAAAAGTTCCATCTTCTGGTTATCGCTAAGGTCATCGCTGAATGAGAGAGGGGTCACGTCCCCGCCGAATGGAGTGATGGCTTGAATAGACGGATATGTGGCCCGGATATTTGGTAGATAAGAAAGTGGACCTTGTGATGCACCCTGTCGCAGACGACTACTCAATCGTCGACGGTTACTGACGTAAGTCAAATTCTCAAACAAAGTCCATCCAAAGTAGAGACTGATCGCGTTAAAAAAAACAATCACACAGAAATATGTCCAACATCTTTTTCCTGGAATAAAAATGGTTCGCATGCTGACAGTCCTGTGGCTATAGGCAAACTTCCCGATGGAACGCTATCAATTGTGTCTCTGGCCAGAGGTAAATGAACCTCTCACCTGACACTTTCACCTGTATCGTGTAATATACTGTCCGTTTGCAGGTGAGCATAAGTGTACGTCGACGTGTATGTGTCCGTTTGTGTGTGTGTGTGTGTGTCTCTCTCTCTCTCTCTCTCTCTCTCTCTCTCTCTCTCTCTCTCTCTCTCTCTCTCTCTCTCTCTCCTGCGACTACATGAAATGACAAATATTGTAATGCTATAATTACTTGAACAGTATGTTGTCGGATTAACTTTGAATAAAAAATTTACCGTCGGCAAGCCATATTCGTACGCATTGGCATTTAAACGCAAGAATTTAATTTCTTTGAGTCCAGCCTTTTCATATTTTTTGTAACGTTTCCGTTGCTTATCTATAGAAAATTTCAAATCTCTCTCTTGTATTTACTGTTACGCTCTCCTTTATCAAATGTGTCTATGTGCTTTTCCCCCCCTGTGTTGCATGCGCCTGGAGGGGGTAAAGTGGTTGCTTCGTAAGTAGCAAGATTCAAAGTAGTCGATGTAGTAGCTGCTAGAGTTTTTGAGTGCGGCGCTGTTGATGCTGATGCTGATGTCACAACTACTACTGTCGTTTACCAATGGTGGAAATGTTAAAATAGCTGTACGAGCAATGGTAACGACACGAGAGATGGAGCGCTAGTCGTCAGAGCGAGGGTGCTCTACGTCTGAGCAACATGAGGCCAGCATCGTTATGTCGTGCCTCGTTAAACAACTTGCACGCGTCTTTCTCCTTCGAAAGGGAGTTTCTTCATGTCTTATGCTTTACCGTAAATAGGAGTGTACATAAAGCCTGTTCGTTTTTTTTTTTTTGTTTTTTGTAACTTGTGCATTCGTACGCAGAGTCGCAAAAACGGTCACTGGAACAGCAACATGAAACGAACTATAGAGGATTGTGAATAACTGTGATGATGATTATTGTTATTACTATTTTGTTTTTGTTGTTGTTGTTGTTGTTATGATGATGATGATGATGATGATGATGATGATGATGATGATGATGATGGAGTTGTTTTTGTTGAATTTAAAAGATTCATTGTTGTTTTTTTGTAAAAAAAAAAACGTCGCGAAATTATCAGTTTATCTTTCTTTTTTGCTTCTTTCCTTTTTCTTTTTCTTTTTCCTTCCTTTCTTTGTTTTTTTTTTTTTTAATATCTCCCGATTGTTTCCCGTTGTCGTCGTCCTTCCTTCTTTCTTTTCTTCCTTACTTGCCCATTCTCTCCCTGTTTTTTTTTTTTTTTTTTTCCCCCTTCTCCTCTTAGGGTTCTTCCGTTATTCCTCCCTTTTTATATCTGTCTTTTTCATTTTCGTCATTCTTTTTTCCTTCCGTTCCTTCTTTTCTATTTCCCTCTTTCTTTCTCCTTTTATAATTTTCTTTTTTTTGCCTCCTCTTTTTTTTTTTTTTTTTGTCTTTCCGTCTATCTTTTTCCTTTCGTCATCACTGTCATTTTTTTCTTTCTTCTTTCAACTTTCTTCATCGAACGCCGTTTGTCATTCTTCTTCTTCTTCTTTCACACACGCCTGACCACGTTTTGTGCGGCAATGTTTTTCATTCGTCTTTTCTTCTTTCTTTCCAGTCCGTTCCTTCACGGGTTGCTACCAGTCTTTCTTTCATTACCATTTTTACAACATTCTTTCTTCTCGAAGCAGCTTTCTCAATAACTTCGTCTCATTTGAAAATAACATCCTCCCTTCAACAACGACTACCAATGCATGTTGCCTCTTTTACTGCACTAGGCCAGGTTAAAGGTTACTAAATAAATGTCGCAAGTGTTAATATATATCAGTAAGTACACGGGAGTATGGTTGTGTGTCTGCATTCGCGTAAGCGCGCACGTTTGTTCAAGGAGAGAAAGAAGAGACGACAGAGAAAGAAAGAAAGGGAGAGAAAGAAAGAAAGGGAGAGAAAGAAAGAAAGGGAGAGAAAGAAATTCGACCGAAGACAAACGGATGTAGAAGAGAATAATTACACGTGCTATTTTTTTCTCTCTTTTCTTTTTAACATACAAAAAAACTGAATTGACTGCAGAGATTTTTTTTTCTCTGTTGTAAATGTAAAATATCAAAGTTATACTGTGTGTTATATCCCCGTTCTATAATAATTGCGCCGTTCGTAGCGCATTTCATGTAAAAAAATGTACCAACTATTATGGGACAGAGGTCGTAATATTTATTTAGCATCGATGGCGTTTTCTCGCGTTCATTTGTTGCATAGGTTCAAAGAACCCAAAAATGAATTTCATCAGGATAAAAAAAAAGAAAAAAGTGATATATATCTCTCACTGTCCCACCACTCTCCCTTTTACTTCTCTCCTCTTTCACTCCATCTTACTCTCTCTATCTCTCTCGCTTTCTATATATATATATATATATATATATATTCCATTTGTAAACGAGTTATTTACACGACCTAGGTTTCTACCATGGGTGGTGTTTTCAGGTATTGAAAATCGTTGTCCCACTCTCCTTTTTACTCCTCCCCTCTTTCACTCCATCTTACTCTCTCTCTCTCTCTCTCTCTCTCTCTCTATATATATATATATATATATATATATATATATATATATATATATATTCAACTTGTAAACGAGTTATTCCGCGACCTAGGTTTCTACCATGAGTGGTGTCTTCAGGCATTGCAAATCGCCTGAAGACACCACCCATGGTAGAAACCTAGGTCGCGTAATAATTCGTTTACAAATGGAAAATATTCAAAAGTTCTGCAATATAATACTTTTTAATACAAAATGTGCACATGTGCACTGGTCTAATCTTATTACGACCAGAAACTAAGTAATTAAACTACACACACACACACACACACACACACACACACACACACACACACACATATATATATATATATTTCCAAGTATAGCGTAGGTATGGATTGAATAAAATTCCATATCTCTAAAACTCTATTCTTCAAAAGTGCTCAAGTGGAGCGAATCATATTTATTTAGAATCTATAACATAAAAATGGTTTAATCAGTGGTGATTCTACGGCGTGGGGGGGGGGGGGCATTTCTCTGGCGCCTCGATTGCCTCTCCTTTTATAAGCTTCAAAAATTTATGAAACTGATCACTCTCTGATTTTGATAAGATTTAATCATCACCAATTTTCCCTCTGCGTTTTCTTTTTCATTTAGCTTTTTAAGGACACTTACAGAGACCAGTTTGAAAGAAAAACAAACAAAATAAAAACAACCAGATAGAGACATACATGTTGTTAGAGACCGAAAAAGACTTAATAGTCATACTTTCATATCTGAAGGAAGATTTTAATTAGGGACTAGCAATATAGCCCGGCGTTGCCCGGGTGTAATGAAAGCTTTAAACCTAATCCATGGTCCTGGAGCTCAGACTCTTTGGACGTTGGCACGAAAGACTAAAAAGCAATAGTTGTTTCCAGTTAAAGCGAAACCGTAGACTGAAAAAAATGAATGGATGTAAGTCAAATTTTGATTTCCTGGTATCGATATCAAATAAGTTTTTTTCGTCGTAAACTGAATTTTGAAGGCTAAATAAGTCCTCTGAGTAAATGGTATCATGGCTGAGACTAAGAACTACAATTATACCTATTTAGAGCCAAACCCGAAGAAAAAACTAAAATAAAAGGACTGAAAAAAATACAGACATACAGGCAGATAAACACACACACACACACACACACACACACACACACAAACATCTTGCCTTTTATATATTATCGATTTTCTACACTATTGTAAGAACTGCAACCTTGAAACTTCTGAATATTGTTTCTTATGTTTTTGTCTATGAGGGTATTAAATTTGATTAAAATCGGACCACTCCTTCTATAACCTGATTTTTTCGATTATCGATTTTCGATATTTATCGTGGATACCTCGACACAAAACCTAGCTAAAAACACTCGCAGACGCTTATAGTACAACTGTGGAAATTTTCAAGAAAATCGGTTCAGCCGTTTCGGAGTCTGTAGGTAACGGACAAGCACACACACAGATAATGTCAACCAACTTAATATGTAGATACATAGGCGGACAGTAATTTATGGCCGAGTGAAAGAACTGGTTAGAAATTAGGCTGCTTGAGTTTCCCCCCCTCCTCAGAAAAATCTTGGCCTCTTAGTGCTCCCCCACTTTCAGAGTCCCACAATCGCCACTGGTTATAATATCACTATATATATATATATGGTGATAATGTTTTAATTGTCATAATGTTTAGTGGTTATTACTGATAAAATGTATTTTGGCAAGCAGGTTCTTTTGTCGTAAGTTGCTCGATATCGGGGTGGGGATAGGGTACAAAGAGTTTTTGTCTTTAACAGAGCAGGTTCGTGCCGACTCCGAAGTTTCATGGGGGAACCGCAATGATGTTCTTACTTGTCAGGGTTATCGTCAGACAAATAGCGGTGTCCTCACGAAATTTGGAAGTTGGCATGAATCTGCTCTATTAAAGAAACAAATTTTTGTACCTACATATATGTGTGTGTGTGTGTGTGTGTGTGTGTGTGTGTGTGTGTGTGTGTGTGTGTGTGTAAAAATTTCAGATAGAGTATATCTGTAAAAGGACAACATGAATATGAAAAAACTTATGACTAACGTATTTCGTCCTCTGGGGGACTTCATCAAGTCAAATGCAATGATTTTATTTTGTGACAAATATTTCTATATTTAAATATTATTGGTTTGTTCTAAACCAATATATATAAAACCCAGAAATACTAAAAAAAAATGTTTCGGTTAAAATAGGTTAAATCTATACTGATTTGCATATACACACTAGCCAAATAGTGGCTATTTGGACCGGCAAACGGTAATTTGAAAAAGAGAAGTGCTCAATGCACACCCAACACAAATGAACCGAATATGCATAGCTATCAATATGTTAAAGAACAGAACACACACCACTTACTTGCTACCCAGGTTTTGGTGATGTGCGTTGTGGTGCAGTGGATATCGACTCGGAACGACAAATCGGGTGAGCCGAGTTCGAATACCTTGCATTCACTTACGCACAAATAACCTTGAGAAAGGTATTAATCCGTCCCTTTTCTCCAGTTATGGGTTAAATAATAAAACAGATTGTGTTCTATAGCCTTGACTGGCAACCAGTCTACCGCAGAAAGCAATTGCAACTTACTGCGGGATAATCTTCTGCCCAGTCAGTCATGTCTCATTCGAGTCGTGTATCACGTATGGCACTTAACTAACTGACGATGTTTATAGACAAAAGTGCTCAATATCAGAGAGAGAGAGAGAAAGAGAGAGTAAATATCAATGTAAAAATGGGCACTGAGATTAGCACTAAGCGGCGGCAATGTTCCATGATTCAACGCAATCTACAGGCCATAAAAGATAATAAAACTGACTTAAAATTAAAATTGAGCTGAAGATGGCCTTGAAGCATCATAGAGACTGTCGCCTCTTCGTGTTAACCTAGGTGAAAAACTCATGAGGAGTGAACCGAACGGTGACTACACGGTTCGTCAACGAAACTCCCGAGTCGAGGTGATGAATATGACATCGATTAGCCAAGTGACAAATTTAATCTGTGTTTATCCTTTCATTAGGGTGCGATGGATGAATTGTCGTCTAAATTATGCGTAAACGAAAATGACACTGGCCTCTCATTTTAGCAGATATACAGGGTGCGATGGATGAATTGTCGTCTAAATGATACCAAAATGAAAATGACACTGGCCTCTCATTTTAGCAGATATACAGGGTGCGATGGATGAATTGTCGTCTAAATGATACCAAAATGAAAATGACACTGGCATCTCATTTTAGCAGATATACAGGGTGCGATGGATGAATTGTCGTCTAAATGATACCAAAATGAAAATGACACTTGCATCTCATTTTAGCAGATATACAGGGTGCGATGGATGAATTGTCATCTAAATGATACCAAATTGAAAATGACACTGGCATCTCATTTTAGCAGATATACAGGGTGCGATGGATGAATTGTCGTCTAAATGATACCAAAATGAAAATGACACTGGCATCTCATTTTAGCAGATATACAGGGTGCGATGGATGAATTGTCGTCTAAATGATACCAAAATGAAAATGACACTGGCATCTCATTTTAGCAGATATACAGGGTGCGACGGATGAATTGTCGTCTAAATGATACCAAAATGAAAATGACACTGGCATCTCATTTTAGCAGATATACAGGGTGCGATGGATGAATTGTCGTCTAAATGACGCCAAAATGAAAATAACACTGGAATCTCATTTTAACAGATATATTTACCAAAATTACACAAAAATATCTTGAACTATTAAAGAGTAAATTTATTCAATAAAATTGCTATGGGCTTTAACCATGCCCTCCAGACGACTTCGGAACCTCCTGAAACTCGACGATTTTCTTGTTTGAGCTGGTTAATGCTGCCATAGTCCTTGTCTTCAGTTCCTCTTTGGTGTTACAAAGTGTTGTATTGGTCTCTCGTTCAACTGCACTCCACATATAATAATCAAGGGGGTTGCAGTCTGAGGAGTTAGGTGGCCAGGTGCAAGGGGTGATGTGGTCGCAGAAATTGTTTGGCAACCTTGAGTGGCATGGGGCAGAGTTCTGTTACAAGTCATAGGGTCTTCCAGCAGCCATCTTCTTGACCTAGGGCAGCACTAACTCCTCCAGGCATTTCATGTAAGCCTCCATGTTGAGTCTGAAACCCTCAACAACAAATTGGGGACTTGTTTTCTTATCAGGACGATAACGACTGAGTTTTACGAGCTTTTGTACCCTCGAAATCATCATTAGACTCATCCATTTGTTTCCAAATCTTCTGCATTGCCCACCGAATTATTTCTAAATACTTCGAAATGTTGGTATTGGATCTTCCAAGAAGAACAGCACGCCATTTCCAAAACTCTGGCGAGGTAAACTGTGTCGTGGTCCTCTTTTTAGCATAGACAATGTCCAGTTGATCCTACGAACATTGTGAACTGACGTTACACGACCATAAAGAACTGTACCATATACGAAAAAGCGGATCACACCCGTAACAATTAAAATGAGTAGTATATGTAATTTAAAGAGAAAATAATGAAATTATGAAAGTGGTTGATCTTCAACACTACTTCAAACAAAAGGCTAGGAAGGAAACTGTCATCAATAATAGATAACAGCTACTGAATTCAAGAAACCTATTTTCCTTAAAAATTGCTTTAAGAGAAAGATTTTATAAATTTCAACTTACAGCTTAATATTTCCTTCTAAGCAAACGGCTAATAATACCATTACTACATTCACAGGAACACACACACACACACACACACACACACACACACACACATATATATATATATATATATATATATATATATATATATATATATATATAAGCATGCAGTGTGGCTATAGAACAATCCAAAGGAGTATCCTGTACATACAGTGGAAAGATAACTCTCTAAGAGAGCTCTAAACATATATGCATATAAATACATATAGAGCAAATATAAGAACAATTAAGGCAGACACGTTATTTCATGGTAAATCGGAAGTGTAGGCCTATTTCAGGCAAACCATCATCAGCTTCAGTCTTTATTGTACAAATTCGTGTAAAATCCTTTGTACAATAAAGACGGAAACTGATGATGGTTCGCCTGAAACAGGCTTAAACTTCTGATTTACCATGAAATAACGTGTCTGCCTTAATTTTTCTTATATATATATATATATATATCCGCAGACAGATCTGTTTCGCTGTATCACAGCTCATCAGCACAGTTAGACATCCGATTGCTTCTAGCCAGGATTGGAACCCGACCGAATTGACATCAGTCGGCGATTCTACCTCTGAGCTACGGGCGCTCGGAAGATGAATGCAGACTTGTTATATACAATGTAAACACACGCCAGTAGCTGTGAGTGTTCAAATTCATTACTGAATGAACGATATATAGTCATCCGCAGACATATCTGTTTCTCTGTATCACAGCTCATCTGCACAGTTAATCGGAATTTCGTGTTCGTTCTGTTTTCCGTTCCGTTTCAATGTAGATAAAAGATTAGATTAGATCATTCATTTTCAATGTTATTTCAAATTTCTTCCCCCTCTCCGCTTCTTCTTGTCATCATCATCATCATTATTATTATCATCGTGATCTCAATATCTGGCGCACTCCCAAAGAATGAAATGAGTCCTTCTGAAACCACAATTTGAATTCCACCCCCTTTCCTCTCTATCTCTTTCTCTCTCACACTCACTCACTCACTCACTCACACACACCCACTCAGCCTTTGCTTATATCTTCACGTCTGAACGTTTATATCTCATTATTGCAACAACACAAAGTGTACAATGTGCGTCATAGATGTAACTGAGTCAATTGTGAGTGTACTGTACTTTATTTAACCAAACATACCTTTCTCTTCCAAACAGAAACGAAAGGTTATCAATCTAGCTTACTCGTGAGCAGCGAACACAAATTATTGAATTTAGCGCACAGACATAATTTTCCAGAACTCTTTTTCTCATCTGGTGTACGATACAAATTTAGGCGGTCAGTGTTAATAATTTCTTTTTAATTCAATATTTTTGTCTGTAAAGAAACGAAGGAAAAAAAATTAGTTACTTTTTTCGTAATATTTAATGAACTGTCAGTTCTTCAACTGGCATCACTCATTGTATGGCGGTTGTAAAGTTGTTTATAGAATTTGAAACGACTAAATGTGTGTTAGCAAATTATACTATTTAGTTTTAACAGGTGTATAACGAATCTGAAACTCAATCTTTTATTTGTACTGTGGGTATCCAAGGAATTTACCGAGGTATATTTTTGTTTAAAAATAAATAATTCAAATGATTGTCTTACAAGTAGAAGGGGATTTATGTATTTATTTATTTCTATGCTTATTTATTGGATGTGCGGTTGGTGTCATGGATAAGAGTTCGAAATAAGATGATCGGAAAACATAGTCTAAATCCCAGTCGAATTCGTGATATACCCTTGGGAAATGTATGAATCTTTTTTCCCCACAGCTATGGGTTAAGTATTAGAATTTGAAAAATTATTTTATCTCCAAAAATCTGTTGCGACATTATTCATTGGCCAAAAGAAGTATTAATCTTAAAATCCTAAAAATGTTTCGGTCTTAAGAAACAGGGTTGAATAACCGTAAAAAATAACGCAATCTTTTTTCTTTTCTTTACTTTTTATTCCTTTTTTCTTGTTTCCTTTCTTTTTTCTTTCTTCCTTCCTTCCTTGCTTTCTTTCTTTCTTTCCTTTATCCTTCCTTTCTTTCTTTCTTTCTTTCTACCTTCTTTTCTTTCTTTCTTTCTCCCTTTCTTTCTTTCTTTCTTTTTTCCTTTCTTTCGTTTTTACTTTCTTTCATCCTTTTTTTTTTACTTTTTCTTCCTTTCTTTATTTCTTTTATCTTTCCTTCCTTTCTATCTTGCTTTCTTATTTTCTTTCTTTGTTGTTGTATTTTCCCTTCTTTTTCTTCCTTTCTTTCTTTTCTCCTTTTTTTCCTTTCTTTCTTTTCTCTTTCTTCCTTCCTTCTTTCCTTCCTTCCTTCCTTCCTTCCTTTTCTTATTTCTTATTTCTCAAGCATTCATTTAGTGTTCATATCAGACCGTTGGTTGGGCATACGAAGTGGTGTAACGGTAGCAATCTTGTCTCGCTAGATAAACTACGCATAAGTAGCGTGTTTGATCCTCACTAGGTGCCCCATGTGCTTTATGCTACATCTAAGTTACGCTTAAAAACCATTTACGACACCTCAACGTGGTGTAATGGCTACCATGATTGTCCCTCTATAACGATTATTAGAGAGTTTTCTCCTCACTAGGTTACCTCTGCTTTTGGCATCGTGTCACATCAAAGGTACGCTTAGAAATCATTTAGGGTACCTCGACGTGATCAATGGTTAGTATGCCTCTCTCGCTATAACGATTAGCAGCAATTTTTTTATCCCTAATCTGTTCCCTATACTTTCGGCCTTGTGCCACACTTGGTTATGTTTAGAAAGTCACCATATCTAACCTTTGGTTTACAAGTGTGTTGTGTCGTGAGTAGGAATACATAACTCAACAACAGGAATAGGTTAATTGTTGTATTCCGTGAAAATAGTATTTACAAAGGTTATTAGTATCCAATACAAGAATAAAGGTCAATCGTCCCAACCGTCGTAAGACGTAGTATGAGCAATGGGTACTTCCGGGTCGTCACCGGAAGTCTACGACTGACTTGTCGATCGGCTGCTCGACACACGTAGATGCCACCATTACTTTACATAGTAATGGAATAGTCCATTATAGCCGAATAGGCGCGGGCGTCCCAACAAAGTGGCATTAAGTCTCCTCCGTTCTTTTTAATTGGATGCTCCGATAATTGGTACGACTGTCACTATCATATTCTATTGAACTATGGAGATGTTTTTTTTATATTTTTCCTTATTTTCAGTCAGATTTACTATGTGGCCTGGCTGAACAGCAAATTATTATTTGTATTTATTTCTGAGATGAGTATTGGAACTATTTCGAACTTTTGTTCTCATCTTGGTTGATAGAGGTGTTATGATAGACACAACGTTTCGACCAAGTACCCTCTGGTCATCATCAGGTGTCCATAGATCGGCTGATGTGGAATATCTCGTTGATTATTGCGAAATATCCACTGAAGTCAATCATTGTTCTTTCATGTTGGAATTTAGCACTCTCACTACCAAGTCTAAGGATCGAACTCATGACCACTAGCGGATACTAACACATGTATAACCAACATATATCCACTACGCCGAAGGACTTTAGTGGTGTATTTTTGGATCCTTTTATATTCAGTGTCAGATGGATTTTGACAACTAGATTATGTTAGTGGGTTCGTGCCTTGTCATAATTTTGTATTTATTTCTGAGATGAGTAATTTTCAATAATCTTGGAGTTATTTCGAACTTTTGTTCTCATCTTGGTTGATATAGGTGTTATAATAGACACAACGTTCTTATTATTATTATTATTATTATTATTATTATTATTATTATTATTATTATTTCCTTTGATTTCTGTTGCTTACCCATTTTCATCCGGGTTAGAGTCAAAGACCTAAAGTCAGAAACGGCTTCATGACAATTCCCACTGATCATTTTTGTAAAAAAACAAAGATCACACACGTGTTACATAGATAAAGCACTCCGAAAAGTGTGAGCTGTGCTTGCGACTAGCAATCCCTTCAATGATTTTATCGGAACCTTTTTCAATCAATCCGAGGGCTCCATCCAAAACTGGAATTATTGATGTCCACATGTGCCACATTTTTAAGATTTCTACTTCAAAATCCTTGTATTTTGATAGTTTTTTGAAGATCTCTAAAGATTCATTACAATCTGCAGGGACTGCCATGTCAATAAGTAAGCACATTCTGTTCTTGTGGTCTATGATCACGATGCCTGGGTTATTAGCTTTGATTGTTCTGTCTGTGTGTATTGTAAAGACCCATAAAATTGTTACAGGTCCTATCTCTCTAACCGAGTCAGGGTGGTGTTTTTTGCAGTCTCCTTTCCGTAAAAGTGGCATGCTTTCCAGTACAATGACTCACTCTATTATGATGAGATTTATATCTAGTGTGTATTAATGCTATGCAACCTGATACAAGATGGCTAATTGTTTCTGGATATTTATCACAAAATCTACATTCGGGTTCAACCCAATTTTTCAGTATGTGCGCTTGTCGATTTCTAGTTAGTAATCATTGGTTCTATGCAACAAGAATAAAACTTTCAGTTTCAGCTTTTAACCCTTCATTACATAACCACCGATGGGCACGGGGTTTGTTTTCATTATTTTGTTTGGTATGGGCAGAGTATTGACCATGAAGAGGCTTATTTTGCTATCATTTCTGCATTTGGTACATTATTATTATTATTATGTCATTTTTCATCATATTTCGATTTCTGCTTTGGTCTCACTACCAACCAAGTCTGCGGGGAGACCTAAGGCAGGTAGTGGCGTGTTGTTATTGCTCCATTTCATGTTTTTCTATCTTCCCTATCATCTCCAGCATTACATAGATAAAGTTTTCCTTAGTGTGTGGGCTGTACTTAATAAGACAATTTTTGTATATCTCTTAAGCTGGGGTTTCCAGGGATTCTTTCAATGTGTTGTTTTGTTCCATTTTTTATCATTCCAAGTGCACCTACTATCACTGGCACAACTCTTGTTTTCAATTTCCACATTTTTCCTATTTCAATTTCCAGGTCTTTATATTTTGACAGTTTTTCAAATTCCTTGATTGCTATGTTACAATCCGCTGGACAAGCCATATCAATTAATAGACAAGTTTTCTCCTTCTGGTTTTTAACAATAATGTCTGGCCTGTTTGCTTCAATTTTTCTGTCTGTGTAGATGGTGTAATCCCATAGAATGGTTACATCTTCTATTTCTGTAACTGGTGCTGGGTGATGTTCATACCAGTGTTTGCCTACAGCTTTTCCATAATGTTTGCATATTGCCCAATGTAAATATTGCCCAACTCTATCGTGGCGATTTTTATATTCATTTGGGGCAAGCACAGAACAGCCTGAGATTAGGTGGTCTATTGTTTCTTGATGTTTATCACAAAACCTGCATTTTGGATCCATATTATTATGCATAATATTTGCCTGAAAGTTTCTCGTGAAAAGACTTTGGTCTTGTGCTGCAAGAATAAAGCCTTCAGTTTCGGGCTTTAATCCAGATGCACGTAACCATCGATGAGTATTAACTTTGTCAATATTGGATTTATTGGCACGTACTGGATATTGGCCATGCAGAGGTTTGTCTTGCCAGCGCTGTTTCATATGTTCAAGAGCTTTATCTTTGGCTTTCATTTTCATATTTTTTGCCGCAATAGTCGGCTCTTGGCTTCCGTTCTGCTTTTCTACAGAATCTACTAACTGTAAATCTTGTTTGAATTTACTGCCTTCTTTTATTATTGAATATTTTTTCTTTCTTTCTTCATGTTGCCTTACTAATTGTAACATCCAATCCTTTGTTGTTTCTATGTATGTTAGTAAGCCAATAGTTGTTGTCTTGTATGACAATTCCAGCTGAATAAGACCTCTTCCACCTTCTTTACGGGGTATGTATAGACGGTCTACATCAGCCTTTGGATGATGCATCTTATGCTTAGAAAGAAGCTTTCTTGTTTTAGCATCCATTCGCCTGATGTCGTTTAGAGTCCAGTTTAAGATGTTAAAGCTATATTGGACAACTGGGATTGCAAGGCTATTAATGGCCATAACACTGTTCTGTGAATTTAATTCAGTTTTTAATATCATTCGTAGCCTTCTATAGTACTCTTTACGCACTATTTCTTTCATTTTTTTATGGTGAATGTTTTCGCTCTCATTTACACCTAGGTATTTATAAGCTTCTTCTGGTTTCAATTCTTTTATTGTTACAGCAGGGTCTAGGCTAATTGGGGATGTTTCTTGTATTGATCCACGTAAAACTGTAGCTTTAGCACATTTATTCAAATTAAATTTCATTCCAATGTCTTCGCTGAAGCATTTTACAGTTTGCAGAAGACCTTCCAGTTCATTATCATTCTTAGCATATAACTTTAAGTCATCCATGTATTATTATTATTATTATTATTATTATTATTATTATTATTATTATTATTATTATTTACTTTGATTTCTGTTGTACATTTTCACTGAACTTTTTTTAAAACTAAAATCGCCTATGTTTTATGCTGATAAATCCCTTCATAAGGTGTGAGCTGTCCTTATGAGAACATTGTTGTTGTTGTTGTTGTTGTTGTTGTTGTTGTTGTTGTTGTTGTTGTATTCCTTTAAGGCATGGGCTGCCAAGAATTTTTTCAGGAAGTCCATCGGAACCTTTTCCAATCAAACCAATTGTTCCAGCCACAACTATAATTATTGATACTAGCGGAACCCTTGGAATTTCCACGGTAGGATAATTATGATTTCCTGGAAAAATTTTACTTTGTCATACTACAAATGATAGTAACGTCTTAATAAATAAAATAAATTAATAAAATAATAAAATTTTAAAAGAATTGTTTTCATTTTATTATTATTATGTCATTTTTCATCATATTTCGATGTCTGCTATGATCGCACTACCAAGGCAGGTTGTGGTGTGTTGTTATGACTCCATTTCATGTTTTTTTCTATCTTCCCTATCATCCCTAGCGTTACATAGACAAAGTTCTCCTCAGTTTCTGGGCTGTACTTAATAAGACAATTTTTTGTATATCTCTGAAGCTGGGGTTTCCAGGGATTCTTTCAATGTGTTGTTTTTTCCATTTTATTATTATTATTATTATTATTATTATTATTATTATTATTATTATTATTAAATAATTTAATATATAAAGTTTTAAAAATATTTCTAAAATCTCCAAAAAATTGATTGCGAGTTGACTTTTTAGTTAAGAATTGATGATTATATCGCCTATCTACAATTGAAAAGTTTAATAAAAATCGTTTTATTATTAATCGAATTTTTTTTCTTCAGAGTTTTATTGCATTTTTTATTTTACTCTTCGAAGAATTTCGGATAGTGATTGCAAACTTAAAATAAGAAAAATACATGATTTATATTCCCCGATGTCCCTGCGTTGAACAAATAAAACAAAAGTTAGCCATCAATATAAAATTTATTCAGATTTCATGGATTTACGTGGAAAGGCAGGGGTAACAGAGGTTTAAAATATTTTTAAAATATTTTTTAAATCTTCAAAGACTTGATTGTCAGTAGACTTTTTTTTCTTTTTTTTTTTAATCGTGTCACCCCAAGCAAGGCATTCCACTGCCACTATAGCGCAGGGGGTTACATAGAGCGATTGGGTATAGGAAATGTCAGAAGGAGGCTGATAGACGAGTAAGGATGCACATAGGGAGAGAGTTGGAGAGAGCGGGTGTGAGTTAGTGTGTTAGGAGGTGTCTATTGACCCTACATTTAAACTCCTGGAGGATGTAGCCGTCGGGGAAGCAAGCATGCCGTAGGGAATTCCACAAGCGGGAAGTGCGAGGAAAGAAGCTGTTGGAGTAGAAATTGCGGTTACATTTCATCGGTTTCACTGTAAAAGGGTAGGACATAGTTGCCAATCTAGTATCTCGTGCAAATTCACATCTAGGGGGCACCAGTGATTTAAGTTCGTCAGAGCAGAAGCCATGAAAGTATTTATAGAAGAGGCACAGGGAAGCCACGTCACGCCGGTGAGAGAGTGACTGCAGGCGGTCAGCCAAGTTGGTATCAATCACATTACAGATTCTTCGCTGTATTTTGTCAAGAACCCCGAAGAGAATAGCAGGGGCACCCGACCAGATGTGTGAATTAATTATATTGCCTATCTAAAATTGAAAAGTTTAATCAAAAATCGTTTGATTATTATTCGAATTTTTTTTTCCTTCAGAGTATAATGTTCTTAATAGTTATTATTTATTCCAGCAAATAAAAGCTCATCAAATTAAATTATATCAGAGTTTTATTGCATTTTTTTATTTTATTCTTCGGAGAAGATTTTCGGATAATGATTGCAAACTTAAAATAAAAAGAATACATGATTTATATTCCCCAATGAGTCCCGCGTTGAACAAATAAAGCAAAATTTAGCCATCAATATAAAATTTATTAAGATTTCATGGATTTACGTGGAGCGGGGAGGTTGCAGAGATAAAAAATATTTTTATCAAGATTTTAAAAAATAATAATTTCAAAAACAATTTTATTCATTTGTGAATGAGTACTGATAGTTTCATTAAAATCCGACAATTATTTGATTTTTGCGAGAATTTCCAAATTAATATGTTTGTCACCGAAAAAAGTGGGTGATACAATCATTACATTTCCATTGTAAAACAGTCGTGACGTTTCTTTAGCCGCTAACTCAAATCAAAACAAAACTTTCTAACAAAATTTCGAAATTGTTACAAGGGATTAAAAAATGTTAAGAAATAATTAAAGTTACATTAAAGGCTCTTGTGTCCATTGTAAACAGCAAAGACCAACTGAGTAATGGCCAAGGGTGTAAAAGAGACCAGAAATTTCGTTATTAGGTCAGGGAATACGATAACAAACCTACCTATTTTTACTATATTGTACAGTACACACGCATATACATGCAGCGTAAGCAGCTGCTGCTACGGTAATGCTATAGACTTTCTCCTCCTACTCTCTCACTCTGTACTACCCTTCTGTTTGGCAAAGGTGTGAGAAAGGCTGAGGAGAGTAGCGTTTAAAAAGATAGAGGGGAAGGAAAAGCTCGTATAGAGAGTAAGTGGCGGAACAGACGACCGAACTAAGTAACTAACTAAGGAAGGAACAAGCAGAATTATTGTATATGATATTCATGAGCCATATTTTTGGATTTCCTCTTCAATATCCTTGTATTTTGATAGCTTTTTGAAGAGACGCGTTTGGAATTACAACGAGAATGACGTGATTTCAGAAGCTCTTGAATATGTAACTTTTTTTCTATATGAAATTTTGTTTTTTTACTAGTATTTTAACATAAACACGAATTTCTCTTCGTATTAATATTATTTAATTTATCTGTTTCTCCTTTAATAACCCTTATTGATTTCAACTAGTTTTCTTATTATTCATATATCCCTTAGCTGTCGATATTTCGAAAAAAATGTTTAAACTACGACATTTTTCTTGAAAAGCAATACGACATGAATAAAAAAAAACAGTCCGATAGAAAAAAACAATAAGATACAATTTTTACGATATTCTTTTTTAGAAAATCTACGTTTGTTGTATGTCTTTTTAGCTGTCGATAACGCTATTTTTGATAAGTTTAATGAATAAATAACTGAATATACAGATAGTCGAACAAATGATTAAACGACTGAATGCAGTTTATATATATATATGTAATTTTTTTGCAAAAAATAAGTTATCAATAATTCTGTATTTTTTTAAATATACTTCGATAAACAGTATCATTGCTTTCCTGAAATTAATCAAAAATTAAAATGTTTTATTTTTCAAAATTGTTTGTTTTACTTAATCTTAATATGTCAAAAAATAGTAAAGCATTCTCATGATTATTATTTTTCAATTTCACTGCAGTGATAAACTTTGTGAAACGAATATTAACTTTTTCTTTTCCACTAACTTTGTTTTTCATCAATTACTTACTTTCATTACAAGGACTAGTGATGGTAGCAAAAACAATTATTAATTAATGAACAACTCATCTGAACAAGAGGAAAAAAGAAAAAAAAGAGGACAAGAATGGGAAAGAAAAAAATTACCATCTTTATATATTTCTCTCTCTCTCTCTCTCTCTCTCTCTCTCTCTCTCTCTCACACACACACACACACACACACACACACACACACACATAATATTCTAGTGTAATGGTGTTTTGTTTCGTTGAGTGGCTGTTTCTTCCAAATTTTTATTTATTTATTGCTTTCTTTATTTTGTTTTATTGCCAGCGTCTTTCTCTTTGACTTCCAATCGCGTCTCTGCCTACTGTCGCAACCAATTTAGGAGAAGGAAAACTCCGAACAACAACCTGCAACTCAAGTTGTTAATCGTGCCAAGGAGTGAATGGCTACTGTGATATGAAGTCGCGAACGGTCCCCTACAGACTTCGGAACCCTGTTTGTAAAAGACCGATACCCCCAACGTGCCGGGCAACTTTGGGCGAACCTTTGGACTCATGCGTCACTCGTGGGAATAATATAAGAATTAAAAATAGAAACAAAAGGTCCGGTATGGCTTTTCCAGTGGATAAACAGGGAGCCCGTCCCTCAGAAAGGAACTTGCCTGAGGTCGAAAAATCTGACATAGGAACAAACTCTTAGACAAAAAATGAATCTTCAGGACCCCACAGCCAGGATAATTCCAATGATGGCCCTGCAAATTCTCCTACTAGATCCGTAACCGTACATTAAAGAAAGAAAAAATAAAATGGTCTCGTAAGTCGTTATGACTGCATTCCATAAAGCGTTACTCAAACCTCAGAAAAAACATAACTCACCAAACATATGACATTTAGCGAGAAAAGGTTGGACAAACAATTAGGAAGTACATTGACAAAAATAAACTAACCAGTGAAAAAAGATACATCAGGCGAAATAACCGATTGATAGAGGCTGAAATTAAAGAAATAAAAAGCATTGCAACCAGAATAGACGAATCAACAAAACATGAACGAGAACCAGAATCTTAAAATAGTAGTAATATCACACAAGCCATATGTCATAATAAAGAAACCAAGATACACACAAATCACTGTGAAGATAATGCTGAAAGTTTAAAGATGTTGGAAAGGTGTAATCTTAGTCGGTCACAAGACGGCAATAAAACGAGTTCAAAACCCATTGAACAGAATTATTTTACGGAAAACAAGAATAATATACAAGAAGCTTGTAGGGATTAAATAAAAATACGAAATAAAATAAAAAAAAACACTAAATAAAATAAAAATACGAAATAAAATTAAAAAAACACTAAATAAAATAAAAATACGAAATAAAATAAAAAAAACACTAAATAAAATAAAAATACAAAATAAAATAAAAACTACGAAATAAAATAAAAATACAAAATAAAATAAAAGTACGAAATAAAATAAACATAAAAATCTCCCAGGAGTCCTCTGACAGGAAAGACAATTCACGCATGTGCAAAAAAGAGGCTTCCTGGCGCCAAAAATAAACTCTCTTTCTCTGTTGGACTTTGGATGGTAAAGACGTGCCAAACTGTTCGGGAAGGGATTTCCCTAACAAGAGGTCGTTGGAACCAAAAATAAAATCAGTATCCAAACTGTCCCTCTAGTGTCTCTGTATCTTTCCTTTTCTCTTTGCCTATTTATTTTAGCGGCGAAAGCCAATCAATAAGCTTTGGGTGTTTAGGCGAAAGAACCAACCCAGCAGTAATAGCCATGACATTCCATAAGCTAAGGAAGAAATCATGAGCCATATAAGTCAAACACAAAATATTGCAATGGAGGAACGAGAAAATTACAACCAACAAAGCATAACCTCGAGACTATTAAGCACTATAATGCAACACTTAAATTAATTCCGGATGAAGAAAACGCTTATATAAATCTCAATGAAGCATCGGCAATAGCAGCAACAAAAAAAAAATGAACATCAAATTAAAAAACAAGGCAGTCTCGCAGACATGAAGATCCGCCATGGAAAAGAAAAATAGAAAAAGAAATCGAACAATTTAGATGAACTGGCAAGAAGAATAAACGTAAGAACTAGAAAAGGCAGATGAGTCGAAAGAAAATAGAATATTAGGAATAAAAAATGACGAATACAACTGAAGTCTCAAAGAATCAGACGCTATGAAAAAAAGATCAAGATTCTACAGACAGAACAAGATCTTCTGAAAAGATGCAAATAAATTTTACAGCGAAATAGGTAAGGAAAGGTAAGCAATAGGTAAGATGTGCGTTGTGGTACAGTGGATATCGGCTCGGAACGAGAAACCGGGGAGCCGAGTTCGAATTTCAGTTGAATCCATTGTACTTACGCGCAAATACCCTTGGGAAAGGTATTAATCCGTCTCTTCCTTCCAGTTATGAGTTAAATAGCAGGACAGATTGGGCTCTATAGCCTTGGTCGGCAAGCAGTCTCCCGCAGAAAGCAATGGTAACCTACTGCGGGATAATCTTCTGCCTAGTCAGTCATGTCTCTTTCGAGACATGATCGCCCAAGCGTGTATCACGTATGGCACTTAACTGACTGAGGTAAACAAAGAATTGAAGTGACACTCCGCCTGAAAATAGAAGGTTATACAGTTCTGGGGAAAATATAGGCTTGCCCTAAAGAACATAACAAAAAAGCAGATTGGATTGCGCAAGAGATAGAGCGAATGAAAAATAAACCAAAACAAACATTGGCTTTAATTACAGAAGAGGACGTTGAATGTGCACTGAAAAACACACACACACAACTGGAAATCTCCAGGAATAGATAGTTTTTTTCGTCGTAAACTGAATTTTGAAGGCTAAATAAGTCCTCTGAGTAAATGGTATCATGGCTGAGACTAAGAACTACAATTATACCTATTTAGAGCCAAACCCGAAGCAAAAACTAAAATAAAAGGGCTGAAAAAAATACAGACATACAGGCAGATAAACAGACACACACACAAACTTTTATATATACATATTATCGATTTTCTGCACTCTTGTAAGAACTGCAACCTTGAAACTTCTGAATATCGTTTCTTATGTCTTTGTCTATGAGTGTATCAAATTTGATTAAAATTGGACCACTCCTTCTATAACCCGATTTTTTCGATTATCAATTTTCGATATTTATCGGGAGTACCTCGACACTCGCAGACGCTTATAGTATTTGGACAGGAGCACCAAAGCATATGTGGTAGTAATATTTAAAGTATGGATGGATATAAATGTAAAAAATTGTCTAGCACTACACAGGGAATCAACATCTCTAACACGAGACCTAGCAATTCATTCGATATATAATCATTCCACTTCATATGAGCGGAAAACGTTAGCAAAATATTTTTCCTCTTAACAACCGATGTCTTTAAAGTTTTAGAACTATGTTTTATGGCTATAATGTTTTATGACTATTAAATATCATTATATGTACAATTATAACTATCTATGTAGTATATGATATTTTATGACTATTGTTTTTATATTGATTTATGATAATTTTCGATGTAGGTGCTAAGATTTGGCGACAATGACGAAAAGCGTTCAGACATAATTTTGTGGGCTCCAACAAGGAAGAAATTAAGAAGTCCTTAATCTTTTTAATTAAAAAGCATTCTTTGATCTCTTTGCCCAGATTGGACTTAAAGATTAGCGGTTGATCGTTTAAGCAATAATCTATAAGTCTTTGCAATACTGACAATGATCTGTAGACTACTCATCAAAACCAAACGATTTTTATTAAAATAGCCTAATATATATATATACCATATGTAATTTTTTTTTTTTTTTTTTGGTTTCCTGAAGTACTAAATTAATTAATGGATTCGGTTTTTTTACAAATCCATTAATTAATAGTATTCGTCCCTTAAGCGGGCGTACTTAAAGATCAGTGTTGACCAGAGGCGAGCCCCTTTTACCCAGGTTTTGCATTTGAACTACTTTTCAAAGGAAGATTATTCAATGTTTAATAGAATGACTTCATCCATAATACAACATATTCCCTGCCAGGGTTTGTGGTGGATCCAAATAATCTCTGAGATGCTTCTCTGTCCGAGGACAGGCATGCAATTGATAATACCGGGAGATACCTGATAGCTTCTTCTTCTTCTTCTTCTTCTTCTTCTTCTTCTTCTTCTATGTGCCCTGTCCCTTCAGGACGTAGGCGATCATGGATCTCCACGTCTCCCTATCCCTTGTGGCTCTTAGTATGTTTCCTCCTGTTGCTCCTGGCAACCCCCATTCCGTCATCCACCTGATCAGACCCTGCAAATATGTTATCCGCTGCCTTCCTCTGTCTCTCCTTCCTTCTATCTGTCCAGTCAGTATCAGGTTCTCCAGGCTCTCCTTCCTCATTGCATGTCCCAGGAACTTCAGTTGTCTCTTCCTGATGCTCAGCATCAATTTCCTTTTGTTGCCATTCTTTCTAACACCTCGTCGTTGCTTGTATGCTCAGTCCACGATATCCGTAGCATCCTTCTATAGAACCACATTTCGGCCGCTTCCAGTTTTGTCCTCATTTTCGATGATATTGGCGTCTAGAATTGCATTAGCCAATCATATTTAGTTTGTCTGTGCATGGCGCGTGCGCTTCTCATTTCTGTCTTTCCTGCACCAACGTTACAGTAAGTCCTTTACATTTCCACGCAAAATAATTGCCATATTATTTTAAAGTATTTAAAATTGTAAAGTTTAAACTTTTTGATGTTAAACGTCAACTAAATCGCTGAAAAGGTATGAAGAGAGGAAAAGTCCCTGAAATTGATAAAAATATATTTTACAATGAAGTATTTTTTTTTTTGTCCTATACTTCGGTTTCTCAATTTAATTAATTGTGAATGTAGGTGCTGAAAATCATGATCATTTTAATTTGTATTACCCAAGTAGTATGATAATCTCTTTACAATTGAACTTCAAAATTTTCACCATAAGAGATTGTTTTTATTAAACTTGGAGAATCATCTTGTATGTTCATTTTCTTAACTAATGTTTGGGAAGTACGTAGATCACCATTATTTTTTTTTTTAACAGACAAACGACAACGAAAAAAAAAACTGATTAAATTTCGCAATTCCAGTAAGCAAAATACACTATTATATTTAAAACAGAAATTATATTGTTTGGAATTTATTTATCTACCATTTAAAATTTTCTTTGGCCCATTTTTTTATGAAGAAACTGGAAAATATATGCTTTACACGACTAAAAACTGAATAAAATAAATAATTTATATTAAAGTTTATGATATTTCAATTAGTATTAGTATGATGATTAAATTTTTGTTGTCTTTTTTACACATCTTTTTAGAAAGTAAATACTTGTCTTATTTTGATGAGAATTTGTGAACTTACTCATAATTGACTGAAATTATTTTTAGAATATCTTGGTAAGAACATTTTTACAGATTAATCAACTTAGTAATTTAAATGACTCTTAATTAAAATTATTTAAACTGTTAGCAATTTTCTTTCTAAATTTTAATTATAAGATAAACGGAACCCCAACTTCATGTAAAGATTAATATTATTTCTATTTAGATTGATTTAATTTTCCACCTTATTTGAATTGTTAGCAAATTTTCTTAAATTTTAAAATTAAGATAAAGGGAACGCCGACTTCCTGTAAGATGCTATGAAATCTTTTACCAACAAAAATATATGAAGGAAAAAATATTACCAGCAATACATGTGACTCTCAACGAAAAACACATTACATTGAAAGTATATTCTGTTCATACAAATCTATTGTAAAAATTTCGTCGGTATAAAATGACACATTGATATGCAGCTAAACAAACCAAACTAAACAGTTAGCAATTTTCTGTGTAAATGTTAAGATAAACTGAACCCCGACTTCATGGAAAGATTAATATTCTTTCATATTTTGAATGAATCTTAAGTTCCAAGTAATTTAAACTGCTAGCAGTTTTCTTTCTACATTTTTATTATGAATAACTTAAACGTAAACCCATCTTCATGTAAAGATTAATATTGTTTGTATTTTGAAAGACTCAAAATTTCCAAGTAATTTAAACTCTTAGTTGGTTCTCGGTATGACCGTAAACTGCGTTCGGGAGCAAGGCCTCTGATTGGGAGGTTGTGAACAATGTAACCACCATTTTAATTACTGTATTCACAGGTCCACCCTGACACTGAGTAGTAGCGCCTGTTAGGGCCCCAGGATTGAGTAAATAGTGAACCCCCAAACCGAGGTCAAAATGCTATGAAAAATATCAACTGAAATAAATTTCAGAAGGAAAAAATTATTACCAGCAATACATCTGACCTTCAATGAAAACTACATTACATAGAATGTATATTATAGTCATACAAATCTATTTTAAAAATGACGTTGGAATTAAATGCCCCTTTGTGGTTGATATTCCATAAAACAAAACAAAAAACATCTGTTATCATTTTTTTTTATGTTAATTATAAATAATATAATCAGAGCCCCAACTTCGTGTAAAGATTAATCTTTGTTTTATTTTGAATGACTATTAATTTTTAAGTAATTTACGCTGTTAGCAATTGTCTCTCTAAAGTTTAATAATAAGATAAACGGAAAACAATCTTCAGGGAAAGATTAATTTTTTTTTTTTTTTTTGAATGACTCTTAATTTCCAAGTAACTTAAATTGTTTGCAATTTTCTTTCTAAATTTTAATCTATATCTATAAAAGTGACGAAGGTGGACGTTGTGTAAGTATTTGTTTGTTTGTTAGATAGATAGATAGATAGATAGATAGATATGAACAGACTCGTAGATAGATAGATAGATAGATAGATAGATATGAACAGACTCAGATAGATAGATAGATAGATATGAACAGACTCAGATAGATAGATAGATATGAACAGACTCAGATAGATAGATAGATATGAACAGACTCAGATAGATAGATAGATATGAACAGACTCAGATAGATAGATAGATATGAACAGACTCAGATAGATAGATAGATATGAACAGACTCAGATAGATAGATAGATATGAACAGACTCAGATAGATAGATAGATATGAACAGACTCAGATAGATAGATAGATATGAACAGACTCAGATAGATAGATAGATAGATAGATAGATTCGACTTAGCGTCTGCATTTTGCGGTCTAGCTCGACGGGAGTTGCGCTCAGATGTAGATCAAAATTTTAGAATGCTAACGACAACTTGAAATTTTTCAGAAAGCCAAAATTAGCGGGGTAGAAAAATATATATTATCACCCCACAAAGTCAGGGATCAGTTTATGTGTTGATTATAATATAGAATCGATCACCCCACTTTATATTATCTATATATGTTGCTCCCCCCCCCCCTGCCACCCTAATTCAATAAAGACATTCTACATTATTATCTATAAAAGTGACGAGGGTGGACATAGTGTAAGTATTTGCTATGTCTATCCATCACATTTATTTTATTCTTATTATTCCTTAAACTACCCGAGTGAAACCGGGCTAAACTTCTAGTATTATTTAAAGCTACGAAAGATAGGAAGTTGTGGAGAATCATGATCAACTACTTAACGAGCTTGTTTGAACGAGCGGTAGAACAACGGGCGGGATAGTAAGGAGACAGACATTGGTAAGAGCTACAAAGGGGTGAAAGTTGTGGAGAGCCATGTTTACCACGTCCTAAAGGCGCATAATTGGTTGCAAATGAAGTGCCAACTTAATTTAAAATTATTTATTTCTTTTCTTTTTATTATTTATGTCCTATTTATTCAAAAATAAAAATTATTACTTTCTTTCTGTTTCTGAATAATTCAAATTCTGTCTTGAACTATCTCTCTCCGTCTCTTTCATCTTTTATTTGCCTTTCCTTTTCACATTCTAGTCTTAATTATTTAATAATGCATAAATCTCTCTCCTGCTCGTGTCGAAATAGTAGCAGCAGCAGCAGCAGCAACAAATACCACCAGTGTGGTGTTCCATACAAATTTCAGCGTCATTACACCAGCCAAACTTATTGCTTTTTGCCTGGGGATCGACACCACCACAACCACAACACACAGAAACGTTCTTATCTAGTAGGCTACACAGTAGTACTAGAAACAAACCCCAAACAATTCTGCAGTTCGGTTACTGGGCAATGTTTCGAGCAAATATCTCTCTCCCGTCGGCAGCAAACACAATATGAACCAAGTTAGACGTCGTCGAACAGGATTTAGCAGTAACGAGAAAGTGGGCCTTTTTACTGACCCCTTTTTTTCACACACCACTTGGGGTAGTGCTAAAATAGCTTAATGTTTTTCCATGTGATCCTATTAATACTATTCTATTCGAGGCTTTCTTGCTGTTTTTTTTTTTTGGGGGGGGGGGGGTATTAATTTACCAAACATTCGAGCTGCTTTGATATTTCGCACGGGGTTCTTTAACCGTGGATGGCAGACAATGAGTTTCAAACTGTAGAGAAAACGACGGAAAACTATTCGACAATATTTCACAAGAAGCCATGGTAATTCATCCATAATAAAAAAAAAAAAAAAAAAGGGAATCTGTGGAGAGCCATGACCACTTTGTTCCTGCGGTTTCAATGATCAACTTACTAAATCTTATTCATATATATGACTACAGCAGAGATAAACAAACAAAAGGTACAAAAATGAGTCAATGGGGAGATATTGAGGCATGACTAGTGGAACTAAAACAATCTACCCTGGTGAGCAAAGTAAAGAAATCAAGTTCGAACTTCTAATCACCTGAAGAAGGTCGGGCATACAGCCGCCGAAACGTCGTGAAACATGTCAACGAAAATGAGGACAATAATCCGAACAATGTAAATAGTTTAAATATATTTCAGCAATGTTTCAAATTTCTAAAAATGCTTACCGCTTTTCAAGAAGCATCTTCTTTTGCGCATCGTGTCTCTTCTAGACGTAGGCGATCATGGCTCTCCACAACTTCCTATCATTTTTTGTTGTTTTGCCGTCTCTTCCACTCATTCAAATTCACTGATTCCATCTTCCATTCTTCCTTTACTATATGCCCTGTGAGGGTCAAATTCTCCAAACCCCTTTCCATTTAATGCGTACCAAATCTTACATCTGGAATTTTCTGATTCTAAGTACAAGTCATTGTTTTGCTTCTTCTTTTTCTTCTGTGAGCCGTGTCTCTTCAGGACGTAGGCTGTCATGGCGTTCCACATCTTCCTATTCTTTGTACACCTTTTCTCTTGTTCAGTTAGTTAAATGCCATGCGTGATGCACGCTTTGGGCGATCATGTCTCGAAAGAGACATGACTGACAGGGAAGGAGATTATCCCGCAGTAGGTTGCTATTTTTTTTTATCATATCACCCCGAGCAAAGCGGTAACGCCACTGATGTGCAGGGGGCTACGTAATAGTGAAAGGATTGGAAAAGAGAAAGCCGGAAACCACATCCTAAACAGGGAATAAGGGATGAGCCTCTTAACCTGTTCAATAGACGTGGGTGGGGTGTGAACCGGGCGATAGATAGATCTATCTACTTCAATTGAAAAACAAAAAACAAAGTGAGAAGATTGGAAAAGAGAAAGCCGGAAACCACATCCTAAACAGGAAACAAGTGATGAGCCTCTTAACCTGTTCAATAGACGTGGGTGGAGTGTGAACCGGGCGATAGATAGATCTATATGAGATTGAAATGTTAGGATTAGTATATACTTCTCAATTTCTTCTACATTCTAAATTCCATCTGATTCCCAAATGTTTTTTAATTAATTCCACCACGTGTTGTAAATGAGGTCAGGTCATATTGCAACAATGCACCACTTCATATTGTTTATGCTATCTAGATGTAAATGAGGTCAGGTCATTTTTTATCGCAAATCCAACATAAAAGATTCAGTTCAGGATTTCTTGTAGATAGCCCTTTTCAATATACTCCTGCAGTGAGGCCGAATAGCACAACTGACGAACGCTAACAACAACAATGATAAACACAGCAGTCTGCATATAAATAATGATAACTCCTAGGCCAAAGAATTATCTGAAAAGTGTTTTAGCAGAGGATTGAAACGCGACACCGAAATCCGAAGTCTCATTGGGACACCATTGCACATCCAGGCTTACATCATCTAGTATTCTTAAGCGGTAACTCATCTAGGTACTGACCAGGCTCGATGCTGCTTAACTCAAGTGATCGTACGGAAACCGTATTTCAACCTGATGTAGTGATAAGTTAAACCACTTAAACATTCAAGGTTAAGCACACGCCATTCCAAGTGGTCACTCATCTAGGTACTAACCAGGCTCGATGTTGCTTAACTCAAGTGATCGTACGGAAACCGTATTTCAACCTGATGTGGCGATAATTTAAACCACCCAAACATTCAAGGTTACAACACACGCCATTCCACGTGGTCACTCATCTAGGTACTGACCAGGCTCGATGTTGCTTAACTTTGCTTTAACTAATCGGGCGGGAACCAATGTTTCAACGTTATATGATCTTAAGTCTAACATCTTTGAAGAAACTGGATGTTATAAAATTATAATAACATGGATTATTTTTGCAATTATAACGGATGTGCGTTGTGGTGCCGTGGATATAGGCTCGGAGCGAGAAATCAGGGGGCCGAGTTCGAATTCCAGTTGAATTCGTTGCATTCAGTTACGCGCGAATACCATTGGGGAAAGGTATTAATCCGTCCATTCCCTACAGTTATGGGTTAAATAACAGGACAGATTGGGTTCTATAGCATTGGCTGGTAACCTATTGCGAGATAATCTGCCCAGTCAGAAATGTCTCTTTCTAGACATGATCGCCCAAGCGTGTATGACTGACTGTATAGGATTTTAGTATTATCTTAAAAATATTAATATTAATGGGTGTTTTAATGTTTAGCAGCTCGGAACGAGTACTCTTTTCTGAGATCGCTAGAGTCACTTAACCACAATTACTCTTGTGAACGTTATGAGTTTGATCTCAATTCAAAAGCGTGTGTTGCCCTGATGAAGAACACATTTTCAGCTAACGAATGGATCATAGCGTTTGCAATGATTCTATAATCAGTGATGGACTTGTTTTTATATATATATATATATATATATATATATATATATATATAATATCACTCAGCACCGGTTACAGAAATAGAAGATGTCACTATTCTATGGGATTACACCATCTACACAGACAGAAAAATTGAAGCAAATACGCCGGACATTATTGTTAAAAACCAGAAAGAAAAAACTTGTCTATTAATTGATATGACTTGTCCAGTGGATTGTAACATAGCAACCAAGGAATTTGAAAAACTGTCAAAATATAAAGACCTGGAAATTGAAATAGAAAAAATGTAGAAATTGAAAACAAGAGTTGTGCCAGTGATAGTAGGTGCACTTGGAATGATAAAAATGGAACAAAACAACACATTGAAAGAATCCCTGGAAACCCCAGATATACAAAGAATAGAATTAAGTACAGCCCACATACTAAGGAGAACTTTGTCTATGTAACGCGAGGGATGATGGGGAAGATAGAAAAAACATGAAATGGAGCCATAACAACACGCCACAACCTGCCTTAGGTCTTCCCGCAGACTTGGTTGGTAGTGCGACCATAGCAGACATCGAAATATGATGAAAAATGACATAATAGTAATAATAATAATGATACTATTAATAATTGTTATAATATATTACAGTCCGTCTCGAAAAACCCACCGAGAATAAACATTGAGAGGTAGATTTAGGAAGATAAGAAAGTTTGAGCTAGGTACTTTGACCCTGTGGTTTATTATGCGGGTTCGGATAATTACTTCTTATTTCATATATATATATATATATATATATATATATATATAATGAAGCAACAAAATTATAACTATTCACTATCATCGTCTTTTGTCTGAGTGAGGAGAGGAACGCTTTAGTCTGTATAAAAATAAATAAAAACTAAGAAAGAAATGGAAAGCAGAAATATGAAAAGGAGACCGAACTGCCAAACATAAAAGTGAAACAGAAGGTCTAAGTGGGTAAAGGATCTATTGTTGTGGACTGGACAACGCGGTTACCATTTGTTGTAGCTCGAACGTCGTGGTAGAAATTTTAAAAGTGGAGTCACCATATTAAAGCAGACTGGTTGTCCAATCCACTACATTTATAAATAAAATGACTCAAGAACAATGTAACAGAAATAATAACAATGTATTAAACATAGTTACAGGATTGATTAATTTGTGCATGCAAGAATATAGTGGGAAAAGTTCTCTGTTGAATGTTGAAGAAAATGTTTCAATGTTCATACTGGAAAAGTTCCTGAAATAAGGAAATATTATGTTTGTACTAATTAGTAGTTGAATATAATTATACATGTAGTGAAGTATGCTTATAAGAGAGAGAAACATTTTTGGTGTAGCTAATTGCTGAAGATAATTAATGCAGTATGTGTGTTGGAAAGGAACTAGCGGCATTCGGATGGTTAGCTCCGAAAAGCAGGATCCAACTGGCCTAAGCACGTGTGAACATCAGCTTATATATTTTTGAATAAAGCGAGGGAAAAAAAGGTTTCACGTGCGGTTCTAATGTAAGAGTATGTGGGTATATGTGTGTATACGTGCGTACATGACGATATGTATGTGAGTATGTACATGCATGTAGAAGTGATTCTACAGTATCAAGTAGTTTGCTTACAAGAATATGCTATGCAGTTTGTAGTGATCAGTTTACAGAAAGGAAGAAAGTTACATGAAGTTACAATATGACATGTTGATAATGGTTATACATGACGAAGTTCAGTAGTAAAAAATAAATGTATATAAATGCATAACTTAAACAAATGTTCAAATAATTATACGATAATAAAGGAGACCAATGCAGAAAAAATATTAAGTAGTTACGTACCGACGACGTTATCATTGAGAGGTAGATTTAGGAAGGTAAGAAAGTTTGAGCCGGGTACTTTGAACCTGTGGTTTATTAAGCGAGTTCCGATAATTACTAAACAGGAAGTGAGCAAAACGGTGACTAATCTAAACTGTACCTAGAAATAGAAAAGGAGACGTACAAAGCGAAAATAGAAATAACAGTGGTATCCGTGGTAACAGAACAGCAAGAATGAAACTCTAAAATCCATTTTTTTAAAAATCTATTTCGACTTCAGTCGTCTCTATGCTGAATGTCATTCTATTTACTTTCTTGAAGTAGAGATAGTTAAGAATTTTCCTTACATGAATTAGGAATGGCGGAAATGACTAGGTAAAAAAAAAAATAACAAATGAGTTTTGATTTTGATATGTCCCGAAAAGGGATATATATTATTGTAGTGAAATATCCTGTCCTACCCAGGAATGAGTATGGCACGGGTTCTAAAAAACTGGGACTAAAACGAACTACAGAGTCCTCGTCATTATATTGACGACTCTATGACACTGTCAAGTCCTCTGCTTTCGGGTAGAGGGCGCTCTCTGCTTCCGAGCAGAGAGCAATAACCCAGTCGTGGTTCCGCCGAAGGGTAGAACCACGACTCGGTAAAAATAGACAGACATTTTTTGGCCCGGCTATATGGCCGGGAATTCCCACTATAAAATGACCATGTGTCACATCCGGCCTGCGTGGGAAGGCTAGTAAATACAGTCCTCGTCATTATACTGACGACTCTATGACACTGTCAGCTCTCTGCTTCCGAGTAGAAAGCGCTCTCTGCTTCCCAGTCGTGGTTCCGCCGAAGGGTAGAATCACGACTGGGGAAAAATAGACAGATATTTTTTGGCCCGGCTATATGACCGGGAAGACCCACAATAAAAAGACCTTGTGTCACATCTAACCTTGCGTGGGAAGGTTGGTAAATACCGTCCTCGTCATTATACTGACGACTCTATGACACTGTCAGCTCTCTGCTTCCGAGTAGAAAGCGCTCTCTGCTTCCCAGTCGTGGTTCCGCCGAAGGGTAGAATCACGACTGGAGAAAAATAGACAGATATTTTTAACCTGGCTATATGGCCGGGAAGACCCACAATAAAAAGACCTTGTGTCACATCTAGCCTTGCGTGGGTAGGTTGGTAAATACCGTCTTCGTCATTATATTGACGGCTCTATGCACTGTCAAGCCTTCGGGCGGAGAGCATTGACCCAGTCGTGACTACGTCGAAGGGTGGAGTCACGACTGGGGTAAATAAAGACAGGAATTTTTGGCCCGGCTATATGGCCCGGGGAATCTCACTTTAAAAAGGCTTTGTGTCGCATTTTGCCTTAGTTGGAAGGCAAATAAATATTGTCTTCGTCATTATACGAGAGTGATCGTGATTATACGAGAGCCATCGTCATTAGACGAGAGTTATACGTCATTAGACGGAAGCATTCTTCACAAGACGGACGCATACGTCCTATACAGAGACATTGTCTTCTTGATTGTTATTCTTGTTAACTGTGCGTTGATGTACGTGTATTTGGTTTATTGTACTGAGGTATAATAAATCTCTATTCATATATCCTCAGTGTTAAGAATTATTTCTTGCACTATTCTTTCTCTGTTTATCCCATTCCGGAATATAACATATATATATATCATTCGAGGTAGCTTAGCGGTTTAGGCAAATGTAACCGTGTAGGACAATCTAGTACGTAGACGTAATGGACGGTACTCGTCGTACGCAGTATCCTGAAACGTAGGCGTCGTCGAAAACCTGTAGACCTCTCTGCGTCCTCGCCTTTGTCTGTATTTATGGCTGGCACCAGGCAATTACATTACTGTGAGGGGGAACCAAGGTGTATGCATATTCATTACATCAGATTGTTGCAAAAGCGTTTGATGAACGTGAGCACACCGTGAGTAGATCCTGAGCATGACGGTAAACTGCATCTGGCAGCAAGGCCTCTGATTGGGAGGTTGTGAGAAGCATGGAACCACCTCTTAATTGCTGTTGTTCCACGGTCAACCCTGACCCGAAGTAGTAGCAACTGTTAGATTTTTATAGAAAAATATACATTTTTGAAGAAAAAATTGTACCCAGCAAAACATTTTTGAATACAAAACTAGAAGACATTTTCAGTTTTCTAAAATAAAAAACGAAAAATTTTCATTAAAATCTAAATCAACCTCCTCACTATAACCGAACATTAAGAAAAATACCTTAAAACCCCCACCTTTGTGGTAATAAATAACCCAAAGAGTTTGATATACCATTAAACAAAACTCAAACACCGTGAACAGTGCATGCGAGAAATGGGGAAGTTTTAAAAAGACGAAAACAGCTGTTAAAATATGAAAAGGTAGGTGCGGCGAATTTAATTCATATTGGACATAAGAAACGCAGAGGATAAAGCAGAGTTCGGGTAAATAGAACAGCCAGGAGCAACAAAAGACAGGAAGTTGTGGAGAGCCATGATAGCCTTAGTTCTGAAGGAACATGGTGCGTAGATATATTTATCCTGGGTCATCGGTGTTAGATTTGAGCGAAGAAGCAAGTATCTTGGTTCAAAAAATACTCTGGTAAAATCTTTCATAGCCAAGCTGATAAAATCTGTCTTCTTGCAGTGTCGGTGAAAGAAAGGAAGTAAAGGCGATTTTTTATATATTAGATCGGACGCTAGAATTCTGTTGATGTTCCGTCTGTTCTGAGAAAGATTAAGGACAGACGTCATAATCTGTCTTTCATTTCTGCTTTTTATGATGTCAGATATATTAATCAAACTTTAACGGAAAATTTTTTTTTTAAATTACAGAAACATAGAGCCCTGCACAGACAAATCAAATCCACATTGATAACCTATGTTAGTTTGTCTCTGTCTTCCTCTTTTTGGCCGGCTGTAATTTGGGAGTCATGCTACCATCTTGGGGTCATTCACGGACTGTTTCAGTTTATTCAATTGGTGTGACCAAAAAGTTAAAAATATTTTTTATCTTCCTGGTAGGAGCCTCGTGTTGGGATGGGAATCTCTTTTGTTTGAAATATTCTGAAAAGTAAGTCATTTTTTTTTTTTACTTAATTTTAAACTTTTCACGTTTAATTTTTTTTCTTTATTTTTTATTTTTTTTTATTTTAGCAGAAATCTATTTGACTGGACTTTAACTAAGTTAAAACTTAGCAATCCACAACCATGTTTTTTTTCAGTTGGAGTAGATAGTTCTAACTATCGCCCGGTTCACACTCCACCCACGTCTATTGAACAGGTGAAGAGGCTCATCTCTTGTTCCCTGTTTAGGATGTGGTTTCCGGCTTTCTCTTTTCCAATTTTCTCACTCTTTTTTTTCAGTTGGAGTAGATAGTTCTAACTATCGCCCGGTTCACACTCCACCCATGTCTATTGAACAGGAGTAGAGGCTCATCCCTTGTTCCCTGTTTAGGATGTGGTTTCCGGCTTTCTCTTTTCCAATCTTCTCACTCTTTTTTTTTCAGTTGGAGTAGATAGTTCTAACTAACGCCCGGTTCACACTCCACCCACGTCTATTGAACAGGTGAAGAGGCTCATCCCTTGTTCCCTGTTTAGGATGTGGTTTCCGGCTTTCTCTTTTCCAATCTTCTCACTCTTTTTTTTTTTTCAGTTGGAGTAGATAGTTCTAACTATCGCCCGGTTCACACTCCACCCATGTTTATTGAACAGGTTAAAAGGCTCACCTCTTGTTCCCTGTTTAGGATGTGGTTTCCGGCTTTTTCTTTTCCAATCTTCTCATTCTTTTTTTTTTTTCAGTTGGAGTAGATAGTTCTATCTAACGCCCGGTTCGCACTCCACCCACGTCTATTGAACAGGTGAAGAGGCTCATCTCTTGTTCCCTGTTTAGGATGTGGTTTCCGGCTTTCTCTTTTCCAATCTTCTCACTCTTTTTTTTTCAGTTGGAGTAGATAGTTCTAACTAACGCCCGGTTCACACTCCACCCACGTCTATTGAACAGGTGAAGAGGCTCATCCCTTGTTCCCTGTTTAGGATGTGGTTTCCGGCTTTCTCTTTTCCAATCTTCTCACTCTTTTTTTTTTTTCAGTTGGAGTAGATAGTTCTAACTATCGCCCGGTTCACACTCCACCCATGTTTATTGAACAGGTTAAAAGGCTCACCTCTTGTTCCCTGTTTAGGATGTGGTTTCCGGCTTTTTCTTTTCCAATCTTCTCATTCTTTTTTTTTTTCAGTTGGAGTAGATAGTTCTATCTAACGCCCGGTTCGCACTCCACCCACGTCTATTGAACAGGTGAAGCGGCTCCTCCCTTGTTCCCTGTTTAGGATGTGGTTTCCGGCTTTCTCTTTTCCAATCTTCTCACTCTTTTTTTTCAGTTGGATTAGATAGTTCTAACTAACGCCCGGTTCACACTCCACCCACGTCTATTGAACAGGTGAAGAGGCTCATCTCTTGTTCCCTGTTTAGGATGTGGTTTCCGGCTTTCTCTTTTCCAATCTTCTCACTCTTTTTTTTTTCAGTTGGAGTAGATAGTTCTAACTAACGCCCGGTTCACACTCCACCCATGTCTATTGAACAGGAGTAGAGGCTCATCCCTTGTTCCCTGTTTAGGATGTGGTTTCCGGCTTTCTCTTTTCCAATCTTCTCACTCTTTTTTTTTCAGTTGGAGTAGATAGTTCTAACTAACGCCCGGTTCACACTCCACCCACGTCTATTGAACAGGTGAAGAGGCTCATCCCTTGTTCCCTGTTTAGGATGTGGTTTCCGGCTTTCTCTTTTCCAATCTTCTCACTCTTTTTTTTTTTTCAGTTGGAGTAGATAGTTCTAACTATCGCCCGGTTCACACTCCACCCATGTTTATTGAACAGGTTAAGAGGCTCACCTCTTGTTCCCTGTTTAGGATGTGGTTTCCGGCTTTTTCTTTTCCAATCTTCTCATTCTTTTTTTTTTTTCAGTTGGAGTAGATAGTTCTATCTAACGCCCGGTTCGCACTCCACCCACGTCTATTGAACAGGTGAAGCGGCTCCTCCCTTGTTCCCTGTTTAGGATGTGGTTTCCGTCTTTCTCTTTTCCAATCTTCTCACTCTTTTTTTTCAGTTGGATTAGATAGTTCTAACTAACGCCCGGTTCACACTCCACCCACGTCTATTGAACAGGTGAAGAGGCTCATCTCTTGTTCCCTGTTTAGGATGTGGTTTCCGGCTTTCTCTTTTCCAATTTTCTCACTCTTTTTTTTTCAGTTGGAGTAGATAGTTCTAACTAACGCCCGGTTCACACTCCACCCATGTCTATTGAACAGGAGTAGAGGCTCATCCCTTGTTCCCTGTTTAGGATGTGGTTTCCGGCTTTCTCTTTTCCAATCTTCTCACTCTTTTTTTTTCAGTTGGAGTAGATAGTTCTAACTATCGCCCGGTTCACACTCCACCCACGTCTATTGAACAGGTGAAGAGGCTCATCCCTTGTTCCCTGTTTAGGATGTGGTTTCCGGCTTTCTCTTTTCCAATCTTCTCACTCTTTTTTTTTTTCAGTTGGAGTAGATAGTTCTAACTATCGCCCGGTTCACACTCCACCCATGTTTATTGAACAGGTTAAGAGGCTCACCTCTTGTTCCCTGTTTAGGATGTGGTTTCCGGCTTTTTCTTTTCCAATCTTCTCATTCTTTTTTTTTTTTCAGTTGGAGTAGATAGTTCTATCTAACGCCCGGTTCGCACTCCACCCACGTCTATTGAACAGGTGAAGCGGCTCCTCCCTTGTTCCCTGTTTAGGATGTGGTTTCCGGCTTTCTCTTTTCCAATCTTCTCACTCTTTTTTTTCAGTTGGATTAGATAGTTCTAACTAACGCCCGGTTCACACTCCACCCACGTCTATTGAACAGGTGAAGAGGCTCATCCCTTGTTCCCTGTTTAGGATGTGGTTTCCGGCTTTCTCTTTTCCAATCTTCTCACTCTTTTTTTTTTCAGTTGGAGTAGATAGTTCTAACTAACGCCCGGTTCACACTCCACCCACGTCTATTGAACAGGTGAAGAGGCTCATCCCTTGTTCCCTGTTTAGGATGTGGTTTCCGGCTTTCTCTTTTCCAATCTTCTCACTCTTTTTTTTTTTCAGTTGGAGTAGATAGACTGAACTATTGCCCGGTTCCCACTCCACCCATGTCTATTGAACAGATGAAGAGGCTCACCCCTTGTTCCCTGTTTAGGATGTGGTTTCCGGTTTTCTCTTTACTTAACTTTTCACTCTTACGTAGCCCCCTGCACATCAGTGGCGTTACCGCCTTTCTCGGGGTGATATGATTAAAAAAAAATATCAGTATTGGTAAGCGGTAAGATGATCCGTTTCCTCAACTAGAAAGAGAAGTAACGGATGTTAGACAAGAAAAAATATATTTTCCTGAAAAATTGTTTTAAGAGAAAGATTTTAAAAAATTCAACTTAAAATCAATACGGTTGTTCGGTCAACAAATATTTCCTTATAAGGAAACGGCTAACATTACCATTGCCATGTGTCATGTTGAATAAAACAAAGATGTCGTAGACAGACGCTACAGAATAACAAAGAACAGTTAAGTGCCATACGTGATACACGCTTGGGCGATCATGTCTCGAAAGAGACATGACTGACTGGGCAGAAGATTATCCTGCAGTAGGTTGCCATTGCTTTCTGCGGTAGACTGCTTGCCGACCAAGGCTATAGAACCCAATCGGTCCTGTTATTTAACTCATAACTGGAGGGAAGAGACGGAGTAATAACTTTCCCAAGGGTATTTGCGCGTAAGTGAATGCAATGAATTCAACTGGAATTCTAACTTCACTCCCCGATTTCTCGTTCCGAGCCGATATCCACTGCACCACCACGCACATTTTCTTTCCCACATATCACATAAACACTACGCTGTAACCTACAACTTCGAGTGGCTCTCGGGTCTTGTACAGAGTGAAATTGTGAAAATAATAATTCTCGCGTGTAAAATTCTTTCCGGCCACCCACAATCAGTAAAAAGTTAAATGCGACGCTTGTCGCCATCTTCTATCCACCCGAATCTGGTTCTTGTCCTTTCTCCTCACTGAAGTCTTCACATTCTCTTTTGCTCCCAGTAACCCCTTGCGTCATAGTGGTACATATCAGTTTGTTTGGAGAGAAATGATTAAAAAAGTATAAATTTCATCAGTTCATGAATAAACCCGTTCAATTCTTACAGATAGACTCAAGTGAAAACGCGTACACTTCATGCTTATATCAGTCAGTCAGTTAAGTGCCATTCGTGATACACGCTTGGGCGATCATGTCTCGAAAGAGACATGACTGACTGGGCAGAAGATTATCCCGCAGTAGGTTGCCATTGCTTTCTGCGGTAGACTGGTTGCCAGCCAAGGTTATAGAACCCAATCTGTCCCGTTATTTAACCAATAACTGGAAGGAAGAGACGGAAGAGACCTTTCCCAAGGGTATTTGCGCGTAAGTGACTGCAATGAATTCAAATGAAATTCGAACTCGGTTCTCCGATTTCTCGTTCCGAGCCGATATCCACTGCACCACAACGCACATCCTCACACTTATATACTTAACTATAAAACCTTTCAATTCTTACTTACAAACTCAAATGTAAACCCGGTCAATTCTTACTTATAGACTCAAAGATAAATACGGCCAATATTTACCTACAGAGTCACGTATAGCAAAAAAAAAAGAAATGTTTTATTATAAATTAACCCCAAAAGGGCTATGTTGTAAACTCAACCAATTTACTATAGTCTGGCATAAGGCCGAAACAGTGAGACATCTGGTGAAAATGGACCTCATTAGTTAGCGAGACGAACATACTCATTATCTTTGTCTTTGACATTTAAATATGTCAGCTTAGTCTGGCACAGGGTCATTAGTGCACTAGTTTACGAGGCAGGCTTGATAAAAATTATGTATTCGTGAGTGACATAATAATCTTTTCATTGCAGTATTAACATTATTCGGACTATTGTCCTCATCTTTGTTGGCCGTTGTACACTCCGAACCTTTTATCATTGGGGTATATCATCCTCATTCCTTGCGTAAAATCTCGATCGGAAGTCGTGATTTATCCCCCTCTAACCCAGCAAGTTACTTGTTCATCACTGCTGTAGCGTGAACTCACACCTCTTTGGGTCAAATCACAGGAACCAACCACCATCTATATCCACTGGACTATGTGTCCTTCGGGACAAGAACAACTGAATTTTTGGGACTTGTAAGCCTTTTTTACCGAAATGTCGAAGAAAGATGAGGACAATAATCCGAATACTGCAAATACTACCTCATCTCAGAAATATAGACAAATAGAATGATCTATTATTAAACGTCGTACAAATGGCAACAAAGATGAGGATAATAGTTCGAATAATGTAAATACTGTAAATACTACCTCATCTCAGAAATATAGACAAATAGAATGATCTATTATTAAACGTCGTACAAATGACAACAAAGATGAGGATAATAGTTCGAATAATGTAAATACTGTAAATACTACCTCATCTCAGAAATATAGACAAATAGAATGATCTATTATTAAACGTCGTACAAATGGCAACAAAGATGAGGACAATAGTTCGAATAATGTAAATACTGTAAATACTACCTCATCTCAGAAATATAGACAAATAGAATGATCTATTATTAAACGTCGTACAAATGGCAACAAAGATGAGGACAATAGTTCGAATAATGTAAATACTGTAAATACTACCTCATCTCAGAAATAGACAAATAGAATGATCTATTATTAAACGTCGTACAAATGGCAACAAAGATGAGGACAATAGTTCGAATAATGTAAATACTGTAAATACTACCTCATCTCAGAAATATAGACAAATAGAATGATCTATTATTAAACGTCGTACAAATGGCAACCAACAAAGATGAGGACAATAGTTCGAATAATGTAAATACTGTAAATACTACCTCATCTCAGAAATATAGACAAATGAATGATCTATTATTAAACGTCGTATAAATGGCAACAAAGATGAGGACAATAGTTCGAATAATGTAAATACTGTAAATACTACCTCATCTCAGAAATATAGACAAATAGAATGATCTATTATTAAACGTCGTATAAATGGCAACAAAGATGAGGACAATAGTTCGAATAATGTAAATGCTGTAAATACTACCTCATCTCAGAAATATAGACAAATAGAATGATCTATTATTAAACGTCGTATAAATGGCAACAAAGATGAGGACAATAGTTCGAATAATGTAAATACTGTAAATACTACCTCATCCAGAAATATATAGACAAATAGAATGATCTATTATTAAACGTCGTACAAATGGCAACAAAGATGAGGACAATAGTTCGAATAATGTAAATACTGTAAATACTACCTCATCTCAGAAATATAGACAAATAGAATGATCTATTATTAAACGTCGTACAAATGGCAACAAAGATGAGGACAATAGTTCGAATAATGTAAATACTGTAAATACTACCTCATCTCAGAAATATAGACAAATAGAATGATCTATTATTAAACGTCGTATAAATGGCAACAAAGATGAGGACAATAGTTCGAATAATGTAAATACTGTAAATACCTCATCTCAGAAATATAGACAAATAGAATGATCTATTATTAAACGTCGTATAAATGGCAACAAAGATGAGGACAATAGTTCGAATAATGTAAATACTGTAAATACTACCTCATCTCAGAAATATAGACAAATAGAATGATCTATTATTAAACGTCGTATAAATGGCAACAAAGATGAGGACAATAGTTCGAATAATGTAAATACTGTAAATACTACCTCATCTCAGAAATATAGACAAATAGAATGATCTATTATTAAACGTCTTACAAATGTCAACAAAGATGAGGACAATAGTCCGAATAATGTAAATACTACAAATACTACCTCATCTCAGAAATATAGACAAAAACTTTTCACTGGTTGGACTGCCATTAATGCAACTCATCACACACACACACAAACGCTGGGTCCTCTTCATTATAGTGTTTGGATGAATGATAAATGTAAATGAGGCGCTATACGAAAAGGTAAATTCACTATGATTGTCGGGCTTAGATGTGCGCATGTGCGTCGTCACAACCCGAAGCCAAGAAGCAATTAATTTCGGATGTGACCTCATACTTCACAGTCGTCAGTCTTCTGCTCTTTATTGCGAACGAAAGCTATAAACTATGAGCTGAAGTTTGAGTTTGCTTTTCAATTATCATCTCAATGTCTTTTAAGATAATCCGTGCTGTGCGTACACGGAGATTAGGGTATTCATCTATCTCTGAATCTAAATCCCGCTTCACTAACCACTGGAAAGAAACGAAGAATATAAACGAAAAGAAAAAGATAAAATAATTAAGAAAGAAAGAATAAAATATATAAATTAAGAAAAGAAAGAAGGGTAAAGAGACAAATTTAAAATATAAATTAAAAGAAAGAAGGGAAAAGAGACAAATTCAAAATATAAATTAAAAGAAAGAAGGGAAAAGAGACAAATTTAAAATATAAATTAAAAGAAAGAGGGAAAAGAGACAAATTTAAAATATAAATTAAAAGAACGAAGGGAATAGAGACAAATTCAAAATATAAATTAAAAGAAAGAAGGGAAAAGAGACAAATTCAAAATATAAATTAAAAGAAAGAAGGGAAAAGAGACAAATTAAAAACAAATTAAGAAAAGAAAGAAAGAAAAAAGACAGAAATAATAAGGAAGGAAAAAAGACAAAGGAAAAATATAAATTGAGAAATAGAGTGAAAGAAGAAAAGAATGTCGCTTCGAGAAGGGCGGGAAAAAGAAAAACGCAATATCGGAAAAAAGATGGATGTTAAATTAAAATTCAGGAAAGACGAAAAATAGTCGAGTCAAAGAAAGAACGAAACAAAGATATGAAAAAAAAGTGGGCACATGAATGTCATTGAAAGAAGTGAGTGGAATCTTTGAAAGAAAGAAACGCCAGATATTAAAGAGAGAAACCCGGGAAAACTGCAAGATGTCTGTAGTGTACTTGTACCATGAAAAGATGAACGGGAAGCCACTTAATTTATCTAAACAAGGTCAGAATGATCGGATTACCTCGGCGATGGTTTTCTCTTCAAATGTGACATACATTTTTTTTAATAGATACGGCTGATAAGTATATTTGCGCCTCGAAAGGAGAGCAGATTACAGGTGTGATTATACGTTCCTATCACCGCTTCGTTGCATCGATAAAATACAGTCATAAGGTTTGAAATGAATAAATCGATAAGGAACACAGGACGGAGAGCTTAGCTGAAGCGTTTGTTCAGCTAGCTTCTTCTGGCACAAGGCCACAGTAGAAAGCACCAAATCCAGAAAGAATATATCTAAACTTATTTATAAATGGAACTCTGTGTGTGTGTGTGTGTGTGTGTGTGTGTGTGTGTGTGTGTGTGTGTGTGTGTGTGTGTGTGTGTCCGTTACCTATAAACTCCGAAACGATTTTCTTGAAAATTTACACAATTGTACTATAAGCGTCTGCGAGTGTTCTTAGCTAGGTTTTGTGTCGAGGTACACCCGATAAATATCGATAATCGAAAAAATCAGTTATAGAAGGAGTGATCCGATTTCAATCAAATTTGATACACTCATATAAAAAAAGACATAAGAAACGATATTCAGAAGTTTCAAGGTTGCAGTTCTTACAATAGTGCAGAAAATCGATAATATATATATATATATATATATATATAAGGTTTATGTATGTGTCTGTTTATTTGTCTGTGTGTCCTTTATATAAATCCACAATTTTTATCCGATTCTCACCAAACTTCACACAAATATTTTTTAGGCTGAGTCTGAGCTCCAGGACCATGGATTAGTTTTAAAGCTTTCATTACACCCGAGCAACGCCGGGCTATACTGCTAGTTAGCTACTAATGGAAAACAGGTAAGCTATTTATTAAATTAAGTACGATACATTATACACGTTTGGGCGATCATGTCTCTTTCGATCCATGACTCACTAGGTAGAAGATTTTCGATCAGTAGGTTACCATTAATTTCTGCAGTAGACTGGCTGCCAACCAAGGCTTTAGAACACAATCAACCGATAGCTGAAGGGAGAAATGACGAATTAATACCCTTTCCCAAGGGTATTTGTGCGTAATTGAATGCAACGAATTTAAGTAAAATTCGAACTCGGCTCTCCGAATTCTCATTTCGAGCCGATAACCATTCTTCTTCTTCTTCTTCTTCTCCTTCTATGTGCCTTGTCCCTTCAGGACGTAGGCGATTATGGCCTTCCACGTTTCCCTATCTCTGGCGGCTCTGAGCACGCCTTCTCCTGTTACACCATGCAATCCTCGTTCCGTCATCCACCAGGTTAGGTCCTTCAAATATGTTATCCGTTGCTTTCCCCTGTCTCTTTTCCCCTCTATCTGGCCTGTTAGTATCAGATTCTCCAAGCCCTCCTTCCTCATTACGTGTCCCAGGAACTTCAGCTGTCTCTTCCTGATGCTCAGTATTAATTTCCTTTTTGTTTCCATCATTTCCAAGACCTCATCATTGCTCACCACAATTTACTGGGATGAAAAGTTGGCATTATTTATTTGCAGACTATTGTTCTCGTCTTTGTCGTATCACAACGTTCCGGCAGTTGTGCACTGTGGTCTTCATCAGGTGTATATCGGTTCGGATAACACTCAGAGTATTTCGAGCGGAATCTTTTATTTCTTCTTCATGTCGTTCCAAATCTCCCTATCGCTGGTGGCTCTTAGCACGCTTTCTCCTATTACCAAACCCAAACCCAAATCAGCCATCCATTTGCTCAAACCCATAAATGTACAGAAACTAACATGGCCATAAAGTAAGGGATCAGTTTATATATTGATTATAATATAGAATTGATCCCCCACTTTATATCCACATTATAATCTCTTATCAAATTCTGATTAGGTATAAATCCACTTCTTCTCAATACTGATTAGTTATTTATAACCTTTCTTCTTTTATCTGCCATGTCCCTTCAGGACGTAGGCGATCAAGGCTTTCCACATCGCCTTATCCCTGATGACTCTTAGAACGCTTTCTCTTCTTACCCCGCTCTGCCATCTATTTGCTCAAGCCCATCAAGTATGTTACGCATTGCTTTCCCCTTTTTGCTTTCTCTCTATCTGACCTGTGAGTATCAGCTTCCTCATTCAGTCAGTTAAGTGCCATACGTGATACACGCTTGGGCGATCATGTCTCGAAAGAGACATGACTGACTGGGCAGTAGGTTGCCGCAGTAGGTTGCCATTGCTTTCTGCGGTAGACTGGTTGCCAACCAAGGCTATAGAACCCAATCTGTCCTATTATTTAACCCATAACTGTAGGAAAGAGACGGATTAATACCTTCCCCAAGGGTATTTGCGCGTAAGTGAATACAGTGGATTCAACTGGAATTCGAACTCGGCTCCCCGGTTTCTCGCTCCGAGCCGATATCCACTGTACCACAACGCACATCCGCTTCCTCGTTACATGTCTTATAAATTTTTGATACTTTTCTTTTCGTTTCCAAGACCAAAACCTTATCTTTGCTCACAAGTTTGGTCTATGCTATCCTCAGTATCCGTCTGTAGAATCATATTTTGGTTGCTTCAAGAGATTGCCTAGCATTCGCTGCCATATTGAAGGACAGACATCCCACAACAATACAGTACTCTGTTACCAGCAAAATTTTCCTGTCTCTTAATACTTACCACAGCTTCTGCAATGCATCCTTGGCCATGCCAATACGCCTTTAGATATCAATGTCGTAAATTCCGTCTTCTCACTTATTTAAATTTCTGTACCTGCTTGATTTTTGTATCCCCGGCATGTAGATGGCATTTTCAGCCCCTCTTTATTTAACCAGATTTAACTTTACACTTTTTGCAGTGTGGTATGATAACTGAATATAAATTTGATTAAAGACGATTTACACTATTTACATTGTTCGGACAGTTGTCCTCATCGTTTTGGCCAAATTCGCAATGTTTCAACTATTGTACACTCCGGCCTTTATCTTATGATTACAATTTCGAACTGAACCCTTTAATTCATTTACCACGGTAGATTGTTTTAGTTCCACGAACCATGCCTCTTCCAGATGTCTCAGTATCAGTTATATCTCTTTAACTCAACTCTCGAAGGTTTTGTCCACCTCTTCTGTAGTCAGGTATTGAACTCACAACTCTTTGGATCAAGTAACTGGATTATATTCTTTATTTCTTTTCTTAATTTTTTCCTGTGGGTGTTAAATGATTTTCCACCTTATAGTTCCTTTCCCACAGTCCGATGCTCTACATTCCTTGGACCCACCACCCCTGAAGTTTACAACTCAGATCCGCCATTCCATTATCTGAAACTAAACCTAATCTCCTTGGAAGAATAATGATTACAAGCGATAAAAAATGTTACTTTTTTCTTTTAGCGAGAATTTAAAACGAAAGGGATCTTAGCTAACGGGGCAGCTTTCAATATATCAGCCTATTTAAACTACTCGGGAAAATGTCTTTGGAAGAAAGATGAGTTACCTTATACACACGTCTATCACGAGACCCCCCCCCCAATGTTCACCCATAAAAAAATGATTTCGTCATGTATCTTGTGCATCATGCGAGTTTCATTTTTTTGGAAAGACCAACTGAAGTTCCTGGGATACGCAATGAGGAAGGAGAGCATGGAGAACCTGATACTGACTGGCCAGATAGAAGGAAAGAGAGACAGAGGAAGGCAGTGGATAACATATTTGCAGGGCCTGATCAGGTGAATGACGGAACGGGGGTTGACAGGAGTAACGGGAGCAAACATGCTAGGAGCCACAATGGATAGGGAGACGTGGAGAACCATGATCGCCTACGTCCTGAAAGGACAGGGCACATAGAAGAAGAAATTACGACAGACTTTTTTATCCCATCTTCTAGTTGTTAAATAATAAGCATAATCTAAACTTATTTAAAAATGGAACTTTGTGTGTGTGTGTGTGTGTGTGTGTGTGTGTGTGTGTGTGTGTGTGTGTGTGTGTGTGTGTGTGTGTGTGGCCTCCGAAATGGCTAAACCGATTTTCTTGAAAATTTACACGGTTGTACTATAATCGTCTGCGAGTGTTCTTAGCTAAGTTTTGTGTCTAGGTACCCCCGATAAATATCGAAAATCGATAATCGAAAAAATCGGGTTATAGAAGGAGTGGTCCGACTTTAATCAAATTTGATACACTCATATAAAAAAGACATAAGAAACGATATTCAGAAGTTTCAAGGTTGCAGTTCTTACAATAGTGCAGAAAATCGATAATATATATATAAAAAAGGCAAGATGTTTGTGTGTGTGTCTGTTTATCTGCATGTATGTCTGTATTTTTTTAGCCATTTTATTTTAGTTTTTGCTTCAATATATATTCGTCATCCACATACAAGCCTGATTCGCTGTATCACATCTCATCAATGTGGCTAGACATCCACTTGCCTCCGGCCGGGATCGAAACTTGACCTATTTGGAATCAGAGAAAGGAAATTTTTGCGTGTTCAATATAAGCGGCGTATACACACGCCAGTCACCGAAAGAACTCAATTCATTGCTGAAGTTATGAGTTTAATATATAGAACAGAATCCATCAAGATGATAGAATAAAGAAAAAGAACAAATAGTAAACGTATCTCCAATCTATATATATATAAAAGGCAATCTATGATTCTGTGTGTGACTGTTCCCTATGCACGCCTACATTTTTTAAGCTACACCATTCAAACTTTCTAGGGACACATTTCTACAGGGAAGCCAGGTCAACACATACTTTTGAAGTTTAAGTTCAGCAATTTTCCCTTTTCGCACTTTTTGGCCAGTGGAGACGATTGTTTACATTTGCTCCGTAAAACATCTAAGATCTAAGATGGTTGCTGAATTACGTCACAGAAATCAAATCACAAGTGTCAAACACGACTAAAATATTTTTTTTATTAAAAAAAAAAGCCTTTATATTTAATTTTTATTCCGACGTTTTAAAAATTCATTTGGTCAACAAAAAATGTGAATCTTTTTTCCTGTAATTTTGAAACAAAAGAAATATTTTTTTTTAAAGTGTTTTTTTCAAACAAAAGCAAAATATATAAAATAAAAAGTGGCATCGTCTCCTGCTACTAAAATGTTCTGAGTTGCCCGGGCAACGCCGGGCTATGTTACTAGTTTAACATATTTCACTTTTATTAAACCTTCTTCAGAGATAGAGCAAAAAATGAAAAGAACATCCAACAGACGGTGTACTGGTATGTTACGATTCGGGGTTAGTTCTCATTGGTCAGATATGGGTCACGTGTATTAAACAAACAGATATACACATTTTTAAATGTATGTGCGTGGAATATTTTGGATGGTAAAGTGTATAACAGTGTTAGTTTATGTTTGTATAGAAACGCCCGTCTGTTTAAGTTTTTGTTGAAAGCTAACGTAAGTTAAAATATATAAGATGCAAAGAATTTGTCGCTTTAAGGATTATGTGTTCTTGTGTGTAATTGTGTTTGTGGGCTTTATGTGTGATTTTCTCTATTTGGTTGTTGTTATATTTTTTCTGCTTTTGTTGTGATTAACTGTTTGTATATTTATATTTAAATTTATATGTAGGAGTTTGTTTTGTTGTTATTTGGGTATCAAAGTAGATATTTGTTTGCATGTCTACATTTCCCGCTATTTCCATATATATACAGGGTGTCCATAAATTTCGCGTGCGCTTTAAAAAATTTATTCGTATTTACGTTAAAAATAATTTATAAAAGTGATTAGAAACAAGTAAATCTACATTTTTTAAAGTTTTATTGAAATTTTATGTAAGTTTCCACATGTTCTCCATCATTAGCAATACAAAGGGTAACACGATTTTGCAGTTCATATTCTTTTACTAATCTAAAAATTTTGTGGTGAAGAATTATTCAATAACTATACTTAAAAGTAGGTACATTAAACTTCATAAAAAATTTTTTACATATTATTTCTATCACAAAGACGGTCCAGGACATGACGGTAAACTGCATCCGGCAGCAAGGCCTCTGATTTGGAGGTTGTGAGGAGCATGGAACCACCTCTTAATTGCTGTTGTTCTCAGGACCACCCTAACCCGGAGTGGTAGCACCTGTTAGGGTCCCAGCTATGGCCAAATAGTTAACCCCCCAAACTGGCGTCAAAACACTATCTAAACTTATTTATAAATGAAACTTTGTCTGTGTGTGTATCCGTTACTTATAGACTCCGAAACGGCTGAACCAATTTTCTTGAAAATTTACACAGTTGTACTATAAGCGTATGCGAGTGTTCTTAGCTAAGTTTTGTGTCGAGGTACCTCCGATAAATATCGATAATCGAAAAATCGGGTTATAGAAGGAGTGGTCCGATTTTAATCAAGTTTGATACACTCATAGACAAAGACATAAGAAACGATATTCAGAAGTTTCAAGGTTGCAGTTCTTACAATAGTGCAGAAAATTTGATATCGATACCAGGAAACCAAAATTTGATTTACATCCATTCATTTTTCTTTCAGTCTACGTTTTCGCTTTAACTGGAAACAACTATTGCTTTTTAGTCTTTGGTGCCAATGTCCAAAGAGGCTGAGCTCCAGGACCATGGATTAGTTTTAAAGCTTTCATTACAGCCGAGCAACACCGGGCTATACTGCTAGTGAAAGTATAAAATAGACTTTTGTAGAAAAAAATATACATTTTTGAAGAAAAAGTGATTACCATAACATGTTTTTGAAGCAAAAAAATATACCCAGTAGAACATTTTTTAATACAAAACTAGAAGACATTTTCAGTTTTCTAAAATAAAAAAGAATAAAAACAAAACATTTTTATTAAAATCTGACTAAATCATCCTTCTCATTATAACTGAACATTAAAAAAGATACATTAAAACGCCACCTTTTTAGCATTAAATAACCCACAGAGGTATATACGCCATTAAACAAAACTATCACAAATACAAATACAAAGTTATAATTTTTTAAAGTGCACACGAACTTTATGGACCCCCGAAATATATGTGTGTGTGTGTGTGTGTGTGTGTGTGTGTGTGTGTGTGTGTGTGAAATGATTTGTTTATACATTATTTATAAAATGTGTGTCATTTTCGTAACAGAAATTTATCGTAAATAATCAAGCCGGTAGAAATAAATATATAATACTGTTCGATTATAAACAAAATATCTACTTAATACGAGTATCGATCAAAAATAATGTTTAAACAAATCATTTCCAATTGTCTTTTGTTTATAAGCAGTTTCGTTAATCTTCGCTAATTTCCGTAACATGTCGAAATTACGATACATTTCAGAGCAAAGATGGTTATTGCCATGAATTCAAAAATTGTGTTACAGGCTTAATTTGACTTCGTTTAGCTCATCAGTGTGGCTAGACACATCCACTTTGCTTCTGGCCGGGATCGAAACTCGACTGATTTGGTGTCAGTCGGAGTCGCTACCCGGCTAAGCCATAGGCATATGGAATCAAAGAAGGGAAACTTTAACGTGTTGTATATAAGCAGTGTATACACACGCTAGTCACCGAAAGAACTCAATTCATTTCTGAAGAGTAATGCTTATATCGCAGATGAGTTGGGATCAGATATACAGTTTTTTTTTTTTACTTTACTTTAATAAATGTTTATTTACCTTTGTATAATAAAATGAAAATAATAGTTCATGTAATCCTTCTTTCGGTAGTTTGTCTTAATCAGCTGATTTGAAAATTATATATGGTTAGTCTAGAATAGCTAAACATCTTGTAATGACATGTCGTGGAACAACTATATCGAATCAAGACTAGCATTTATTGCAAAGAAAGTTGAGTCACAGTGTTTTGTAAACCAAAACAATGCAAACGGCATATGATTGCCATGTTTGTATTTTATAATACAATAATAATATGAGAATACATACAATATTATTGGATACAATGGAGTAAAGCGTAACTTTTTAGAAGATCCATTCTTTTTCATCTCCTGCCGATTGGAGAGCACAGACGATCTGCTAAACTTCTTATAAACATAAACAATGGGAAAAACTGCATATTCACTGTTTTGTATTTCATAATACAATATTAATATGTGGATATTACATACATTATTATTGGATACACAGTTAAGATTAATTTTATCGTGATTATATATATATATATATATATATAGAGAGAGAGAGAGAGAGAGAAAAGAGAGAGAGTTGGGATCAAATATATGTGCTTTTTACTTTAATAAATATTTACCTTCGTATGCTAAAATAATAGTTCAAGTAATAATTATTTTAACAAGTAAAAAAAAAAGAAATCAAATCTTCGGTAGTTTGTCTTAATCAGCTGATTTGGAAATTATAGATGGTAGTCAAGAATAGCCAAATATCTTATAAACCAAAACAATGCAAATGGCATATGATTGCTATGTTTGTATTTTATAATACAATAATAATATGAGAATACATACAATATTATTGGATACAATGGAGTAAAGCGTAACTTTTTAGAAGATCCATTCTTTTTCATCTCCTGCTGATTGGAGAGCATAGACGATCTGCTAAACTTCTTATAAACATAAACAATGGGAAAAACTGCATATTCACTGTTTTGTATTTCGTAATACAATATTAATATGTGGATATTACATACATTATTTTTGGAGACAGTTTTTTTTTTTTTTTTTTTTTTTAACCATTTCACCCCAAGCAAGGCATTCCACTGCCACTATTGCGCAGGGGGTTACATAGAGGAAAGTGATGAGAAAGAGTGGTTAGTTATAGGAAATGTCAGAAGGAGGGTGATAAACGGGTAAGGATACCGAGGATGAGGGTTGGGTAGATAGGAAGGGTGTCTGAGAGAATGGATGCAAGTTAGTGTGTTAGGAGTTAAAATTAATTTTATCAAAAAATGTTTATTTTATATACAGCTGTTTGTGGTGCAGTGGATATCGACTCGGAACGACAAATCGGGAAGACGAGGTCGAATTCCTTGCATTCACTTACGCACAAATTCCCATGGGAAAGGTACTAATCCATCTCTTCCCTCCAGTTATGGGCTAAATAATAGGACGGATTGGGTTCTATATCCTTGGTTGGCAACCAGTCTACCGCAGAAAGCAATGGCAACCTACTGCGGGATAATCTTCTATCCAGTCAGTCATGTCTTTTTTGAGACATGATCGCCCAAAGCGTGTATCACATATGGCACTTAAGTGACTGACTGAAAATGGATATATAGTTTGATCAACGGCATAGCAATGGCCAACAGAACAGCTGCTAATTTTTACTTTGTGTCTGATTCGACCCCTTTAAATTGTCTTCAAATATAGAATGATACGCGACTCTATAGAGTATTAACGGTAATCCAAAACGAAAAATATTATGACTCAATTCAGAATGGCCTTCGATATCTAAACATAAAGAAAATCCACGGCTTGAAATTCTTGATGGGATTAAAATGGAATTTTTTTACGCTGAGTCATAAACAATTCTGTTTTTTTTGTTTTTGTTTTTTTGTTTGTTTTTTTTTTTGTTTTTTATCGAGTGTATTCTTCAAAAACTACATTTTATTCAGTCACGAGCAGTATAGCCCGGCGTTGCTCGGGTGTAATGAAAGCTTCAAAACTAATCCATGGTTCTGGAGCTCAGACACAACCTAAAGAATATTTGTGTGAAGTTTGGTAAGAATCGCATAAAAATTGTGGATTTGTATAAAGGACATACAGACAGATAAACAGACACACACACAAACATCTTGCTTTTTATATATACATATATATTATCGATTTTCTGCACGATTATAAGAACAGCAACCTTGAAACTTCTGAATATCGTTTCTTATGTCTTTGTCTATGAGTATATCAAATTTGATTAAAATCGGACCACTCCTTCTATAACCCGATTTTATCGATTATCGATTTTCGATATTTATCGGGGGTACCTCGACACAAGACCTAGCTAAGAACACTCGCAGACGCTTATAGTACAACTGTGTAAATTTTCAAGAAAACCGGTTCACCCGTTTCGGAGTCTATATGTAATGGACACACACACACACACACACACACACTGATACACGCACACACATGCACACACAGAGATAAAGTTCACTATAAGCGTCTGCGAGTGTTCTTAGCTAGGTTTTGTGTCGAAGTACACCCCGATAAATATCGAAAATCGGTAATACAGTTCTTACAATAGTGCAGAAAATCGATAATATATATATATATATATATATATATATATATATATAAAAGGCAAGATGTGTGTGTGTGTGTGTGTGTTTATCTGTCTGTATGTCCTTTATACAAATCCACAATTTTTATCTGATTCTCACCAAACTTCACACAAATATTCTTTAGGCTGAGTCTTAGCTTCAGGACCATGTATTAGTTTTAAAACTTTCATTACACCCGAGCAACGCCGGGCTATGCTGCTAGTTATTATATGGCTTGATTATTCTTGTCGTCTATTTGCGTCCTCCGAATTTATTCTTAACTGCCCTGTATGATTAGAAGTTAGGATGATACCTTCACCATTATAATTGGTTCCTTGAACGGAAATTACTTATGACTCAACCTAATAGGGAATCATTCATGAAGAATCATCAGAGATGAGACTGTTGACATTATATAATTTTTTTTCAAATAGACCGTTTTAATCATTTCACCTCAAGCAAGGCGATAAAGCCACTAAGACGCAAATAGTTACTGAGAGTGAAAGAATCGTTATAGCTAAATCCATTGCTAGGAAGTTTGGGTCACTTTGTCGAGCCAGGATGTTTTTTTCCGCCTGAATCCATCTTGTACATATACAAACCAACCATCCGTCCGTGCACAGAATACTGTTGTCATATCTGGTCAGGCGCCCCTGATGTTCATCTGAGTGTTCTCGACAGGCTCCAAAGGAGAATCAGTAATGTGATAGGTTGGCGGCTCGACCCCAGCCACTTTCTCACTGGTGGGATGTGGTTTCCCTCTGTCCGTTCTATAAATATTTTCATGTCTTCTGCTCCGACGAACTTAAATCACTGGTACCCCTGACAACAGGCTCCCACCCATTCACAGTTAGATCAACCAAATGCAAACGACAATTCTACTCCAGTAGCTTCTTTTCTCGCACTTTCTGCCTGTGGAACTCCCTTCCATATTCTTGCTTTCCTGGTGGCTATAACCTTCAGGAATTTAAATGCAATGTCAATAACCATCTCTTATCCACTTAACTCCAGTTCCTTCTACATCACACTGTATTTCTTCTTTTCCTTTCCCTCTATCTTCGCAACTGTGTTCCCATCCTTCTCTTGTTCTTTCTCTTTACTCTCCTTCTATCTAAACGTTTACTCTTATGTAGACCCCTGGGCATCAGTGGAGTTACCGCTTTGCTTGGGGTGAAACAAAAAAAAACTAAGAGAGGACAATAAAAAAAAAGACCTCTCATCAAGGAAACAGATTGACATTGCATTTAAATTTTTGGAAAAAAGAAAACATCACAAGAAGCCGGAAGAGAGTTTCACAAGTGAAAAGTGCGAAAGAAAAAGTGTTAACCTCGAACTTTGTTTAAAAATTTAGATACAGTTTCAATCTTTATCGTTTGCCGCCTTAATTCCTGTTAATTTATTGTTCTCTCTTATTAATATTTTTTTCTTTTTCTCATATTCTTTCACACTCAGTAACTCTTTTGCGTCTTAGTGGTTTCATTGCCTTTCTTGGGTGAAATAAAAAGAAGATAGAATGAACGGAGAATTTCTATGTCGACAAACAAGTGAGGAAACAGTACAAAAATATTTATCGAATAAATGTCAGTTAAGTGCCATACGTGATACACGCTTGAGCGATCATGTCTCGAAAGAGACATGACTGACTGGGCAGAAGATTATCTCGCAGTAGGTTGCCATTGCTTTCTGCGGTAGACTGGTTGCCGACCAAGGCTACAGAACCCAATCTGTCTTACTATTTAGCCCATAACTGGAGGGAATAGACGGATTAATACCTTTCCCAAGGGTATTTGCGCGCAAGTGAATGCAATGAATTCGACTGGAATTCGAACTCGGCTTCCCGATTTCTCTTTTCGAGCCGATATCCAATGCACCACAACGCACATCCCGAATAAATGCAATTAAGCTATTTTTGAACACTTACGATGAAAGTTTGGAGATGACCGGAGTGATAATATCCAATTCACTCAAACGTTTTTGCATAGCAAATGTGTCAAAAATTTTCAGCGCGTGCCTAAGTGTTGAGGTTGAGGGTTGGGAACACTTTGAGGTCTTACACCAAGTGCTACGCTCTTTATCAAGAGATTCGTCACAAAAGAAGAATGTATTTTAAATCTCGAAGAAAGGTCTGAATACATAATAAATAGTTTAGCACTTGAGAAAAACATGCGATTATGACTTCTTGGCGTCTTTCATGTAAAAATCGCACGCGCGTTTGTCTTCATTCTTTCGCCTCTGCTTACGGCCAAATCACGCTGAAAACATCGGTTCCCGTTCGATCAACGCAGTTAAACACTCTCAAATCCAGTTAGAAGTGAAATGTGCAAGGCTTGAGAACACAGGGTACTACAACCCAGGGTTTTTCAAACTGTGGGTCCCGAGCCTTAAAGATTAATAAAATGGGATACAAACAAAAAAAAAAACATTAAAAACACAGATTGCTCTCTGTTTATATGTCTTGTTTTGGTTTAAGAACAAAGGTGAATTTTTATTACTGGGTAAAAGACTATTTTATAACTATTGCCTTTTGCATCTACTTACTTGTGTAAACTGATTTTTTCACATTAACTCAATTTAAGACGAAGGACAGAAACAGGCTCAACACGGCACCTGATATGAGTGTAGCATTGTCTACTTCTGTTTCTAAATGGAATCCCCTGCTTCGGAACAAACAAGCACATCCGTCTCATTAAATGACTTCTTTTTTTTTTTCAAATATTATTTACTTCACCTTTGAGTCGGAATTTCCTTTAAATTTGTTTTTAAAATAATAATTTCACAGACAATCGCTCCTACCCACCATTAGCATGGATCATGCTAGTCTCCCTGAAAGCAAAACACTGCGCCTCTTCGGGTTAAATCTCAGAATCTCAAGTGGAGTGAATATATAGAATCCATAGCTAAATCTGCTGCTAAGAACGTCGGTTCTCTGTGTAGGCTAGGAAGATTTTCCCGTTTGAAACAATCTTGTACATATATAAATCTACCATCCATCTGTTGCCATATCGGGTCGAGTGTTCCTGCTATCCACCTAGGGGGTCCTTTGACAAAATCCAACGGAGAATCTATAATGTGATCAATCCCGAAAAATACAGTCACTTTCTCACCGGTGCAATGTGGCTTCCCTGTGTCTCTTCTACAAATACTTTCACGGCTTCTGCTCTGGTGAACTTAGCTCACTGGTGCCTCCGATATATGAATTTACTCTATCCACAAAATTAGCAACTAGGTCTCACCTTTTACTGTGAAACCAATAAAATGTAAACGCAAATTCTACTCCAGCAGCTTTTTTTCTCGCACTTCCCGCCTGTGGAATTCCCTTCCGTTTACTTGCTTCCCCGACAGTGTAAAGCAGTATACTCCACTATACCCAGACATAACGTAGTGTAGTGAAAACAGCCAAGCCTTACAACGGTGTCAAAATATGTAGACTGTGTCAGGAAAAAAATGAACTATTGAATGAAAAACCATAAATTATGATTAAGGGTAACCATGCTAAAAAATACTTATTAGGTTCATACAACCATGAATGAAAACGTTATAATTCCTTGTAACTTTAAAAATTGCGCGTTCAAAATTCCCTGCTACGTGAACGTTCGTAAAAAAAAAACGGTAAAATCAATTATTGCAAAACACCTGAAGACACCTCACAGGGTAAAAACCTAGGTCGCTTAATAACTCCTTTACAAATTATATATATATATATATATATATATATATATATATATATATATATATATTAACGAAACTGGTTATAAACAACCGACAATTTGAAATGATTGTTTGAACATTATTTTTGATTGATACTCGTATTTAAGTAGGTATTCTGTTTATAATCAAACAGTATTATATAACTATTTCTACAGGCCTGATTATTTACGATAAATTTTTGTTACGAAAATGTGTGTCACAATAATGTTCAAACAAATCATTTCAAATTGACAGTTGTTTTAAGACGAGTTCGTTAATCTTCGTTAATTTCCGTAACATGTTGACATTACGATACATTTCAGAGCAGATATGATTATTACGATGAATAGAAAATTATGTTATATAGTCTTGATTTGACTCCGTTTACACTGTTGATAATTCGTGGTCGAGAGTTCTCAGACGCGCCAGATCAATTAATGGCTTCCTCTACGTGGATAGGGGTTGCAGGTTCAAATCCTGCCGAATGACACACATTTTCGTAACAACAATCAGGCCGGTAGAAATGAATATATAATACTGTTCGATTAGAAACCAAATATCTACTTAAATACGAGTATCGATAAAAAATAATGTTCAAACAAATCATTTCAAACTGTTAGATGTTTAAAGACCATTCCGTTAATATATATATATATATATATATATATATATATATATATATATATATACTAGCAGTATAGCTCGGCGTTGCTCGGGTGTAATGAAAGCTTTAAAACTAATCCATGGTCCAGGAGCTCAGACTCTTTGGACGTTAGCACGAAAGAATAAAAAGCAATAGTTGTTTCCAGTTAAAGCGAAACCATAGACTGAAAGAAAAATGAATGGATGTAAGTCAAATTTTGAAGTTTGGTGAGAATCGGATAAAAATTGTGGATTTGTATCAAGGACATACAGACAGATAAACAGACACACACACAAACATCTTACCTTTTATATATATATATATATATATATATATATATATATATATATATATATATTATTGATTTTCTGCACTATTGTAAGAACTGCAACCTTGAAACTTCTGAATATCGTTTCTTATGTCTTTGTCTATGAGTATATCAAATTTGATTAAAATCGGACCACTCCTTCTATAACCCGATTTTATCGATTATCGATTTTCGATATTTATCGGGGGTACCTCGACACAAAACCTAGCTAAGAACACTCGCAGACGCTTATAGTACAACTGTGTAAATTTTCAAGAAAACCGGTTCACCCGTTTCGGAGTCTATATGTAATGGACACACACACACACACACTGATACACGCACACACATGCACACACACAGAGACAAAGTTCCATTTATAAATAAGTTTATATATATATATATATATATATATATAATCTTTTCTCAAAAGTAAGTGAAACCTTAACATAATACGAATAAGCTTTGTCTCGTTTTTACAGGTGATCAACAAATTTTAATTACAGAAGTCAGTACATGCAGGTAATGTCGAGCAATTTCTATGTGCCGTGTTTCTTCAGGACGTAGGCGATCATGACCCTCCACATCTGCCTATCCCTTGTACCTATTAACAAACTTTCTCCTGTTATACTGCTCAAACCCTGCTCCGCCAACCATCTCCTCAAGTCTAAGCATGCCACGCGTTGCTTTCTCTTTTCTTTCTTTCTTTCCCTCCATCGACCCGTGAGCATTATATTCTTCAAGCCGTCCTTCCTCACTACATGTCCCAGAATCTTCAGGTATATTTTCCTTTTCATGTTTATCTTCTTCAAAGCCTCATCGTTGCTCACATGTTCCGTCCATTGTATCCTCAGCATCCTTCTGTAGAACCATATTTCGGTTGCTTCAACCCTTTCCTTCATTATCGATGAGATTGTCCAACATTCACTGCCATATTGAAGAACCGACATCGCATAACACTCCCTTCTTTGTTTCGAGCGAAATACTCTATTTAGCTTCTGGATTTCATCCTTTGTCATACCAGTAGGCCGTCGGATCTCAGTATCGCACTTTCCGACCTCCTTAAGGATACTTCCCTGGTAATTTAATTTCTGTACCTGCTCGATTTTAGTCTCACCTACTTAGATTTGGCATTCTGGGCTACTCTTTTTACTGAGTACTTTTTGTGTTTCCGAGTTCGAACTCCAGGTGAATCCATTGCATTCACTTACGCGCAAATACCCTTGGGAAAGGTATTAATCCGTCTCTTCCTTCCAGTTATGGGTTAAATAGCAGGACAGATTGGGTTCTATAGCCTTGGTCGGCAACCAGTCTACCGCAGAAAGCAATGGCAACCTACTGCGGGATAATCTTCTGCCCAGTCAGTCATGTCTCTTTCGAGACATGATCGCCCAAGCGTGTATCACGTATGGCACTTAACTGACTGACTGATACCACTCTTTCTTTCCGCTTTCTGTTCTAGACATATCAAAAATACTTTTCCAAGAATTATTCAGACTAATATCTTTACCTTTGATGCTTTTGTGACCATCGTTATACATTCTTTGATCCTTTCAAAGTGCTTGTTGCATCTGGTTGTTATTCTGCTCTGTTGACAAAAGGTCAAAAATGCGTCCACGGTTTTCCTTGCAGAAAGGTAAGACACCTCCAAAAAGAATCCAGTTAAGCAACATCGAGCCTGGTCAGTAGCTAAATGGGTGACCATTTGGGAATACCAAGTGTTGTAAACGTAAGGACCAAGAATGGTCCAGCGAACCTTCAGGTTTGGGGGGTTTGGGGGGTTGGGTGCAGAGCTAACAACCCTGCCCCGTAAAAAACAGTTTCAGAAACAGCAACAAAAGTTGCTGCCCTATGCACCATCTGGGTGTGATGGATAAATGATGACGGTGATAATTTTAAAAAAAAAGTTTTAAATAAACCAACAAGAGATGACGTGTCATAAAATTCACCAAGGTGGCTCAATCAAGTTGTCTTTGAGTGTCTTATGGTACTTTTCCATCACCTCAATAAGAACGGTCACCAAATCGGATCATGAAAAGAATCATACTGAAACGAAAAAATATCTAGGTGGCATTGATAATGCGTATTTAACACGTGCATCTGTGAACTAGTGCTGGTTAACGATAAAAAGTTTTATGCATCACTCGCCAACCTTCAGGTGCAATATACACCGGAAGGAGGAGGATGGCTATTTTGACCGAAACGTCGTCATGAAATCTCGAACGATGAAGATTCTAGTCTGTTTTAGAGCCGAACTTCAAAGGCACTATACTATCGACCAAGACATGATTAAAACAGATCCAATTGAATAGTGAAAGTTTGTTTTTTATCTCAAAAGTTCAAAGATTTCAAAAATCTGCCGTTATTTTGCTACTTGTAATTATCTGCCATAGATCAGCTTACAACACAATTAACATCGAGAGCCTCGGCGACCTCTTTATGTCAAATTAAGGGACACAATTTGATGTGGTGACCTATTCTATTATTCTTATTTCTTTATAGTCTTGGTTCTTTCCCGCTTTAGTTGGAAACGCTTTGTCATTATTTGGCGGGAAAGGAGGGTAATCATTAAGTTCTCTGTAAAACTTTTACTTTCGGCATTAGTTCAGAAAAAAGGGTACCATATTCCATCAGAATGACGCTAGGATGCCCGCATGTTACTTCGGCGACTAGACATATACTGTCACAACTTAACTGAGCAGAAGTTCTATTCATCGAATGACATTTTATTTCAGTCTTTGATGAATTCTCTTAACAAAAAACAATCGATTTCCTAAAAGACTACAAAAGACGACTGAGGCAGTTCTTTGCTAAAAAGCATAAAAATTTCTCTAAAAATTGAATAAAGAATTTGCCTGAAGAAAAGCAGAAAATAATGAAAGAAAATGGTAAAAGCAAAGTTTTATCAATAATCCTGTAGCCTGGTACAGTTACAAAGATGCTCATCCTATACAAAGCCCAAGAGCCACTGGAGGTAAAAACTACAGAGTTAGAGAAACTACTTTAACCGAGGTGAAAATACCACAAAGATGCAGGGGGCTACCGGAAGTGAAAGAGACGGAAAGTACTTTGGAAGGAACCGGAAACCCAATCCTAAACAGGCAACATCTACTCGTGTTCAAAAGAACGGAGAGGGGTGTGAACCGGACGATAAGCGGACCTATCAGTTCCTATTGAATAAAAAATAATAAATAAAAATCAAAAAATAAATATATAGTAAATGCAATATCAGAGTTTAGGCGGAGAAGTTAGAAGTATAGGGTTGAACCAGTTTATAAAAAGAACCTGAGTCCTAATACTAGGGGTAAACCTCTACTCCGTTCAAAAGATGGGGTATAGTGGGTTGCTTATCTATTATTTTTCTGGTTGTAGGTTGACGGAATTTGGCCTTGTGGTAGATAGCCCACTATAAGTCAGAAAATTATTATAAAATCAAGAAAAGCAAATTTAGTTGAAAATAAAACATTTATATATAACACATATCAATTAATGTTTTTACAGTTGGCTTGATACATGAATTATAGGTCTAACGGAGGTTAAAATATTCATGGCAAATTATAAGCTGAAAGGGATCTAAGGTTTAGGAATGTGGGGAGCGTGTAAGTGAGAAATGTCTTTGAAGTAGTCGCTCCTTAGGTCGGTAAGTAGTTTTGAGACAGGGGGGAAGGAAAGAGGAGAGCGTAGTAGCCACTTGGCTTAGGTCAAGGGGATATTGATTACATTCTTCTCCTCTAGGTCTGCCTGTCTCTTGGGGTCTGTCTGTATCTGCTTTTTATATCTGCTTTTTGGATCAAAGCAGCTCGTTTGGAATTTCACACTTGTATTTGATTCTGGGCTTCCCATTGGCTGATAAATAAAATTCGCGTAGGCTCGTGAAATGGAAATTTGATATTTGATTAATTTTTATTTTTCAACCGGAACATCTGCGCGGGTCCACTTGCGCACAGACGACTTTTGGTCATTTGCCTTTTTGTTGTGAGAGAGCAAACATCCGGTCCATCGCTTTTGCTCGGTCGGTATCACCACAGGGGTAGTGTGAACCGGACGATGGGCAATTTTTTTGTTCTCATTGAGAGAAAAAACAAATAAATAGATGACAGATAAAAGTTAAGTTTCAAACCAAAGATGTTAGAAATCTAGAGTTGTTGCAAACTTTAGAAAGAACTGGAAACTCAATTCTGAAGCGGAAATATCTACTCCTGTTCAAAAATACCGGAGAGGAGTGTTTTCCAGACGATAAGCGAACCTATCTACTCCAATTAAAGGAATAATAAATAAATAAATAAATAACTAGTAAATAAAATTTCAGAGTAGAGACCTTAGAAGTATAGAGTTGAACTAATATTTAGAAGGAACCGGAAACAAGGGATAAACCTGTATTGCTATTCAAACGACCGGAAGGGAGTGGAAACTGTACGATAGGATAATTGATCTCCTTGTTTTGAGAAAAGAAAAATAAATAAAACAAATTTCTGAGTTTAAGGAAAGACATTAGAAATATAGATTCGAACTAATCTTCAGAAGAAACAAGAAACAAGAAATAAGCTGCTGCTCCGATACAGCAATATCAAATCAGATTCAATGTAATCGAAATGTAACTATGACAATTTATTATTTTAAATCCTTCTATGTTGTTCTCAAGATAGCTTACAACTTATTGCCTAATGGTTATTAAACGCATCAAGTTCTGATTTATCATCATCAATCAAAACTGTCCGTAACTATAGTAACTGCTTTCGCTTGATGTTTTCTGCTTATCACACTGGCCATTGTCATAAAACATGAAAGTATCATCTATTGTGCTCAAATGTCCCCAAAACAGCTCAACAAGCTAATATGTTTAACAGGCAATTAACACAAAGTTTACAATTCCTTTGGCAGCTTCTCTTGTCTGCAAGCATTTTCCTTTTTAACTTCAGACTAATTTGCATATTTAGTGTTGTGCTTCTAGTCAGTTAAGTGCCATACGTGATACACGCTTGGGCGATCATGTCTCTTTCGAGACATGACTAACTGGGTAGAAGATTATCCCGCAGTAGGTTGCCATTGCTTTCTGCGGTAGACTAGTTGCCGACCAAGGCTATAGAACCCAATCTGTCCTGTTATTTAACCCATAATTGGAAGGAATCTACGGATTAATACCTTTCCTAAGGGTATTTGCGCGTAAGTGAATGCAATGAATTTAGCTGGAATTCGAACTCGGCTCCCCGATTTCTCGTTCCGAGCCGATATCCAATAAGAGTTATAATTCGCTCACAGACTTCAACGCTGTGGCCGAGTGGATAGAACGTTCGCTTTCTGACCATAAATCCTGGGTTCGAATCCCACCATCGTCGATTTGTAAGGAAGGTGGTTTCTGGATGTTATAGGTTTGGAAGATGCGGCACCTTTGCCAGAAAACCATATCACCTTGGTTACCCAGAGCCTTCTAAGTGAAATTGGAGAGAAGATCCCTTTTGGGATCCGCCGATGGTTGAGTAAGTCACAAGTCAGGGTTTGAGAGTCCTGGGTTGTTCACTCTCGATAACGCACTCTCTCCCAGAAACTGTAACTAAGATCCGCTCAGCATAGTTGAAGTATAAACCATAGGTGGGCTTTGTGGGTGTTATCTTGCATGAGCAGCAGTTTGAACAAGGCCAGGACGTTGAAAACCTTGGTCACGATGACTTGTAACTTCGACCTAGCACAACTGGTAAATTTTCGTTTTAGGTCCCGAAGGATTTTCCTCCTTCAAATTTATCCAAAATAGCATTATCTCTCTGCAAATGTATATGTTCGTTTTTTTATGGACTTTCGGATATAAAAAGGTAGGTTTCTTCAATAACTGATTGTTGATTTGAGCTCAGCATACACATTTGCACAGAAATAATGCTATTTTAGATAAATTTGAAGGGGAGGAAAGCCTAAAACGAAAATTTACCGCACAACCATCTACGGTTTGCTTAAATATTGGTGCTACATTTATTTGTACTTCAAATTTAGCTTTTGTTTTTGTGCATGCCCCTAGACCTTCGGGAAAACTCCTTTTTAATTCATTCTTGAATTTTTCATTTGCCGCATTAGCACTAGAGGCAACAATATTTATTCTGTTGCAGAAAGAGTCCCAAAGATCAAATAATGCAATCCAATCTGTTCCAAATAAATTAGCTGTATTGTTTAATACAAACACAACCACATTTTTTATTTTTTTGCCAACAACAGTAATGTTACAGATGAATTCACCAATAAAATTCAATTTATTTCCTGAAACTCCATGAGTAACTTTTTAGCAGTTATTTTTTCTCCATGTCTGCTCATTTATGGTAGTGATATCAGACCCTGTATCTAATTGTAGTTTTATTTTTACATTATTAATTTTCACTAATAACAAATGTCCTTTTCGAGATGTTTCTAACTCAGTAAAAGATTTATTCTTGCTTTCCTGACGGCTACAACCTCCATGAATTTAAATACAATGTCAATACTCATCTATTAACCACTTAACTCTAGTTCTTCCCCCACCCACCCCCGTATATCCTTTCCTTTCTCTCCACCTTTGAAACTGTCATCATACCTGTATTCTCATCCTTCTCTTGCTCCTTTCTAACTCTTCACTCTCTTCTAACTAATCTTTTTACACTTATGTAGCCCCCTGCACATCAGTGGCATTACCGCCTTGATCGGGGTGATACAATTAAAAAAAAATACGTTCAAAGTTTTGTTAACTTTTCATCACATGTTCACATAAGTTTTATTTTTTCTTTCATTTTTTGTATTTGCAATAAGCACGTTTGTGTCCTACCCACCTACATTCATAGCATTTTTGTCTTTAAAAAATTACTTTTGAAATGCTTACCTCCACAACCGTGGCAAGTATTAGGTATTGAGGAGGGATTATCGTCTCTTTTTAATGTCCTGTTAGGATTTGAAAAAAGTCTATAGTCTTTTCTCTTAGATGGTCGGACGCTATGTACTTGTGAAATGTTTCTTTCTACAACCCTTGCTGTCTCGAGTTTTAGATTTACAATGCGTTGACACTCTTCCGCTATTTTCTGGAGAGTTAATTTGGGATCCATTTCCGCTTCAGCTTCTGGGGGCGTAGGAGGATAGAAGAACTTCAGCTGTCTTTTCCTGTTGTTAAGTATTAGTTTCCTTTTCGTTTCCATTCTCTCCAAAACCTCATCGTTGCTCACATGTTCAGTCGATGTTATCCTCAGCATCCCTCTGTAGAACCACATTTCGGTTGCTTCAAGTCTCTCCTTCATCTTTGAGAAGATTATCCAGCATTCACTGCCATATTGAAGAACTGATATCACATAGCAATCTAGTATTCTCTTCTTTGTTTCTAGCGAAATTTCCTGTCTCTCAATATTCTACTCAGCTTCTATCGGACATTGGATTGGTAAAAAAAAACACAGAAATACGATTATTGATTCAAGAAAAAAATTTTTTTTAAATCACAGAATATTACGGTTAATATTATTGAAGTCTGCGTTTATTTAAACTAACGTTTATTGCACATGTGCAATTCTCCAGGTTCCTATCTGACACAGTAGCGTTTTACAGGGCTTGTTTAAGGTACCCAGCAACGATGATGCAATAATTGTTTAATTGTAAACGCTTTTGTTGCAATGTGACGGGTCCTCTTTATCGTCGGCTGCTTGGCATCGTCAGCTTAAACCAACATTGAAAAGAACAAGGTAGTCATTTACGTCACTAAAGAGTCTTTTGTGAATGACTGACACACTTTTTCACTCTCCCGCCTTGTGTTCGTCACTTTTCACTGTGACAAGCTTTCTTGCTTGTCTACTCACATTCTAAACACAATTGGCTTTCTGCGTTTGATAATTTGTTGCACTATCGCAATCAAAACCTCCACAATGTATATTCCGGCTTGTTCGAAAAGATTGAAATCTTAAATCCAGTGTTAGCAAAATCTGTATTATTCTTTGTTCTGAGTATGATGCTGTTCTCCCTAAAAATAGAATGTAGTATCTGGATAAATTGTCGCCATTTTATATTTTTAATTTCGCGCATGCGCGTTATTTGTTTAATTTTGTCGATTGCACAATATAGTAGGGTCAGTTGGGCACCGTTTGTAAACAAAAGAGCAGCATGATACTATTCACATCACCAGAAATTTGGAAATGGAATGCTGTACTGCTTAGCATTCGCCCTGGAAGTTCCAATACGAACATTTCAGAGTGTTTAGATGTCAATCTGGGGACAGTGCACAGGATTCGGAAAGAATTGGATGAGTCTAATGTCGATTAAGCAGGCGCTTGGAGTGATGGCGACGTTATGACTCCATTCATGTTCACACAGGGACTCAGACTCAACATGGAGGCCGACATCAACTACCTTGAGGAAGTAGTGCTGCCCTGCTGTTAAGTGATTGGTTGGTGAAAGACACTAAACCTGGCAACAGGACTCTGCACCATGCCACATAAGTAGGAGAATCCAGTCATGGCGGTCAGGCAATTTCTACAAGCACAACACCTGCCTAACTCTCCAAACTGCAAACCCCTTGGTTATTGTGTGTACAGTGCAGTTCAGTGAGGGGCCAACAAAATTCCTTGTAGCACCAAATATGCACTGAAAGCAAGAATTATTGCAGCATTTACCAACTTAAACAAGAAAACCACCCAGACGAGTTGCAGGAGATTCTGAAGTTGTCTCGAATCCGTGATTGAACCAATGGTGATGTTATTGAATAAATTTGCTCTTTATTATTTCAAGATATTTTTGTGTCATTTTGGTAAATATATTTGTTAAAATGAGATGTCAGTGTTATTTTCATTTTTGTGCAATTTAGACGACAATTTATCCATCCCACCCTACAGAACATTTATAGATATAGACATTGAGGACATAGGAATCAGTACTGCATGGGTTAAACAATGGTGATTTTATTGAATAAATTTACTCTTTATTATTTCAAGATATTTTTGTGTCATTTTGGTAAATATATTTGTTAAAATGAGATGTCAGTGTTATTTTCATTTTTGGGCAATTTAGACGACAATTTATCCATCCCACCCTACAGAACATTTATAGATATAGACATTGAGGACATAGGAATCAGTACTGCATGGGTTAAACAATGGTGATTTTATTGAATAAATTTACTCTTTATTATTTCAAGATATTTTTGTGTCATTTTGGTAAATATATTTGTTAAAATGAGATGTCAGTGTTATTTTCATTTTTGTTTTTGGGCAATTTAGACGACAATTTATCCATCCCACCCTACAGAACATTTATAGATATAGACATTGAGGACATAGGAATCAGTACTGCATGGGTTAAACAATGGTGATTTTATTGAATAAATTTACTCTTTATTATTTCAAGAAAATATTTTTGTGTCAATTTTGGTAAATATATCTTGGTTAAAATGAGATGGGTCAGTTTGTTATTTTCAAAATTTTTGGGCAATTTTAGGGAACGACAATTTATCCATCCCACCCTACAGAACATTTATAGATATAGACATTGAGGACATAGGAATCAGTACTGCATGGGTTAAACAATGGTGATTTTATTGAATAAATTTACTCTTTATTATTTCAAGATATTTTTGTGTCATTTTGGTAAATATATCTGTTAAAATGAGATGTCAGTGTTATTTTCATTTTTGGGCAATTTAGACGACAATTTATCCATCCCACCCTACAGAACATTTATAGATATAGACATTGAGGACATAGGAATCAGTACTGCATGGGTTAAACAATGGTGATTTTATTGAATAAATTTGCTCTTTTTTATTTCAAGATATTTTTGTGTCATTTTGGTAAATATATCTGTTAAAATGAGATGTCAGTGTTATTTTCATTTTTGTGCAATTTAGACGACAGTTTATCGCACTCTGTATGTTACTTCAACAGTAATTGAATTGTATCAAAAGATGTATTGCTTTTCTAACAATGATTAGAGTGCATTATCAGTGCCCAATTCTTGGTTATATGGCTGTTATACACAGGGTCAAAAAACTGAAGTTATAAATTTTTTAAATAAATTCCCAGCAACAGATTTTTGTAAAAAGAAAAAATTACTCAAAATCCTCAGAAATTTTAATTTCTGCACTAAGTGGTCCATAAGGAGTTGATATACCATTAAACAAACAAACAATACTATATATAGGAATGTCCGCTGTGTTGTAAGGAATAAGGTCTCGGAATAAACCGGAGAACTGTGTTCGAATTCCCTTGCGGGTTGAGCAAATGTCTTTAATAAAGTTATGAATTCATCTCTTCTTCCCCTGGTTATGGGTTAAATAGTAGAACAAACAGGACCCTATAAGCCCTGGTTGGCAATCAGTCTACTGCGAGAAGAAACGACAGACTGAGAGAAAATCTTCTACCTAGTCAGTCCTGCATCGAAAGAGTATGACACTTATACAACTGTTACGTTTTTTTTTGTTTTCAACTTGGATCAGAGTGAAGTATCTGTGCCTAATTCTCTGCCCTTCTGACCTACGCAATTATACTTCTTGTTTAAATATACGACTGTTTTGCTTTTCTACCCAGGATCAGAGTATAGTTGGTTGTTTTGATTTTATGGCATATCAACCTCGGTGGGTCATTTATTGCCAACTAAATTTTAATTATTTATTGCTGGTAATACCTTTTTCTTTCAACAATTTATTGTTGTTTTTATATAAGTTTTGTGTCTAGTAATACTTTTTTTTCTTTTTCGAGAATCAAGATTCATTGAGATTTGTTTTTTAAGGGCAGGGTCCCCAAGTCCTACCCTGTTATTTAACCCATAACTGGAGGGAAGGGACGGATTAATACCTTTCCCAATGGTACCAGTGCTTAAGTGAATGCAGGGTATTCAACTGGAATTCGAACTCGGCTCACCGATTTCTCTTTCTGAGCCGATATTCACTGCACCACAACGCACATCTGTCACTAAACGCTTACAGCACCTGGTATTCCCAAGCGGTCACCCATCTAAGTACTGACCAGGCTCAACGTTGCTTAACTTCAGTGATCGAGCGAGAACCGGTGTATTCAACGTGATATGGCCGTAAGCCAGAGTACTGTATCTGTTTCCAATCACCAACCCTTCTTACACGTTTTGATTGATTGTATAGGACAGTTTCCCGCCCTTAGCATCTATAAATACGATTACACTGCTTGCTTATATGTACGACTATTTCACTTTTTCTTTTTCTTTTTTTTTTTATTTTTGCCTAAGATCAACGTGTAGTATCTGCCTTCAGACGGACAGACAACATTTAATGCTTCAGAAAACAGAAACTAGTTTTGTCACTACATAAACAGAAAAAGACGGTCCTATAATAAATCCGTGTTTTTGATTTTGTTTAATGTTGTTTTTTCTTGTGGGGAGGGGGATCGGAGTCATTTGCTATCATCAGTCATTTGTGTATATATAGAGAGACAGAGACAATAACAAGACTGCATCGGCTCATTCCATTCTCTTTAATACCAGTTATGAAAGCTCTTGCGCCTTAACAATGCCTTATTATTTTATTTTATATTTATTATGTCGTCGAGTAGTAAAGTGTGACTATATATATATATATATATATATATATATATATATATATATATATATATATAAAGTGTGTATATATCCGAGTGAGTATAGAATGAGAAGAGAAAATTAAATTTTTTTCCCGTCCAAACCATTAATTTAAAACAGTGCTCGATATATGATGTATAGAGCTGTGAATATTTATTATAAATTATGTTTTAGAACATGTACATAATTTTTTCTAAAGACTCTTTACTTCTCCCGGAGATGTTTTTTGGTCCAAACACTGAAACAGCTATATGAATGTAGAGAAGAGGACATATATAGAAAAAATTATGTACATGTTCTAAAACATAATTTATTTTTCTGTCAGTCAGCCTGCAACTGGTAAGTTTTAGCCAGTGTGATCTTATTTTGCTGTATTTTTTGAATTTTTTTATTTTTTTTATTTTATTTTATTTTATTTTTTGGTTGTTATCTTTTCTGTCTAATTTTTGTTCCTGTTTTGTTACTAACCTAAGTTCTCTACTTGTCGCTCTTGTATTGCACTGCGACTATGTTTGTGTAAATTGTTTTTAATTATCAAATTTAGGTTTGACTTATACTAAGTTGAAACTTAGTTAACTTCAGTCAAACATTTATTTATTTTTTTTTTTTTAATTGGAGTAGATAGTACCTTCTATCGCCCGGTCTCACACTCCACCCTCTTCTTTTGGACAGGAGTAGAGGTGATCGCCTTGTTTCTTGTTTAGGAAGGGGTTCCCGGTTCATCTCTCTCTTTTTCGGTCTTTATGTCGGTTCGGCTGGAAGCTTTTTGCAGTTGGTGAGTATGGTGGCAATGTCTCTTTATTCTGAGGGTACCGGGTTGGCAGTTTCCTGGTTGCGGCTTCCGACTGGTAGTTAGGAGCCCGAACTCTTGCGTAGCGTCTTGAGAGGCTGCTCTGATCAACAGTTGAATAATATCGGGGTTCCTGTAGTGCCATTTCGCGCATGGACGGGCGTCCCTGCATGAATTTCCGATGGGCAACCCCGAGGCCACATTATGCTGCAGGCGGCGCCATTCACCATCCTTCACCTGCTGCAATTAACGACCATCTGTCCCTACTCTAGACCTCTCTCTATCCACAACTATAACCAGCATGAAATTAAACAAAATAGCAAGCTTAAACCAGCTAGTCGTAAATCGCCCAAACCTATCTGCGTTACCTTCACAAATATACGAGGTATTCGCAGTAACTTTAATAGTGTAGAATCTTTCCTTCTAACTAACTCACCCGATATCTTAGCTATATGTGAGACTAACCTTGACCCTTCTATCCCCTCTTCAAAGCTGTTCGTTCCTGGTTACCTTCCTCTCTTCAGGAAGGACTCCAATGTCCGTATGCATGGGCTTGGTGTATATGTCAGCGAACAACCCCCCCTAGCCAGGGTCACATCTCTTGAATCCCTTGATCATTCCTTCATGTGCTTTCGCCTCTCACTTCTAAGCTCGGTTAGCTATCTCTTCTTCCTCTACCGCTCCCCCTCCTCCTCTGACTGTACGGTACTTGATTGCATCTATACTAATATCGACAGGGCCATTTCTTCTCACCCATCTGCACATATATTTGTATTTGGCGATTTTAACGACCACCACACCAAGTGGCTTGAAAACTCAGCCACCGACCATGCTGGGATCCACACCATGCACTTTTCAATAGCCCAAGCTCTGACGCAAGTGGTGGACTTCCCCACGCGTTTCTCTAAAAACCCTAACGAAAGGACTCTTTACTCGACCTTTGCTTCACCTCCATCCCAGACTCCTGCACTACCAGGCAACTCTGCCCCCTCGGAAACTCTGACCACGCCGTAGTCTCCGTAAACATATCAATCCGCACTAACTCTACCCAAGAAAACCAGACCAGCAGAATATCATACTGCTACCAAAGAGCCGACTGGGACTCGTTCAGGGACTTCCTCTGCAACGTCCCCTGGAACAACGTCTTCGATCTTCCTGTCAAAGACTGTGCCTCCGAAGTCTCCTCTTGGGTTAAGGCTGGCATCGATGCTTTTATCCCGGCCAGGAAATTCCAACTAAAACCAAATTCGTCCCCCTGGTTCTCACCCGCTTGCTCGGCCGCCATTGCCCACCGAAACCATTTCTTCCGGCTCTATCGAAGCTGCTCGTCGAACCAAAACAGGCGCCTTTTCACCTCAGCACGGAACAAGTGTAAAAAAGTACTGAATGAAACCAAGAGGGCGTTCGCTACCAGAATTAGGCAACGCATAGCATCCTCTAAGTTTAGTTCCAAAGATTACTGGCGTCTCTGCAAAAGCGTGCTCAAGCAGGAACAAGACTTCAATACCCCCACTAATCAATGAATTTGAAGTTCTCACCTCCCCAGCCGACAAGGCTAAATGCTTTGCCCGTAGATTCTCAACCAATTCGACACTGGACTCGTTAGGAATACCTACACCAGACTTCCCACCCAGAACTAAGGCTCAACTAAATAACGTTCGCATTACACCCTCGCTGGTCGCCAAGATAATTGCACAACTTGACCCACACAAAGCGAGCGGCGGTGACGGAATCCCAGTCATAGTACTGAAGAAATGTGCCCCAGAACTCTCCTCTGTCCTCTCTAAACTCTATAACCTCTGCCTATCTGCTTCCTGCTTTCCTGCCTGTTGGAAGTCCTCCTGCGTAGTTCCTATATTTAAGAATTCTGGCGAACCCTCAGACCCCGCCAATTACCGTCCTATTAGTCTCCTTCCAATCTTTGGCAAAGTTTTTGAAACCATTATCAACGCCGAGGTGATTCAGCATCTCATGGCCAACGGACTTCTCTCTGACAAACAGTACGGGTTTCGCTTCACCAGGTCTACTGCTGATATGCTAACGACCATTACCGAGTACATATACCGGGCACTCGACAAGAATGGTGAAGCCCGAACCGTTGCCTTGTATATCTCCAAAGCATTCGACAGGGTCTGGCATGCTGGCCTCTTGTGCAAACTGCGGAGCTATGGGATAACTGGATATCTGTTTGACCTCATCCAGTCTTTCCTCTCTAACCGCACACTGAAGGTGGTATTAAATGGGCATGCCTCCCAAAACTACCATACGAACGCGGGCGTCCCTCAAGGTTCCATCCTAGGTCCCACGCTCTTTCTGATCTACATTAATGATCTCCCCGACACCATTAGATCCCAAGTTGGCATGTATGCCGACGGCACAACAATCTACTCTCGCATCGATCAGAAACCAGGTCTGGACGACAAAGTGAACCTCGCTGCCGTACTTGAAAGGGACCTCCAATCCGTAGTGGCCTGGGGTAGGAAATGGCTGGTAAATTTCAATGCCTCTAAAACAAAGCTGTTATCAACTAACCACCATAGACAATCGCATCTACCTCCCATTAGCATGGGACAGGCTAGCCTCCCAGAGAGTAAAATACTACGCCTCCTTGGCCTTACACTTTCGGCGGACCTCAAATGGAATGACTATATTGAATCCATTGCCAAATCTGCTGCTATGAAAGTCGGCTCCCTGTGCAGGGCCCGGAAGTTTTTCCCACCTGAATCTATTCTGCACATATACAAATCTACCATCCGCCCGTGTATTGATTATTGCTGCCATATCTGGTCGGGTGCCCCTGCTGCTCTCCTAGGGCTTCTTGACAGAATACAAAGGAGGATCTGTAACGTGGTTGATACTGACTTGGCAGACCGGCTGCAGCCGCTCTCTCACCGGCGTGATGTGGCTTCCCTGTGCCTCTTCTACAAGTACTTTCATGGCTTCTGCTCCGATGAGCTTAGATCACTGGTGGCGCCTAAGCACGAATTTACACGAGATACTAGATTGGCAACTAGGTCCCACCCTTTTACAGTTAAACAAATAAGATGTAACCGTAAATTCTACTCCAACAGCTTCTTTTCTCGCGCTTCCCGCCTGTGGAACTCCCTTCCACAAGTCTGCTTTCCCGACAGTTACAATCTCCAGGTGTTTAAATGTAGGGTCAATAGACACCTCCTATCACACTAACTCCCAACTATTCTCAGAACACTCTCATCTACCCAACCCTCATTCTCGGTATCCTTACCCGCCCATCACCCACCCTCTGACATTTCCTATATTTAATCATCCTTTCTCCACTCTACGTAGCCCCCTGCGCAGTAGTGGCAGTGACATGCCTTGCTCGGGGTGAAACGCCTAAAAAAAAATAATAATATATATATATATATATATATATATATATATATTTATTTATTATTATTTTTTATATATATATATATATTATTTTTTATATATATATATATATATATATATATATATATATTTATATATTTATATATATATATATATATATAAAGTGTGTCTATATATATATATAAAGTAAAGTGTGTCTATATATACATATATATATATATAAAGTGTGTCTATATATATATATATATATATATATATATATATGAAGTAAACACCAGGTCTACTGCTGATATGCTAACGACCATCACCGAGTATATATATCAGGCTCTCGACAAGAATGGTGAAGCCCGAACTGTCGCCTTGGATATCTCTAAAGCATTCGACAGAGTATGGCATGCCGGCCTTCTACGGAAACTGCGAAGCTACGGCATTACTGGACTTTTGTTGGACTTAATCTAGTTATTCCTCTCTAACCGCACACTGAAGGTGGTATTAAACGGACATGCCTCCCAGAACTACCCTACAAACGCGGGTGTCCCCCCAAGGCTCTATCCTAGGTCCTACGCTCTTTCTAATCTACATCAATGATCTCCCCGATGCCATAAGATCACAAGTAGGCATGTACGCCGATGATACCACAGTTTACGCTCGCCTCGATCAAAAATCTGATGTTGATGATAAGGCGAACCTCGCGGCTGTGCTTGAAAAGGACCTCCAATCCGTGGTGAATTGGGGTAAGAAATGGCTCGTAAAATTCAATTCTTCCAAAACGAAACTGCTGTCAATTAACCACCAGACACCCGCACCTCCCTCCCATTAGCATGGAACAGGCTAGCCTCCCAGAGAGTAAAACACTACGCCTGCTTGGCCTGACACTCTCAGTGGACCTCAAGTGGAATGACTACGTCGAATCCATTGCTAAATCCGCTGCTATGAAAGTCGGCTCTCTGTGCAGGGCCCGGAAATTCTTTCCGTCTGAATCTATCCTGCACTTATATAAATCTATCATCCGCCCGTGTTTTGAATACTGCTGCCACATCTGGTCGGGTGCCCCTACTATTCTCCTCGGGGTTCTTGACAAAATACAGCGAAGAATCTGTAATGTGATTGATACCGACTTAGCTGACCGCCTGCAGTCACTCTCTCACCGGTGTGACGTGGCTTCCCTGTGCCTCGTCTATAAATATTTCATGGCTTCTGCTCTGATGAACTTAAATCACTGGTGCCCCCTAGGTGTGAATTTGCACGAGATACTAGATTGGCAACTAGGTCCCACCCATTTACAGTGAAACCGATGAAATGTAACCGCAATTTCTACTCCAACAGCTTCTTTTCTCGCACTTCCCGCCTGTGGAATTCAACTTCCGCAAGCTTGCTTCCCCGACGGCTACAACCTCCAGGAGTTTAAATGTAAAGTCAATAGACACCTACTAATACACTAACTCACACCCATTCCCTATGTACATCCTAACTCGTCTATCACCCTCCTTCTGACATTTCCTATACCCAATCGCTCTATGTAACCCCCTGCGCTATAGTGGCAGTGGAATGCCTTGCTTGGGGTGACATGATTAAAAAAAAAGGATGTCTATATACATATATACATAAAATGTGTCTATATATGCATATATAAAGTAAAGTGTGTCTATATATATATATAAAGTGTGTCTATATGTATATATGACTATAGTATATATATATATATATATATATAAAAATAAAGTGTGTCTATATATATATCTATAAAGTAAAGTGTATATATATATATATATATATATATATATATATATATAAAGTAATGTGTATCTATATATATATAAAGTGTGTCTATATATATATATAAAATAAATTGTGTATGTATATATATATATATATAAAGTGTGTCTATATAAATATATATATATATCAAGTAAAGTGTGTCTATATATATAAAGTGTGTGTATATATATATATATATGTATATATGAAGTAAACTGTGTCTATATATATATAATGTGTATATATATATATATATATTATATATATAAATTAGTGTGTCTCTCTCTCTCTATATATAAAGTAAAGTGTGTCTATATATATATATAAAGTATCTCTCTCTCTCTCTATATATATATATATATGTATATATATATATATATATATATATAAAGTAAAGAGTGTATATATATCTATAAAGTAAAGTGTCTGTTTATATATATATATATATATATATATATATATATAATGTAAAGTATGTCTATATATATATAGGAGAGTTTTTTAATTTACTTCATGCATTGTGTATATAAGGTGTATGGGTAGGTATTTGAAGGCCATCACAATGGAAGATAAAGACGGTATTGGGTATTACCTCTTTATTATTTATTAATCTTTCGAGATCAGAATCTCATCTTCAAAATGTTAGGAGAGTTTGATTTCAACGAAACGTCGTGAATGTGACAAGATAAGGTCAACTGTTTTTGTTCTCTCCACCTCCAAAAATAATCGCAATATGAGCTCTGAATTTAAAATGTTTAATGAGACATTAGGTTTATAAATTCCAAAGATTCACTCACCAGTGTCCCACAATAACACGTGGCTCAGTGGATAAAATCATTGGTTGATTGACCCTGAAAGTGACTTGACCCCAAAAATTGTGTAGTTCAATGCCAGCAGAGAAAACTTAAAAGCAAATTAACTGAAAGTATAACAGCTGAAGGCATAACACATAAATAAAATCTAAACTTATTTATAAATGGAACTCTGTGTGTGTGTGTGTGTGTGTGTGTGTGTGTGTGTGTGTGTGTGTGTGTGTGTGTGTGTCCGTTACCGATTAACTACGAAACGGCTGAACTAATTTTCTTGAAAATTTACACAGTTGTACTATAAGCATCTGCGAGTGTTCTTAGCTAGGTTTTGTGTCGAGGTACCCCCGACAAATATCGAAAATCGATAATCGAAAAAATCGGGTTATAGAAGGATTGGTCCGATTTTAATCAAATTTGATACACTGATACACAAAGACATAAGAAACGATATTCAGAAGTTTCAAGGTTGCAGTTCTTACAATAACGCAGAAAATCGATAATATATATATAAAAGGCAAGATGATTGTGTGTGTGTCTGTTTATCTGCCTATATGTCTATTTTTTCAGCCCTTTTATTTTAGTTTTTGCTTCGGGTTTGGCCCTAAGTAGGTATAATTGTAGTTCTTAGTCTCAGCCATGATACCATTTACTCAGAGGACTTATTTAGCCTTCAAAATTCAGTTTACGGCGAAAAAACTTATTTTCTATCGATACTAGGAAATCAAAATTTGACTTACATCCATTTATTTTTCTTTCAGCCTACGGTTTCGCTTTAACTGGAAACAACTATTAGTTTTTAAATTTTTCGTGCCAACGTCCAAAGAGTCTGATCTCGAGGACCATGGATTAATTTTAAAGCTTTCATTACACCCGAGCAACACCGGGCTATACTGCTAGTATATATATATATATATATACTAGGTGCGATTGGTAAATTGTCACAATTATTTTATTATTTCAAATATTCATTAGGCTAAGTCTGATCTCGAGGACCATGGATTAATTTTAAAGCTTTCATTACACCCGAGCAACGCCGGGCTATACTGCTAGTAAATAAATAATTAAATAAAGAGTTCGGTTCAAAATTCCAGTAAATAACGATGAATGCCGGAGCGTACAACCTCATGATAATAACGATGAAGACAGCATTCTGAGCATTTTAAATAGTGTAAATTCATCCTCTTATGCTCATGCAACCAAACCTAATTCAGTAACCCACTAAGTGCCCTATCTTGAGGGCCTCCTAGGCTTTCTATTAAGTAAACAATTTGAAAAAATATTAAATGTGTCCAGTTTATACCAGAGTCTAAATGTCTTATTTAATTCTGAGTTTACAAAATCCCTCATTCTCCCAAGTAAGATTTGAACTCATTCAACCTATTCTGAAAGTGATCTGTTATTTATTATTGCTATAAATGTGTAGCCATTTTAAGTGGCATCGGACATGTTTTATTGAATGCTATATGCGAATAAATCAAAGCCAGTGTCCTTATTTTAATGTGACTTTTGTATTTTTTTTTTTTTTTACATCTGTTTGGTAGTGTTTACTTGTGCAAATGAATGTCTGGTTTTATTTGTGTTTCACAAACAGCTCTGAACGTTCAGTCACCACATATGGTAAAAATCTATACCAGTTTATTTTAATAATTCCCATTCACATATATATCTATTACGAAATCGTATTAACCGACATATTTATTTAAATCTATCTGTTTGAATATTATTTTTAATGGATGCTCGTATTCTGTATTTTTTCTATAATTAAACAGTATATATATATATATATATATATATATATATCCACCGGCCTGAATATTAGAGAAATCTTATTAAGAAAATATCTATCTTCCGGATTCAAACCTGTGACCCCTATAGAACAAGGGAAGTCGTCAATTGATCTGACGTGTCTTAACCACTTGACAACGAAGGCTTCATGACTAGACATTAAACATAATGTCCAAACAAATAAATTTATATATATATATATATATATATATATATATATATATATATATATAATTTACAGTAATTTTTAGCAACACAATTTTGTGGTTATTTTCTGTTACTCTAACTCACACCCCTGGAAATGATCTCGGAAAGAGACTGAAAGTACTTGGGTACCTTGAGAAATGAATGATAATAACATCTGTCAACTTTACAGCTCATTTCTAACATTTTTCAATTATAATACGTGAAAGATTATCCATGAGTATGAACGGATTTTATTCAAAATAAGCAAACATAATATTTGCAATTTATTTACTCTGACATGTCTAAAAAAATTTCCTGCCTAAATACACAAATATATATATATATATATATACTAACAAAATAGCAAGATGTGTATTTATTTGGTTAGTACTTGATCTGCCTTTGCCCTGACGAGCCGTTGTGCGAAACCGCGGTCGGTCTTGGCGATCTTGCTATTTTGTTAGTGTGTTTGCTCTGCGTTACTGCCTTCTAGTTAAATACTTTTCGGTTGTGTGTATCGAGCACTTTTCTTTTCTGGTTGTTTGTTCCGTTAGAGGGTTTTTTTTCTTTTTACTGGGAGGAACCGTATGTATTGTCGGTCCCACGCAGTTTTCTTTTTTTCCCCCTCTTTGCCCAAAGCTTTATAGCCGAGGGCAATAACGGATTTAGATTCTGCTGGTCATTCATAGTCTTAGAAAGTCCCTTCTATAAAATTTTGAGATTAGAATACACGCAGAGTCGGTTTAATAATTATTATTATTATTATTATTATTATATATATATATATATATATATATATATATATATATATATATATATATATATTCTGTATTTCACTGCATTTGTTGATAGCTATCAACCTACCTGCCTCTAAAGTGTCTTCCAGAATCATCTATACAGTTGATTGATAAGTAAAGTCTCAACCAGGTGCCGTCGCTAATAGTGGAGATAGAAACATGTTTGAATATGTTTTTAGTAATACATAAAATCCCTGTCAAACGTGATTTATGTTAGTTCTCTGAGTGACGGTATCAGGTAATTGACCTGTCAAAGAGCTTACAGCACCTGATATTCCACAAACGAGATGAAATAACGACATGGTGTGGGGAAAGATCAAAAATTAAAAATTGCTTCTCTACGGGATTAAACCGTGTAACACGATTTTTGTCTTTGGATAATAACTATAATTTTCTCTTTGCTTGTGCCTAGAGAATATGAAATGTGGCTAATATTTTCTTTCAGCTTTGCTTTTATGACCAAGATAATGATCGGGCGAATGTGGACATTCTTGTTCATGCAAAGTAGAAAAACAAACGAAAAAGTAGACTTTATTTATTATAGGACTAGCAGTATAGCCCGGCGTTGCTCGGGTGTAATGAAAGCTTTAAAACTAAACCATGGTCCTGGAGCTCAGACTCTGCCTAAAGAATATTTGTGTAAGGTTTGGTGAGAATAGGATAAAAATTGTGGATTTGTATAAAGGACATACAGACAGATAAACAGACACACACAAACATCTTGCCTTTTATATATCTATATCTATATATATATATATATATTATCGATTTTCTGCACTATTGTAAGAACTGCAACATCGAGACTTCTGAATATCATTTCTTATGTCTTTGTCTATGAGTGTGTCAAATTTGATTAAAATCGGACCAATCCTTCTATAACCCGATTTTTTCGATTATCGATTTTCGATATTTATCGGGGGTACCTCGACACAAAACCTAGCTAAGAATACTAGCAAATGCTTATAGTACAACTGTGTAAACTTTTAAGAAAATCGGTTCAGACGTTTCGGTGTCTATAGGTAACGGATACACACACACACACACACACACACACACACACACACACACACAGACAAAGTTCCATTTATAAATAAGTTTAGATTACTTTCACTGATCAACTCCAACATATAGCCTCCAATCTTGTTTTCATTATACGATCGTTGGTAGCGACGTTCAAAGTTCACTATTTCCTAATGGAGGCGCTCGCCTTGCTCCTCTGAGTACTTCCCCCGTGTTTCCCTTGAATTTATTAAGAGGGACGTCAAGTATATGGACTTTATAGAGAGACATTATACAGCCAATTTTACCGTACTTCTTCACCAGGTTTTCAAGAAGCTCCACATAGTTTTAGGCCTTATGATTGCCCCAGGAAGATCCGAACCACTGCGATAAAGCTGTTTTCTTCGGCCTAGTGAACTTCCTGGGGATTCTCCTACACTTTGTGATTTTCTTTAATTGTAATTCGACGAAGACACCGGCTTTGAATTTTGCCGCAGACAGCTTAGGGAAGAAGTCTTGGAGACTATAGACTCCTTATCTAGAGATGTGACAAATCGTTTCATAAAACCCAATTTTAAGTGCCTTGAAGGAAGCAATACTTTCCGGGGATCTATCAGTGGCTTTCATTTGATGTTTCTTCTCTTCACACTGAACTCAGTCCGCCTGTGCTAATGTGCCTTTTTTTCCCCAGGGCAAAAATAATACAGAAACTTGTTAAAGCTATCATCGGAAAGGTCACGATTTTGAAGTCTCTAATAACCCCCAACCCTACTCTTCATATTTCAAAGCATCTAGCAAGATCTTGACTCTGCTTATTCCTCTTTAAGATGCACCATGTGAGCCAGGGGAAGAGATGGATACAAGTTCCTGTTGTGAAGCAGCACAACTTTGAGGGTCCTGGATGAACTGTCGATGTAGAGGCACCGCTTACTGGAATTACAGGCGATTCTAATCGCCTTGAACCGACTGGTAGAAGCCCATCTTGACGAGAGAAAAAAAACTTGAAAATCACAGGCGACACTTTCTCTGACCTGTGACTTGCACATTTCATCTAACAAATTCCACTGATTGAGTCTCGACGTCAAAAGCTCAGAATTGGACTTTGATCAGGTCGTTGAGGTCTTTTTGGTTAGGGTAGTATGTTTTTGTTATTTTTTTTTCTCCTCGGTTGCGACTTTGTAATCAGGATCGGTGACTTTATCCAATTCTGAATTGTTTTTTTTTTTAAACGGCTGCTCTCTCTCTCTCTCTCTCTCTCTCTCTCTCTCTCTCTCTCTCTTGGAAGAGAGTGGATACGAGGAGCTCTGGTCAGTGTGACACTGGAGTGATGGATGACAAAAAGTCTTTTTATAAGACATCAAACGCATTCTTGCCAGTTCGACGTTCAAACGGGTTCACTGTGCAGAATAATTGTTCGAGTGGTCAGTTGGTTCACTCCAGATTCGTGGGAATGCGAATTTCATGGCCACACACACACACACACACACACACACACACACACATATATATATATATATATATATATATATATATATATATATATACTGTTAAATATAAGAGACAATGAATGTCTATTATGTTTAATCATGAGCCGTTCTAAACGTCGTATTTTGGCTTTAATTTCAGTTAAAAATAAAGACAAAATTTCGCCAACATTATATCCAGGTCTCTTATATCCGGGTTATTCTTCTTCTTCTTCAATGTGCCCTGTCCCTTCAGGACGTAGGCGATGATGGTTCTCCATGTCTCCCTATCCCTTGTGGCTCTTAGTATGTTTGCTCCTGTTGCTCCTGGCAACCCCCGTTTCGTCATCCACCTGATCAGACCCTGCAAATATGTTATCTGCTGCCTTCCTCTGTCTCTCCTTCCTTCTATCTGACCAGTCAGTATCAGGTTCTCCAGGCTCTCCTTCCTCATTGCGTGTCCCAGGAACTTCAGTTGTCTCTTCCTGATGCTCAGTATCAATTTCCTTTTTGTTGCCATTTTTCCCAACACCTCATCGTTGCTTGCATGCTCAGTCCACGATATCCGTAGCATCCTTCTGTAGAACCACATTTTGGCCGCTTCCAGTTTTGTCCTCATTTTCGATTATATTGTCCAGCATTCACTGCCGTATTGAAGAACTGACATCACGTAGCAGTCCACCACTCTTTTCTTTGTTTCTATTGAGATTTTCCTGTGTGTTAGTATTTTGCTCATCTTCTGGAACGCGTCCTTTGCCATGCCAATTCGCCTTCGGATCTTCGCGTCGCACTTTCCATCTCCTGTTAGAACACTTCCTCGATACTTAAATTTTTGTACTTGCTTGATTCTGTTATCTCCCACCTGTATTTGGCATTTTGGGTTGTATCTTTTGCTGATGACCATGCACTCAGTTTTCTTAAAGTTTATTTGTAGTCCCTTTTTTTCACTCTCCACTGCTACTTTCTGTATGAGGTCTTGTAGTTTCCTTTCCGTGTCCGCAATCAGCACTGTATCGTCCGCATACCTTATGTTGTTCAGGTTGTGGCCTCCAATAACAAATCCTGGCGTGTCATCTAGGGTCCTCAAAATATTCTCGCTGTATAGGTTGAACAAATCCGATGAAAAGACACATCCTTGTCTTACGCCTTTTTCTATCTTTGTGTATCTACTGAGACCGTTACCTGTCTGTATGCAGGCCGTTTGCTGCCAGTAGAGATTCTTGATTATTCTTATGTCTTTCCCGAAAATGTCGAGGCTGCCTAGCATCTCCATCAATTCTTTGTGTCGTATCTTGTCGAATGCTTTCGCGTAGTCAATGAAGCATAGGTACAAGTCTTTCTTCATTTGTAATGCCCTTTCAGAGAGCATCCTAATCATGAATATGGCGTTCCTTGTTCCAGTGTCTTTGACGAACCCGCACTGTTCCTGCCCTATCTCTGGCCTGATTCTGCATCTCGCTCTATTCATCAAGATTCTGACAATCAGTTTTATAATGCGACTCATTAAGCTGATAGTTCTGTGTAGTTCGCACTCGTTTGCACCAGGTTTCTTCGGCAGTGCTATAAATATCGACTTGCATAGGTCGTCTGGTATTATTCCGCTGCTATAAATTTCGTTTATTATGTCGGTAATCTTTTCTATGCCATATTCTTCTAAGGCTGTCAGCAGCTCTGTCACTATGCCGTCTGGACCAGGTGCTTTGTTTCTGTTCATTTTGGCCATTGCAGTTTCCACTTCGGATTTTAGTATTTCCGGTCCATCCATCTCCTTGTGTATTCTCGGTTGTTCTCTCTTGTCGCAAAAAAGATCCTTTATATATTCTTCCCATCGCTGGAGTATTTCCTCTTTCTCTAATATGATTGTTCCTTCCTTGGATTTTATGCATCCTGTTGAGGAGCAGGTTTTTTGTCCTGTCAGTTCTCTTATCTGTTTATACATCTCTGCTTTGTTGGTCCTGCTCAGTCTCTCTACTTCTGCGCATTTGTTGTTGAACCATTCCTCTTTGGCTTGTCTGCATTTGTTCCTTATCTCCCTGTGAAGTTTCTTGTACTCTGCTCCGTGTCTTGGCGTTATTTTTTGTCTCCTTTGCATCATGTGGAGGATCTCTTCGGTCATCCACTCGTTTTTTCTTCTGCGTCTGATTTCCTTTGGGGCTATGTTCATCGCTGAGGTCACCATCGCTTCTTTTAGTGAATCCCATTTTGAGTACCCTTTTCCAATTTGTTCTTCATATTTCTTTCTCACGCTGTTATTGTATTCTTTCTGCAGGGTGAGGTCGTCCTCTAGCGTGGCGTATTGCAGCCTTGGTGATGTGCTGGGCTTCTTCAGTCTTCGGAGTTTCACTTTTAGTTTGCAGATGACTGGGACGTGGTCACTTCCGCAGTCGGCACCGGGGTATGTTTTGCAGTGGACCACTGCGTTCCTGAATCTCTTGATCTCTTAAACAAGAGACCCAGGGTTATTATTAGCACGCTTAAATTCATGCGGTCGGGGGGAGGGCTCGTCAGAACTGTTGCCATGAAAATATTTGAAAGAACAGAGGGAAGCCACAACAGGTCGGTGAGAAAGTGACGGAAGCACAAGATCCATGCACAGGTTTTAATAATAAAAAGTGAAAAGAAAAACGTCATGATCACTACGCATGCGCAGATGACATAATTTCGAACGCAAGGTTATAAATTTGATATAACGAACGAAGAGAATTTTGCATGGAGGTTTGTAGCTGTGTTTAAATGACTAAGTTAATAAAATAATGTCAGTGAAAACAAAAAAACAACAAAGATCGTTCAGAAAGAACCAGGATGCACACAAGACTTCCTTTTCTACATGCCTCCACAATTCAACTCATCGCAATGCTAACCAACTTCCTTCAATTGAAGCAAGTTGCCGCCAACCTCGTCTTTTCACCCGCTTTTTCATCGCAGAAGATAAATGTCTTCCGATCCGCCGGTCATATAAGCTAACAACTTCCTCGGTAAACAGTATGTCTGCTATTGCTTCTGCTTATTTGTGAAGCAGACAGTCGAATCACGCATTTAATGAGTTTTATTTTAAAAACATGCGTACCCCACGCCTGTGTAAAGAAACGGAAAGAAGCGAATATTTATGTACGAGCTAAAATCCAAGACTTCAGAGTATATGAACAGGGTACGCGAAATTGATGTAATACTGACATTTGCCGTTAATAGCTGAAATGTTTCACAGAAAGACTGAAATAATTCTCTGTTAAAAATTAATAAAACTGATCGATACTACTTCATCTAAAAAAATGAAGAACGGAAATAATTACTAATCATAAATCTAAACTTAGATAATAAATGGAAGTTTGTGTGTGTGTGTGTGTGTGTGTGTGTGTGTGTGTGTGTGTGTGTGTCTGTCCGTTACCTATAGACTCCGAAACGGCTGAACCGAGTTTCTTGAAAATTTACACAGTTGTACTATAAGCGTCTGCGAGTGTTCTTAGCTAGGTTTTGTGTCGAGGTACCCCCGATAAATATCGAAAATCGATAATCAAAAAAATTCGGGTTATAGAAGGAGTGGTCCGATTTTAATCAAATTTGATACACTCATAGACAAAGACATAAGAAACGATATTTAGAAGTTTCAAGGTTGCAGTTCTTACAACAGTGCAGAAAATCGATATATATATATATATAAGGCAAGATGTTTGTGTGTGTGTCTGTTTATCTGCCTGTATTTTTTTTCAGCCCTTTTATTTTAGTTTTTGCTTCTGGTTTGGCTCTAAGTAGGTATAATTGTAGTTCTTAGTCTCAGCCATGATACCATTTACTCGGAGGACTTATTTAGCCTTCAAAATTCAGTTTACGACGAAAAAACTTATTTGATACCAGGAAATCAAAATTTGACTTACATCCATTCATTTTTCATTCAGTCTACGATTTTAACTGGAAATAACTATTGCTTTTTAGTCTTTCGTGCCAACGTCCAAAGAGTCTGAGCTCCAGGACCATGGATTAGTTTTAAAGCTTTCATTAAACCCGAGCAACGCCGGGCTATACTGCTAGTTAATAATAATTGCTGACAAACCCTGATTTTCTAAAATACGAGTCATAAATTATTAATAATAGCTGACAAATCTTCATCTTATAAAAATGAAGAATGAAAGTAAATACTTGTCATAAATTAATAATAATGGTTGACAATGTTTTAGTTAATAAAAAACGAAGAATGAATGTAAATTCAAGTCATGAATTAATAATAATGCCTCGCAACGCTTTACCAATCAAAAAATTAAGTTAAAAGTAAATACTAGTTAAAAATCAATAATATTTGACAAGTCTTCATCTCATAAAAATGAAGATGAAAGCAAATACCATTCAAAAATTAATAATAACAGCTGACATTGCTTCATCTAACTGCAAATCAAGTTGAAAGTAAATAGTAGTCACAAATTCATGATAATAAATGACAATTTTTCATTTAATAAAAAGTCGTTGGGTGTAGTTCTTACACTGTATCAGCGGCCAGAGCTGACGAGTTTTTCATGATGCATTCTACGATCATGTGTCTACGGCCAAGACGAACCCTCAAGTAGTAAGATATCGGCTTTGGTTAAAACTGGAGATGGCTGCATACCGCCTGGTTTACTTACCAAAGACACTCTGCCATGAAAGCTCTTCGGTGTTCAACTAAGAAATGTGTGACCCTGTTGCTAAAAAATAGTACGTTCAGCAAATGTAATGGCGTAAGATATCTAGGGGAAGTAATCCAGTATTTGGTATGTGAAACGTGCAAAAAATTTAAAATGTTAACACTGCAACACTCTCTGAGAGATTAATAAATTTGATTTTAATTGCATTTGCTCAAATGAAATCGAAATTGAAACGTAAAATATTTTGTGCGTGGTTATATGATACTATGCCTCAATTATCTGAACCTACCCAAAAGTTTGATGCTACTAGACAATGGTGGGCCTGTGGGGACAACAAAAATTCGAATGTATTGACAAAACCTGACGGATACCCAGTGCCGAATATAAACAATCTTTCGGCTTACCTGAAAGAAACTACCACCACCTTTAAATTTGTGGATTTTCATTTTTTTTTCCATTGCAGTCTTATAGGTTATTACATAAAATTTCCGATTATCAAGAAAAGTTTGAAATAATTTCAATATTTAAACAATTTTAGTGGGTGCTCAGTTTCTCATACAACGTTATAGTAAATCGATCCTCCATTTTGGAACCACTCGCGTTGGAGTCGCTTTGTTTTGTTTTTTGGGGGCCTAGTTGTTGCTCTTGTTTTTGTCTTTTTCAAGTTTTCTTCAGTTCTTACGATGTCATCTTCCTCGGAAACTCCAAGAATAGCTTTATTCAAAGATTTCGCAAAGAATTCAGTTGTTGTACATGCGCAAGCAAAAATGTTAATTGCACAGGATCGATTTACTATAAGGCTGTATGAAAACTGAGCCCTCCCTAAAATTGTTTAAATGTTGAAATTTTTACAATTTTTTTTTTTTTTTTTTTTTTTTTGTCAATCGAAAAGTTTAGGGTTTAATCGATAAGATTGCACTGAAAAAAGTAAAAATAAACTGATAATCAACAACTTTACAGATGGCGGTAATTTCGTACCGGCGAGTGGTTCCAAAATGGACGATCGATTTACTATGATGCTGTATGAAAAACTGAGCCCCCCCCCCCCCAAAAAAAAAATTGTTTAAATATTGAATTTTTTTCCAAATTTTTTTTGTCAATCGGAAAGTTTAGGGTGTAATCGATACGATTGCTCTGAAAAAAAGTTAAAGAATATATGAAAAACAACAAATTTAAAGGTGGTGTTAGTCTTCTTCAGGTCTGCGAGTCTTTCTTCTAAATTAAGAAAAATATATTTTCTAAAATTGACCTTCTACAAGCCTACAACGAAATACCTATGAGAGAAAAAGATATATAGAAAACAATAGTTTGGTCTCTTTGAGTATATATATATATATATATATATATATATATATATATACCTTTTGGTATACGAAATGCTACAGCTGCACTTCAAAAATTTACGGACAATCTATTTTTCCAGGTCAACCGTGTTTTCATCTGTGCGTTTTAGTTTTCTCCGAAACAGAAAAACAACATTACAAGATTTTAGAAAAGAAAGAAACTAAAATCCTCACTGGACAAGTTTCAATTTTTCAAGAAACTTGAATTCTTGGGCCATCACATTAGTCCAGAAGGTTCAATACCACAAAAGAGAGAAAACAAGAAATAAATGAATTCCCAGAACTGAATTCAAAATCACTTCAGCGTTTCCTCGGAATGGTTAACAGTTATAGGAAACTTATTTATGGTGCAGTGGATATTGACTCGGAAAGACAAATCGGGGTGCCGAGTTCGAGTCCCACTTGAATTCCTAGCATTCACTTACGCACAAATACCCTTAGGAAAGGTATTAATCTCTATTAGTTTCTTCCCTCCACTTATGGGTTAAATAACAGGACAGATTGGGTTCTATTGCCTTAGATGGTAACCGACTGCGGGATAATCTTCTGTCCAGTCAGTCATGTCTCTTTCAAGACATGATCGCCCAAAGCGTGTATCACGTATGGCGCTCAACTGACTGATTCTCAGTTACCTTAGTGGTATTACTGTTATGCATTGTTGCAGACTGCTTCTCCAGATCAGCAAATGAAGTGAAAGTCGACTTTTGTGACTTACATGACCCCAATGAGCAGCAGGAGTGTGACACAGAAATAAAGACCTACATAGGTTGAATGCATACACTGTAGGCTACAAAACTATTTAATGTGTCATTTCTACAGCCTATCCAGTACCATTTATTTCACAAGCATCCCGCAGGGCAAGCTATGATGCCTTCCATAATATGTCACATCTAGGACCCACACACACAGTAAAACTAATCAAATACCGCTACTTTTGACCTAAAACGGATAAGGATATACTCTTATAACCAAAGAGTACATCAACTGTCGACAAAGTAAGCTTACTTACCACACAAAGTCAGCATTAGTTTTATTTTTACTACCCTCCACACGATTCGAAATTGTCCATATTGACATTGTAGGACCATTACATCAATCATAACAACACATGCTCATCACGAGCAAGGCACATTCTAACATGCATAGACATAACTACTCGATGGTTTGAAGCTCTAGGTACCTCCACTAATTCACGGGAACACACTCCACCCTCGTCTATTGAACAGGTTAAGAGGCTCATCCCTTGTTCCCTGTTTAGGATGTGGTTTCCGGTTTTCTCTTTTCCAATCTTCTCACTTTGTTTCTTTTTTTGTTTTTTTGTTTTTCAATTGGAGTAGATAGATCTATCTATCGCCTTGTTCACACTCCACCCACGTCTATTGAACAGGTTAAGAGGCTCATCCCTTGTTCCTTGTTTAGGGTGTGGTTTCGGCTTTCTCTGTTCCAATCTTTTCACTATTACGTAGCCCCCTGCACATCACTGGCGTTACTGCCTTGCTCGGGGTGATACGATTAAAAAAAAAAAAAAAAAACATAGCATAATGCAAAACGCCACAAACTGAACGAAAATAAAGTTTTATCGTCAAAATGTTGATATTATTAAGAGGAAAGATCAAAGAATTTTTTAATTATTTTTTTAATCCTTTCTAACAGGTTCGAAATTTTGGTTAGATTGCTTGTTTTGCTTACGTCATCGCCTTCTACAAAGTTTAACATTGATTTTTTGCGCTTTTTTTCTGTTGAAAATACATTAATTTGAAAATTCTTGTAAAAATCAAATAATTGTCCGATTTTAATGAAATTTTCAGAACATATTCGCAAATGAATGAAATTATATTTGAAATGTTTTTTTAGAAAATATTGGTAAAATATTTATTTTAAATGTTTACCCCCCACTTACTTAATTTCATTAAATTTCGCACAGAACCTTCAGGTTTATGGAATTTTTTTTTTTGTTTTTGTTTTTTTGTTAAAAGTAGGAGTCATTGGAGATTGCAAATCACCTACATTTTTTTTTTCAAATTTGTACCATTTAACTAAATATCCGCTCTGAATTGAAAACTAATAAATCTAATAAAACTATGACATTACTTAATTGGAAAAGTCTTTAATTTTTTTTGTAAATAAGTAATATTAAGGACATTATTATCTGAAGAAATTAATTTTTTCTAATGATTAATGAATTTTTCAAAAAATTTTTCATTTTTTTTTTTTACATTTTAATTATAACAATTTATAATAATTTAAAATCGTGTAAAATTCTGTATTGGGGTGATTATGGGATGTAATATAGTAATTAATTGGAAAGGAAATTTACGAATCCAAAATCGCAAAGATTAATAAACGTAGTTACACTATTTATTTTTAAAATAACTTTTAATTTATTATATTTTTATCTTATTTTTATGTATGGTAGACTGAAACTGCAATTATTAAGAACCGTTTTCGTAATTTAAGAGTTTTGTCCCTTCACTTTAGATTTATGAAAATTGTCGGTTTTAGGCATACGTACAAATCGCCAAATCAGTCAAGAATCCGCCAAACCTTCGATCAGATGAACACAACCAATCGTTTATAATTTGTTTTATATTACTTTTTATGCTATAAGTAAGTAATATTTTTTAAAATCAGCTTAATTTAACTTTCAATTTTTTAATTTGACTAAAATAAAGTGTCAGAAATCTTTTGAAATATTTTCAAAATCGATAAATTTTTGTCTGTTTACAAATTTCTTTAACTTAAGAAAATGGGCGTTTTTAAGAAATCGAAATTAAATGTGACTTCAAATCTATATAATTTCTATCTGAAATACACCAGAAATTTTTACTTATTGGAAATGATAAATTTAATCATTAAGCTTTTAATTAAATCTAAAATGAAATCTTCAAGAATGTTTTTCAGTTTAAAAATTTCATTTTAAAATCAGGTATGAAAAATTTATACTGAAAAGTGGAGGTATTGTGGTGATACCGACCGAGCAAAGCGATGGACCGGATGGTTGCTCTCCCACGACAAAAAGGCAAATGACCAAAAGTCGTCGCTGCGCATCCGGGTTCGCGCAGATGTTCCGGTTGAAAAATAAAAATTAATCAAATATTAAATTTCCAGTTCGTGAGCCTACGCGAATTTTATTTATCAGCCAATGGGAACCTCAGAATCAAATACAAGTGTGAAATCCCAAACGAGCTGCTGTGATCCAAAAAGCAGACATAAAAAGTAGATACAGAAAGCACCCAGCAGACAGACCGACAGTGGCAGGCGAGAGTAATTAATATCTCCCTTGACCAAGTCAAGTGGCTACTATGCTCGTGCCTTCACCTCTCTTTCCTTCTCCCCTGTCTCAAAACTACTTACTGACATAAGGAGCGACTACATCAAAGACATTCCTCATTTACACGCTCCCCACATTCCTAAGCCTTAAATCTCTTTCAGCTTATTATTTGCCATGAACATTTTAACCTCCGTTGGACCTATATTCAAGTTATTACTTTAATTGTAAAAAGATTAATTGAAATGTGTATATATAAAAATGATACTTTTCAACTCAATTTGCTTTTCTTGATTTTATAATCATTTTATGACTTCTAGTGGGCTATCTACAACAAGGCCAAATTCCGTTAACCTGCAACAGTATACAATAACACTTAACTAGAACGGACTCCCACTACAACTTGAAAAATAATAGATAAGCAACCCACTATAGTACCTAAGCTACACCCATGCAAGACACTACAGCTACAACAGTGGACATGTCGTTTCTAAATGTGTGGATATTTCGATTTGGAGTTCTCCTGTATGTTGTCTCCGATAGAGAAAGTCAGCTTGAAAGTGAGATTTTTAGTGAATTATCAAAATTGATATAATTCTACAGACTAAGAACAACGACATACCATCCACAATCCAATGGAGTAAGTGAAAGGCAACACTGAACAATTAAAACTATCATTATGGCAAGAAAACAAAGCTGGTTAATTGTCTTACCAATAGTGCAACTTGGTTTACGAAACTACCAACAGACCCAGGTTACTCACTAGCTGTTGCAGTAACAGGGACTTCAGCGTTTCTACCCAAGCCTGGAGTAAATTAATTTAAATTTTAAAAAGGAGGTTTATTCCTTAACCCTGGAACACTAACCATCAATAAAAGTTACACCACTGCTAACCATGGGTATATCATACCCTATTTTGAAAATATTCTTAACAAAATATTAAATATAATTCTTTATTTGAAATATTTTACATGCAGGCACTTCAAAATGTGTACTTTGAGTTAACATTAATAGGAACTGAAAAACATTATTTAGGTAAGAAAATCAGGGAGTGAAATTTTAATTAAATTGTAATTAAAATGGCGTCATTTGCGTTGTTGTGGTGCAGTAGATATCGGCTCGGAACGAGAAACCGGGGAGCCGAGTTCGAATTCCAGTTGAATCCATTGTATTCACTTACGCGCAAATACCCTTGGGAAAGGTATTAATCCGTCTCTTCCTTCCAGTTATGGATTAAATAGTAGGACAGATTGGGTTCTATAGCCTTGGTCGGCAACCAGTCTACCACAGAAAGCTACTGCGGGATAATCTTCTGCCCAGTCAGTCATGTCTCTTTCGAGACATGATCGCCCAAGAGTGTATCACGTATGGCACTTACCTGACTGACTATATACCCATGGTTTGTGTTTTCGGGTTAATTCCTGTTTAGGATTAAGTTTCCGGTTGCTTCTAAAATCCTCTCATTCTCTTTCGCTCACAGCAGCCACTTTCGTCTTAATTACATTATCGCCTTGCTTGGGGTGAATTGATTAAAAAAAACCACAACGAGACGCCAAAAATTTCCAAAGAGGAATTTCGGGTTTCAGGGAGAAGAAAAATAAGAAACTCTTTTTGCTTTCGGATTTGTTTGTACAAAACAAAACAGCGGTTTATCTGAATGTTTGCTCGTCGTCGGAAAGTTGTTTACTTGACGCTCAAAACTAACAGTTCATAATTTTTTTCGGTTTATGTTTTTCCTACCACGAATGCGAGCTTATCATTTCCAACGCCAAATAAAATCAAACGAAACCGAATGCATCAAAATCTTACATTTCCATTTCTCCCTTTGCACTGTACAAACAATTTTTCACTTTTTATCATCCGTGAATACTGTCCCACAAACAGACATAAACATATTCACATTATGCTCTCTCTCTCTCTCTCTCTATCTCTCTTTCTCTATCTCTCTCTCTCTCTCTCTCTCTCTCTCTCTTTCTATATATATATATATATATATATATATATATATATATACAGGGTGTCCATAAAGTTCGTGTGCACTTAAAACATGCACTTTTATAACTTTAATTGTATTTGCGATAGAAATAATTTGTAAAAAAGGATTAGAAAGAAGTAAATCTATATTTTTTAAGGTTTTATTTACATTTTACTTAAGTTTCCACATGTCCTCCATCATTAGCAATACAAAGGGAAATACGATTTTGCAGTTCACGGAAAACCTTTGCCAACTGATTTTACAGTAATGCCTGAAATCACATTAAGTTATTTTAGCTTTCAAATCTTCTAATGAACTAGGTTTTGGTTGCATACACAATTGTTTTAACATGCCCGCATCAAAAAAAAAAAATCTAATAGAGTCAAATCTGACAAACGTGGAGGCCGATAAAATGGTCCACCCCTTCCGATCCATCTTTTTACTTATCTAAAAAAAAGTGTTGCAAATTTTGTGGTAAAGAATTATTCAATAACTATACTTAAAACTAGGTACATTAAACTTTATAACATTTCTTACAGATTATTTTATAAATTTTTTAAAGTGCACACGGAATTTTTGGACACGCTGTATATATATATATATATATATATGTGTGTGTGTGTGTGTGTGTGTGTGTGTGTGTGTGTGTGTGTGTGTGTGCGTGTGTGTGTGTGTGCTCGCGCGCGTGCGCTCAGTGCGATGGATAAATTGTCGCCATTTTATTATATTTTAAAAATTTTGCGCATGCATGTTGTGTTTTTTTTTTCTCGACTGTAGAGTATAGTAGTGTCAGTTAGGCACCGTCTTTGAGAAAAAAAGAGCATCATGACGCGATTCACTCCACTAGATATTTGATGATGGCATCCAGTACTCCTTGGCATTCGCGCCGAAAGTTCCAATACGAATATTTCAGAATGTTCAGGTGTCAATCTGAGAAAAATTCACAGGATTTGTAAAGTGTTGGATGAGTCTGATGGCGATGTTATGACTCCATTCGTCTTTCCAAAGGGCATAAGAATCAACACGTAGGCATACATCAAGTGTCTTGAGGAGGTAGAGATGCCCTGGGTCAAAAGGAAGACCCTATGTCTGACAACAGGATTCTACACCATGCCACACGTGCAGGAAAATCCGGTCATGGCTGTCAGACAATTTCCGTGACCGCATTAGCCCTTACATCTGGCCATCTAACTCCCCAGACTGCAAATCCCTTGATTATTATCTGTGGAGCACAGCTGAGCAAGAAACCAACGAAACGCCTTGTAGCACCAAAGATGAACTGAAGGCAAGGATTATGGAAGCATTCACCAACTTAAACAAGGAGACCGTCCAGAAGAAATGCAGGAGATTCCGAAATCGTCTGGAGACCGTGGTTAAAGAAAATGGCAATTTTATTGAATGAATATACTATTTGGTATTTCCAGATAATTTTGTGTAATTTGAATAAATATATCTGTTAATTTAGACGACAATTTATCCATCGCAGCCCCTGTGTGTCTGTGTCTGGGGGGGGGTAGGAGAGAGAGTTAATTTGATGTAATACGCAGTTTAAATGGTTCGTCCATTTCAAATACGAGTAATTAAAATGTCGGATTGAAAATAGATTCATTAATTCTTCATAAGTATATATATATATATATATATATATATATATATATATATATATAAAGAAAAACTGAAAATTTATCTTAGCCGAGGTATTTCGTTCTCTGATGGGCTTTATGAAGGTATATGTAAGGATTTTATTTTGCAACTAATATTTCAAAATAAATGTAAAAACTGTTATTTTTTCAGAATTTTTAATTTTATGAACGCTCATAAACATAAAATCAGGTGAACTGAATTTCAAGATATGGAGGATTTAATGTCTAATAAACAAAAGTGAGTAAATGTTGTCACTGAATTTTTTTCAGAATATAATTATTATTTATATCATTTTAGTTTGAGATTAATTTATGCATTACTAGCAGTGTAGCCCGGCGTTGCTCGGGTGTAATGAAAGCTTTAAGACTAATCCATGGTCCTGGAGCTCAGACTCTTTGGACGTTGGCACGAAACACTAAAAAGCAATAGTTGTTTCCAGTTAAAGCGAAACCGTAGACTGAAAGAAAAATGAATGGATGTAAGTCAAATTTTGATTTCCTGGTATCGCTATCAAATAAGGTTTTTCGTCGTAAACTGAATTTTGAAGGCTAAATAAGTCCTCTGAGTAAATGGTATCATGGCTGAGACTAAGAACTACAATTATACCTACTCAGAGCCAAACTCAAAGCAAAAGCTAAAATAAAGGGGCTGAAAAAAATACAGACATACAGGCAAATAAACAGACACACACACAAACATCTTGCCTTATATATATATATATATATATATATAATAACTACATAGACTCTGTAAGTATGTAGGCCGTAAATTTATACTAAAATAAACCTCCGAAAAAACCATTAACAAACAGAACCTAAATCCGTTACAATCCGGTGTACTAAGACGTCGGATAAATGGGGAATAAAAAAAGAAACCCGCGGAACAAGAACAAAACATTCAATACTCCGCAGTAAAGAAAAAACCCCAAACGGAACCAAACACAAGAAAAAGTGCTCAATACAAAGTACGAAAGAAAAGATACAATAGTAGAGCAAAAACACACAAAAATCTAGAGTGAACCAAAACCTACCGCGGTTTGCCCTGACGATCCGTAGTGTGAAACCGCGGTAGGTTTTGGCTCACTCTAGATTTTTGTGTATATATATATTATCGATCTTCTGCACTATTGTAAGAACTGCAACCTTGAAACTTCTGAATATCGTTTCTTATGTCTTTGTCTATGAGTGTATCAAATTTGATTAAAATTGGACCACTCCTTTTATAACCCGATTTTTTCGATTATCGATTTTCGATATTTATCGGAGGTACCTCGATACAAAACCTAGCTAAGAACACTCGACGCTTATAGTACAACTGTGTAAATTTTCAAGAAAATCGATTCAGAGACAAAGTTCCATTTATAAATAAGTTTAGATTTAGATATATATTGAATTAATAGGATTTGAATTTAACTGTGGCCTGGAAAAAGAGTATTTCTTTCAGGAAAGATATTTAAAAAAAAGTCCGGGGTGCAGATTTATATTTTACCAAGATTCGATGGTGGTGGATCATTTTTTTGTTAAAGTAATTACTTTTGTGCGTTGTGATGCAGTGGATATCGGCTCGGAACGAGAAATCGGGGAGCCTAGTTCGAATTCCAGCTGAATTCATTGCATTCACTTACACGCAAATACCCTTGGGAAACGTATTAACCCGTCTCTTCCTTCCAGTTATGGGTTAAATAACAGAGCAGATTGGGTTCTATAGCCTTAGCTAGCAACCAGTCTACCACAGAAAGCAATGGCAACCTACTGCGGGATAATCTTCTGCCCAGTCAGTCATGTCACTTTCGAGACATAATCACCCAAGCGTGTATCACGTATGGCACTTAACTAACTGAATATAATAGTTGGAACCATAATCAAAGTTTCTACTGGTCATAAAGTGAGGGATCGGTTTTCTATTGTCATGAAGTAGTAAACTGATCCCCCACTAATTACTACTTATTAATATAATAATATAATCCATCCCTTCTTCCTACAGCTATGGGTTGAATAACAGGACAGATTAGGTTCTATAGATTTGGTTGGTAACCAATCTACCGCAGAAAGCAATGGCAACCTACTGCGGGATAATCTTCTGCCCAGTCAGTCATGTGTCTTTCGAGACATGATCGCCCAAGCGTGTATCACGCATGGTAATTAACTGACTGACTGAATTACTTTTGCCTTTAATAAGTGCGCCATTCTTCAGATCAAAGTTATGTGCTCCTTTGTTTTTATTGACATTGTCTTTTTATAGATACTAGAATGTTTTGCAACAGCCTAACGCGTATTGAAATCCTCACAGTAAGAGAATTAACTTAACTGGGAGCATGGCCGTATCTGACTACCGGGCACACCGGGGACGGGTACAGGCCGATCCGTGCAATCATAGTGAAAATCCGGGCAAGGGAAAATGTCTTCGTCAGAAATCAAACTAAACAATTCACAAAGAAAGAAAGAAAGAAAGAAAGAAAGAAAGAAAGAAAGAAAGAAAGAAAGAAAAACGAAGAAAACATCCGGATGAACGCAGTAAAAATCTGTTTATTTATTAATTTTGGGAGAAAAGATTGGTTATACTCAGAAAGTCCGAACCCGGTTTCCTGCTTTCGTTCACGTTCTGTGCCTAATTCCATTGGAATAGCCGAAAAAATCAGTTTCTGGAAACGGATGACACTGATGACGTCATCAAATTGTCAACTAATAAATCCCGGCAATTTTCTCTGTGTCCGATGTTTTTTTAGCATCTTCTACGGCCCTGACTGGAAGTGAATACGATGTTTTTTTTTTGTTTTGTTTTTTTTATCAAAAGGTATGGTTGCCATTTTTAATTCTTGTCTGAACTGGTTTTACAAGTAATTTTTTTATTTCTCTTTCTTATAGAAACTCATAGACAAAGACATAAGAAACGATATTCAGAAGTTTCAAGGTTGCAGTTCTTACAATAGTGCAGAAAATTTGATATCGATACCAGGAAACCAAAATTTGATTTATATCCATTCATTTTTCTTTCAGTCTACGGTTTCGCTTTAATTGGAAACAACTATTGCCTTTTAGTCTTTTGTGCCAACGTCCAAAGAGCCTGAGCTCCAGGACCATGGATTAGTTTTAAAGCTTTCATTACACCCGAGCAACGCCGGGCTCTACTGCTAGTTTTGATATAAACATTTTCGTGCACTAATAAAAAAAAACGCATTAATCAAGTGGTTTCTGTATTCTTGTCGTACTCCAGCTTTGCAGGCGATAAAAAAATGGTTTGCAGATTTCGTCAGGGTTATTTTGTTGTGGTACAGTGGATATCGGCTCGGAACGAGAAATCGGAGAGCCGCGTTCAAATTCCAGTGGAATTCATTGCATTCGCTTACGCGCAAATACCCTTGGGAAAGGTATTAATCCATCTCTTCCTTCCAGTTATGGGTTAAATAACAGGGCAGATTGGGTTCTATAGCCTTGGTCGACAATCAGTCTACCGCAGAAAGATAATCTTCTGCTCAGTCAGTCATGTCTCTTTCGAAACATGACCGCCCAAGCGTGTTTCACGTATGGCACTTAACTGGCTGGCTATTTTAGCCTAAACAATCAACCACGTTCAGGGAAACCTCCCAATGTCGATGTAACTGTTTGAATGACTGAGTTATTGTAAAAAAAAAAAAGTTTTGGCAATCTGTCATCCTCCAAACGTGTCAGATGACCTGTCCAGCAAATTTGATTACGGAGAAGTCGTTTCTCTCTACTGTTTTACTGAAGGACTTTTGTGTCTGATATAGAAAACTGCCAATGAATGTCTAAGACGTGTGTCAGGCATTGCTAGTGAAAATTCTCCAAAACCTTAATGTGCCTTCGATAGGTAGTCGACGCTTGAGAGGAATATAAAAGTGTGGTTAGGACAACTGTTTCGTAGATGTCAATCGTTGTGCTTAGATATTATGATTAGACCATGGATAGATAGTTGATTTTCTAAGCGCCGCTTTGATGTGGCACAAGGCCGAAAGTATGGGATATCCATTGAGGATCGAACTCACTAATCAGTTGCAATAGGTTCTAGCAAGACAAGCTTGCTAACCATTACACCCCGCCAAGGTGCCAAAGAAAGAAAGAAAGATAGATAGATAGATAGATAGATAGATAGATAGATAGATAGATATGAATAGGCTGAGATAGATAGATAGATAGATAGATATGAATAGACTGAGATAGATAGATAGATAGATAGATAGATAGATAGATAGATATATAGATAGATAGATAGATATGAATAGGCTGAGATAGATAGATAGATATGAATAGGCTGAGATAGATAGATATGAATAGGCTAGAGAGATAGATAGATAGATAGATAGATAGATAGATAGATAGATATGAATAGGCTGAGATAGATAGATAGATATGAATAGGCTGAGATAGATAGATAGATATGAATAGGCTGAGATAGATAGATAGATAGATAGATAGATAGATAGATAGATAGATAGATAGATAGATAAGAATAGTGGATGATAGATAGATAGATAGATAGATAGATAGATAGATAAGAATAGTGGATGATAGATAGATAGATAGATAGATAGATAGATAGATAGATAGATAGATAGATAGATAGATAGATATGAACATACTTGTAATTCTACATATGAAAATAATCTTCTTTTCACTCACAGAACGATGATAAACTTTAACTCTACTGAAAGAGAAAGCTCACGCCCATCGGAAATTGTAATCGGCTCTTCATTTTATTGTCTCTCATCAAATATTCACTTTTCAACGACCGGCCTCACTAAAAGATGAAAGAGAATTACTAAAAGATCTATCTGGATAAGTACAGTAGATCCTCACTATCCACTGACTCGCCAATTACGTTCTCAGTTATCCGCGTTGACCTTATCAGCAAAGCTTTTTGCGCTTAAAACCTTTATTAAAACTAAAACGACTTCTGGAAGTTTACCAACATAAATATTTCTTCTTTTTTTCTTATTAATATTAGATTGAGATTACTTCATCATCATCATCATCATCATCATTATTATCATCGTTGTTATCATCAATTGTCATGTGGTCGTTGCACTTTATACCACTAAGTCATACACAAAATTATATACACATATTTATATTCCCCCTACGCTGACAAATTATGACAAGTATACAGCAACAGAGTGAAAAGGGGTGAAAAGAGAATGTCTTACTTGTAAGAATTACCGAATTAGTTGTTACACACACACACACACACACACACACACACACACACATATATATATATATATATATATATATATATATATATGTATATATATATATATATTTTAATTCAGATACTTGAATCCAAGGGAAAAAAGCAGGAAGGTAAATTCCAAAAAACCCGATACTAATTAATATTAAAAATTTTATTTTAATATTAAAAAATGATACAGGAAGAGAGCTCCATGTAATAAAATATTACAGAGCAAATATATATTAAAAAAGGATTAATTCAAAGATGTTGAATGGCCATTTCGATATGAAGATCCCCACGGGGGACCACACATCACCTCAGCAACAGAAAAATCCTTTCAGAAACTGGAGAAAAATTAGTCTACTTTTCCTTTTTAAATAGATTGCAAAGAAATTAAAAAATAAAATAAAATAAAAAAATAAAATAAAATAAAATAAAATAAAAATAAAGGGAAAGAAAAAGAAAAAGAAAACGAAAAAGAAAAATATAGAATAAAATCAAATAAATAAGAAAAGAAAAAATTGACATCGTCTGGGTTCGCAAAAAAAAGGGAGAATGTAACTAAAAATTAACAGACAGCCGTGTTAAATCGACGTAAGTTTAAGCAACACGGAAAAAAGGTGGTAAGAGAGATAAAAGAAGGAAGGGAGGGAAAAAGAAAGAAACTAAAGAAAAAATTTTTTTAAATATTACAGACGCTGGACAAATTCAAAAACCTAATTTCCCCAAAACGTTGAAGTATTAGAAAAAGGCCTTTACTTAAAAAGGCATAATTATTAATAAAAGGGAATAAAAAGATATAAGATTTAAAATAAAATTATTTTTAAAAAAATTAGGTCATTTGAAATTAAACTAAATAAAGACAACACTAGGTAAAAAAAAAAAAAAAATTAATTACAATTATACATACCTATAGAAGTACACACATACATACATATATATACACACACAATTCTACGATTAAGAATACATATATACATACACATACACACACATACATTCAATTTATTACACACTTATATACATATACATGCGCATACACACATATATATGTGTGTACACACCTATATACAAAAAATTCATAGACACACAATATACATGTGTACACATACATGCACACATACACACACACACACACACACACACACACACACATATACATATTCCATATGCACTCACACACATACATATAAAAATATAAAAAATTAATGAATATTATGAAAAGGAGCATTTAAATAGCTAAAAAAAAAAAAATTTTTTTTCCAAAATTACATATAGCCCACATACATAAATACATATATACATATATATACAAACATGCACATCCACACACAAACATACACATATACAAAAAAAAACTAAAAAAGAAAAAAAGAAAAATAATAAAAAGAAAAATTAAAAACTAAAAATTAAAAAATTAAAAATTTAAAAATTTAAAATTTAAAAAATAAAATTTAAAAAATTTTTTAAAATTTTAAAAAATTATAGAAAAATTTAGAATTTAAAAATTAAAAATTAGAAGTTAAATTTTAAAATCCGCCCTATGGCGGCACTTGTTTATAAATTCCCTCCTAAGATTCAAAAGTAAGTCCTGATGAGGATACTTCAAAATCAGAATCTTCTCCAATAAACACAGACGACACCTATCACGAAAACTTTTAGGAGTACAAGCTGAGCCTATTAATTTCCAGCTGATTATAGGGTCCTGCCCTTCCCTTTTCTTATTTATTTAAATTTTTTCTATCTTTTTCTTTTTAGTTTTCTTTTTCTTTTTCTTTCCCTTTATTTTTTTTTATTTTTTTATTTTATTTTTTAATTTCTTTGCCGTCTATTTAAAAAGGAAAAGTAGACTAATTTTTCTCCAGTTTCTGAAAGGATTTTTCTGTTGCTGAGGTGATGTGTTGTCCCCCGTGGGGGATCTTCATATCGAAATGGCCATTCAACATCTTTGAATTAATCCTTTTTTAATATATATATATATATATATATATATATATATATATATATATATATGATTAAATAAAAAAGACAAGAGAAAAACTATATTTTACTCGCCTAGGCGTTTCGTCCTGTAATGGGCTTTATTGAGGCAAAGAGATAAAATGAATTTTATGTTAAATTAAGTATCTATAAACGAACATTGTTGGTTACTGGACAAAACGTTCACAAATTATTCATAAGATTAACTGAAATTATTAAACATTTAAAAAACCTCATAGCTCATATTTGAAATTATTTTTTTATGTGCTGTACAATGTTATGTTATGAGATGTTAAAATGATGGAAATTAACCGTTTTATTTGGATTTTTATATATTTGTTGCATATGTTTGCTTAGGAAGGTATTGTTTCTATTAGGAAAGGTGATATTGGGAAAAAAACGGGGCGTAGGTTAATATGATGAAAAAGAAGAAAATCGAGTTATGAAAAATATAACAAAAATAATAATATTTCATTTGATAATTAATATTGATAATAAGAAAAATAATATTTATTGTATATTAATAGAACTTTTGACCAAATAGAAACATTATAAGAAAATATTAAAAATAGGTATTTTCCGAAACGCCTGTGTCAATGAAATTGGGGATTTTTCCCAAGTAAGGCGATAATGCCACTAAGACCCAAGGGGGTAACTGGGATTGAAAGAGTATGAGAAGACATTAGTGAGAATAAAGGACCATATAAAAGGAAGCAGAACAACAGAAAATGTCGATTGACGTTGCATTTTAATTTTTCAGGTGGCTGGGAGAAATGAAACTCACGCTTATATCTCACCATTTCAACAGTAAAACGATGAGACCTAGTTGCCAGTCTAGCAGTAAGATTAAATTCAGTCGAGGTATCAAGGAGAGGAGATCAACAAAACAACTACCATGAATTTTTTTTTTTTTTAATATAAATATAGAGGGAAGCCACGTCACTGGATAGTAACAGAAGTAGATGTGCCAGATGAGGACCGATTAAATTACATACCCTTTTTGGGATTTTGTCGAGAATCTCAATATATACAAAGTTGTCCAAAACTAGATAAACAGTAGGTAGAAAAGGTTTATGTAGAGGTTGTATTATTACAATGGTATCAAATGAGACCTCTCCACATTATTCAAGAGTAGTCCGTAAGTATTTTAATGAAACATTTTCTGAGAAATTGATTGGCCGAAAAGGTCCAATTCATTAGCCATCACGTTCACCTGTCTTGACCCCAATGGATTCTTCATTTGGGGCGTACTCAAGGACAAAGTTTATACTCGAAAATCAAGAAGTATAGGTGATTTGAAAAAAAATTCATAAGCGATGCATTTCAAGAAATTAATACACAAAGTGGATGTGCCTCGTGGTGCAGTGGATATCGACTCGGAATGAGAAAACCGGGGAGCCGAGTTCGAATTCCAGTTGAATTCCTTGCATTTACTTACGCGTAAATACCCTTCGGAAAAAGTATTAATCCGTCTCTTCCCTCCAGTTATAGGTTAAATAACAGAACAGATTGGGTTCAATAGCTTTGTCTGGCAACCAGTCTACCGCAGAAAGCAATGGCAACCTACTGCGGGATAATCTTCTGCCCAGTCAGTCATGTCTCTTTCGAGGCATGATCACCCAAGCGTGTATCACGTATGTCACTTAACTGTCTGACTGAATATAATAGTTGGATGCATAATCAAAGTTTCTACTAGGCATAAAGTGGGGGATCAGTTTCTATTGTCATGAAGTAGTAAACTGATCCCCCACTAACTACTACTAATTAATATAATACTATAATCCACCTCTTCTTTCTATAGCTATGGGTTGAATAGCAGGACAGATTAGGTTCTATAGATTTGGTTGGCAACCAGTCTACCGCAGAAAATAATGGCAACCGACTGCGGGATAATGTTCTGCCCAGTCAGTCATGTCTCTTTCGAGAAATGATCGCCCAAAGTGTGTATCACGTATGGCACTTAACTGACTGACTGAATACACAAAGAGACTTGTGCAAAAATATTTGTCAAAACATTTGGGATACACTTCAAAGCTGTGTAAATTGTTATGCACAACAGTTTGAGCACCTGCATTGATAAAATTTAATTTGTATTATTGTACACAATAAAATTTAATTGACATTGTAATTATTGTATTAGTAAATATAATTGTATATGTTGGTTGGTTGGTTGGTTGGTTGGGTGTTTTGTTTTTCTGGCAAATCAACCTCAGCGGGTCATTTATTGCCAACTAAATTGTATTTATCTATTGCTGGTAATACCTTTTTCTTTCAACAATTTATTGTTGTTTATATAAGTTTTGTGTCTAGTAATACATTTTTCTCTTCGAGTATCCAGATTCATTGGGATTTGTTATTAAGGGCAGGGTCCCCAAGTCCTATCCTTGTTATTTAACCCATAACTGGAGGGAAGGGACGGATTAATACCTTTCCCAATGGTACCAGTGCTTAAGTGAATGCAGGGTATTCAACTGGATTTCGAACTCGGCTCACCAATTTCTCTTTCCGAACCGATATCCACTGCACCACAACGCACATTCATCACTATACGCTTACAGCACCTGGTATTCCCAAGCGGTCAACCATCTAATTACTGACCAGGCTCAACGTTGCTTAACTTCGGTGATTGAGCGAGAACCAGTGTATTCAATGTGATATGGCCGTAAACCAATTGTATATTTAATCTCAGAATAAATTTTATCATTTACTCTCCACCTACTTTGGGCACGTCGACGTGGTTTAATGGTTAGCAAGCTGGTTTCACAACTATCCTTACAACTTAGTGGTGAGGATCGAACTCGCTGGGTGCCCTATACTTTAGGCCGTGTGTCATATCGAAGCTGCGTTTAGAAAATCACCTCTACACCTACTTTTGGATTACCCTGTGATGTAATGAATATGCATACACCTTGGTACCCCCTCACAGTAATGTGATTGGTTGGTGTCAGCCATAAATACAGACGAAGGCGATGACGCATAGTCTAGAGGTCTACGACTATTGGTCTACATCTATTGACTGCGCCTACGTCTCAGGATACTGCATACGTACCGTCCATTACGTCTACTTGCTACATTGTTCTACCCGGTTACATTTGCCTAAACCACTTAGTTACCTCGAATGATATATATCCCTTTTCGGGACATATCACCCTGTATAGCCGGAGCACCAGAGTAGATATGACAGCAATATTCAATACACGAGCGAATGGCAGATTACAAGCTGTCCTCAAACAGGATTAGAGAATTTAACGCTTAGAGGGTCCATTGAAGGTAAACAAGCAGGGGAAATTAGCCAGAAATTTAAGAAATTTGGTCAAATTGATAGTAGGACAAGTAAGACGAATAAAATGTATTGGCTTAAATACATATGTATTACTGAGAGCATGAAAACATAAGCAGCTGTGGAAAACCATGATTGCTCCGGTTCTGAAGGAATATGCTACATACTAAAAGAGAACCTACTTGAAAAATATGGACAAACAAATGAAATAAACAAGTGCCATAAAAACAATGGGGATACTAAAATCAAGCATGTGCAGAAATTTAAATACCTGTGAAGTGTTCTAACAGAGAACGAAAAGTGCAACACTGAGATCCAAAGGTGTATTAAAATTTGTCCTTGTTTTGAACATTGCTACAACATCTGGTCTGGTGCTCCTGCTATATATTTAGAGATTCTTGATAAAATTTTAAAAAATATGACATGTTAGTGTCATGACCTGGCATTTCAGCTTTATGAACTTAAACGCAGAACTAAACATAAATTACAAGAAAACTGAATACATGGTCATCGGCAAAAAGAAGAACCCAAATTTACAATTACAAGTCGGGGATACTAAAATCAAAAAGGTACAGAAATTTACATAGCCGGGAAGTGTTCTCACAGAGGAACAGGAAGTGTTACACTGGGATCCGAAGGCGTATTGGAGGTGACCAAGAACGAATTTCAGGACTAAGCAAAGTATTGAGAGACAGGTAAACGTCATTGGAAACAAAGAAAAGCGTACTGTTACGTGATATCTATCCTCCTATATGACAATGAATGCTGGACAATCTCCTTAAGATGAAGAAGAGACTTGAAGCAAGAGAAACAAAGAAAAGAGTCCTGAACTGTTATATGATATCTGTCCTCCTGTATGGCAGTGAATGCTGGACAATCTCCTCAAAGATGAAGAAGAGACTTGAAACAAGAGAAACAAAGAGTACTGAACTGTTACGTGATATCTATCCTCCTATCTGACAATGAATGCTGGACAATCTCCTCAAAGATGAAGGAGAAACTCGAAGCAACAAAAGCTACAGAAGGATGATGAGGATACCATAGACCGAACGTGTGAGAAATGACAACGTTTTGGAGAGGATGGAAGTAAAAAAGAAAGACTTATGCTAAACACCAGGAAGAAACTGTCAAAGTTTCTAGGACACGTAATGAGGATAAATCTTATACATGGCACATTAAGATATGGAGAGAGTAAATAGATTGAAAAGAGAAAAAGAGAGTAAATACATAGAAAAGAGAAAAAGAGGGTGAATAGATTGGAAAGAGAAAGAGAATAAAGAGTCTGAAAATAGAAAAATAGAGTTTAAAAACAATGCCGATAATTATTTATATCTAATTAAGATTATTTAACAATTCGATGACAACAAATGAAACCGTTTCTTTAATTTGTAATACTGAATTCGTATCTTCCGGTACGTTAACCTTACTTCCACAACTGAGATTCCAAATACGCGTTGCGTATTCCAAAGATTTGTATTTGGTTGAGAGAAATTCCCTCGCAAAAGAAAGCGATCTTTTGATCGGAAAGGCGAACATAGTGAAATGCGGTGACCTCATAATAAACAGGAAATGCCCCAGTTTTTAAGATTCTTTACAAGCTCAAGAGATTCTCGATTTGACTGCTGTAAAGTTGTTTGTTTGTTCCTTTTCATATATACGGTCAGTTAAGTGTCATACGTGATACACGCTTTAGGCGATCATGTCTCGAAAGAGACATGACTGATTGGTCAAAAAGATTATGCCGCAGTAAGTTGCCATTGCTTTCTGTGGTAGAATCGTTGCCAGACAAGGCTATAGAACCCAATCTGTCCTGTTATTTAACCCATAACTGGAGGGAAGACACGGATTAATACCTTTCCCAAAGGTATTTGTGTGTAAGTGAATGCAAGGAATTCGACTGGAATTCGAACTCGGCACCCCAATTTGTCGTTCCGAGTCGGTATCCATTGCACCACAACGCACATGGTGGTCCAAAAGTAGGTTGACAGTCGGTCGAATAGGTTTGTGTACTGGTTCCAACAAGATGATTGGTCTCTTCCACATTATTCAAGTGCAGTCCATGAAAACCAAGAAGTATTAGTGATTTGAAAAAATTACATGAAAGATGCATTTCAAGAAATTAATACACAAAGAGACTTAAACAAAAATGTTTGTTGAAATATGAGGCGTAAAATTCAAAGCTATGTAAATTGTGATGGACAACAGTTTGAGCACCAGCATTAATACAATGTAAATAAACGTGGCCCTGGACATTACGGTAAACTGCATCCGGCAGCAAGGCCTCTAATTGGGAGGTTGTGAAGAGCACAGAACCACCTTTTAATTGCTGTTGTTCCCAAGTCCACTCTGACTCGGAGTGGTAGCACCTGTTAGGGTCCCAGCTATGGGCAAATAGTTAACCCCCCAAACTGGGGTCAAAACACTAAACTTTTATAGATATATATACATAAAAATAGATTTTTAAAGAAAAATATACATTTTTTAAGGGAAAAAGATTCTTACTGGAAATACATTTTGAATACAAAACTAGAAGGCATTTTCAGTTTTCTGAAATAAAAATAAATATTTTTAATTTTTCATCATAATCTGATTAAATCAATCTTCTTACTATAACCAAACATTAAAAAAACACCTTAAAACCATACCTTTTTGGGATTAAATAACCCACAGATGTTGATATGCCGTTAAACAAAACTCAAACTCAAATATACGTTGCCTGCTTTTATATGGTTGAAATTGGTGTGTATTTTCTACTGGTGCCAGTGGTCAGCGTTCCAGCACAGGTAAAAATTACAAATCTGAATGCGGACTTAAAAAAAAACAGATCCGGTTCATTTATAAAAATGGTGCAACACAATCTTTCTGCCTCAATTTTCTTATATATCTACCTTAAGATAAAGTAAATATATTTCTGATAGCCTCATCTACGCGATAAAAAGACTAAAAATAATGGAAGCATTGATTATAAAAAAGACAAAGCTAACACTTCATAATATCAACTATGAACATGGTCACAACGTGCTGACCATATTTAAAAATTTTTTTTTTAATTCCCATAACTCTAGATACATACATTTAAAAAATATCTGCACGTTCAGTTAAGAATTATTCTTCTTCTTTATGTACCATGTACCTTCTGGACGTAGGCGATCATGGACCTCCACTTACCCCTACCCCTTGTCGCTCTCTTTTCCTCGTGGTACCTCTCCCATACCCCGCTCCGCCATCCACCTGTCCAAGTTCATCAGGTATGTCTCGCACTGCTTTCCCCTCTCTCTTTTTCTCTGTCGGTCCTGGGCATTACAGTAAACTGCATCCGGTAGCAAGGCCTCTGATTGGGAGGTTGAGAGGAGCATGGAACCACCTCTTAATTGCTGCTGTTCCCAGGTTCACCCTAACCCGGAGTGGTAGCACCTGTTAGGGTCCCAGCTATGAGCAAATAGTTAAACCTCAAACTGGATTTTAAAAAAAACTCTATGAAAGTATAAAAATAGACTTTTATACAAATATATATACATAAAAATAGACTTTTCGAGAAAAATATACATTTTTGAAGGAAAAAATTATTCTCAGCGAAACATTTTTAAAACAAAACTAGAAGATATTTTCAATTTTCTAAAATAAAAAAAATAAAAGCTAAAAAATTTAAATCTGAACATTTTAAAAAACCTTAAAAGCCCACCATTAAATAATCCACAAAGGTTGATATACCGTGAAACAAAACTCAAAACTCAAAAAATTCTCTCTATCCGCTCTGTGAGTATTAGATTCGCCAAGCCTTCCTTCCTCATTACGTGACCCAGAAACCTCAACTGTCTCTTCCTGATGCTAAGTATAAGTTTCCTTTTCAATGGCATACTCAGCATGCTTTTTAATTATTTATTCTAATAAATATTTAAAATAATACATCCTCGACAATGGCTAAAAAATAGTCGATTGTGCCCCGACATACAAAATATTTAGACAATTTTTACACACTTTATGTCCAGAAAAGAAAACTCTTCTACAAACACAAGAAAATTATATAAAAAGTTTCATCGCAGTTACTTGTCAGTTGTCTTTACCGAAACTCGACTGCAGCCACTTCCCCATCGTCGAAATGTGGCCTCCCTTTGTCTCTTCTATAAATACTTCCATGGCTTCTGCTCGGATGAGCTTAAGTCACTGATGCCTCCTCAACAGGTGTTTACTCGTGCAACCAGACTGGCAACTGGGTCCCACCCATTCACAGTCAGATTAGCCAAATGCAGACGACAATTCTACTCCTGCAGCTTCCTCTCTCGCACTTCCCGCCTGTGGAACTCACTCCCGTATTCTTGCTTTCCTGACGGCTACAACCACCAGAAATTTAAATGCAAAGTCAATACTCATCTACTAACCACTGGACTCTAGCTCTCTCCCCTCCCCCGTATAACCTTCCCTTTCTCTCCGCCTATGTATCTGTCATCGCACCTGCTTTCTCAGCTTTCTGTTGTTCCTTTCTAACTAGTTTGTACTCCTCACTCTTTTCTAATTAATCTTTTTACATTTATGTAACCCCCTGCACATCAGTGGCGTTTCCGCCTTGCTCGGGGTGAAATGATTAAAAAAAAAAAAACAATATATATATATATATATATATATATATATATATATATATATATATATTATTCTCTCATTACGATTGAGCTCTCTGGAGAAAAAAATTTTAAAAACAGTGCTATATGCGTGACTCTTCAGAAATGAATTGAGTTCTTTCGGTGACTGGCGGGTGTATACAACACGTTAAAATTTCCCTTCTCTGATGCCATGCGTCGATGGCTTAGGGAGGAGCGACTCCGACTGACACCAAATCGGCCAGAAGCAAGTGGATGCGTCTAGCCACACTGATGAGCGAAACAGGTTTGTATGTGGATGACTAATATATATAAACTCTAGCATCTACGCATCGTTCATTCAATAATGAATTAGAACGCTCTCAGCTATTGGCGTGTGTATACATGATATATCACACGCTAAAAGTCTGCCTCCTTCTACCGAGCGCCCATAGCTCAGAGGTAGAATCGCCGATTGACGCCAATTCGGTCGGGTTTCAATCCTGGATAAAAAGTAATCGGATGTCTAACCGTACTGATAAACTGTGATACAGCGAAACAGATCAGTCTGCGGTTGACTATATATATATATATAGTGTATCGAGACAGCAGATAATTATCTAAACGTATACTGTTAAATATAACAGACAATGAATGTCTATTATGTTTAATCATAAGCCATTCTAAAATTCTCCAACATTTGAATATTTTTTATTATGTTGGTTCTAAGCTTTCGGCTCACATGAGCCATCTTCAGAGAGGTTACAGGGACGTTAACATAAAAACATTCACCATCAAAGATGATCTTTTATCTTGTGTTGACATAAAACTTTGCTAAGCAGGGATAACAGTTACCAAATAGCAGACGCGGTTTCTTACATTTAATGTAATGCGGTTCTATGACGTCACACCACGTGAGAGCTCGAAATGTTAACAGAACCATATATTTAAATGCAATGTAATGTGTTATGAGCAGATTTAAATGTGATTTTATTAAGTGTGTGTAGTTTTGATTTAATTTACATGGCCTCCAATATCTGAAAGTTCTTTTTACTGTGTGTATGAGTGAGTATTATTGTGTTGCTGACTAAAATCTGTTTAATATTACCTACATGGTTACGGTTTTCTAAGAAATGTTGTTTAATTGAAATCTGATCAGAAAGGTGACAGGTAAGTCTAAGGGAAAGCGTGGTTGTAGTAAAACCAATATATGTAGAGGGTTTATTATTAGTAACAGAGATATAATCTCTGAACGGACATATAAATTGATACACTACATTGGTTTTCTGTAGAGGATTTAGTTGTGTGATTGTAAGGTTATTAGAGACTATGAGGTTAATTGTTTTAAATTTTTTATAATATATGATGAGCTTAATTTGATTAATATTATTTATTAGTTTAACATTTCTACATAATATATATATATATATATATATATAGATTGATTGATTGATTGATTGATTGATTGATTGATTGATTAGTTTTGGTCATAATAAAATTAGACCGGTACACTGTTGTATTAAAAAGTGTTCAATACTATTATATTGTAGAACTTTTGAATATTTCACATTTGTAAACGATTTATTACGCGACCTAAGTTTCTACCATGTGGTGTCTTCAGGCGATTTTCAATAACTGATTTTACCGGGTTTTTTGTGTGTATCGTTTTTTTTTTAAGAACACTCGAGTAACGGGGATTTTTTGAACGCTCACGTAACGGTGAATTTTTGAGCGGGCAATTTTTAAAATTAGAAGAAATTATGATGTTCTCATTCCTGGTTGTATGAACCTAATAGGTATTTTATGGTATGGTTACACTTAGTCATAATTTCTGTTCTTTCATTCAATAATTCATTTTTGTTTGGGGATAACATAATCGCTAACTATTCTTCCTGGCACAATCTACATATTTTGCCACCATTGTAAGGCTTGTCTAAGTCTTTTCCATATTTTAATTCTAATTTCCACACGCAGCTAGCCAATTTTGTACAATTTCTTAAGTTTTCTATTTAAAATGTAGACCTGTGATTGAACCACCTGGTCTTAAAGGTGTCTTTTGTTGATCCCAAATATGTTCTGTTTTGACCATTTAAGTCATGTACTTTTGCTTTGTAAATGACTTCTTTTGTATTACCAACATTAGGTGAGAGTTCTTAAAAACAATAAAAAAAACGGTAAAATTAGTTATTGCAAATCGCCTGAAGACACCACATGGTAGAAACCTATGTCGCATAAATAACTCGTTTACAAATGATGAATATATTTATTTCTATGCGAGACTCTTGCCGCTCAACGAGAGCTGCTAAGTCACTCCATTTTCGGGAGAAGCAGTCTGCAACAATATTTTCTTCCTCACGAATATAAAAGATATCAATTATATTCTAGGGGCTAGTTGCTTATTTGTAATGAAGGGTAATTGTAATTAAAGTAATAACTTGAATATAAATCCAACGGAGGTTAAATGTTCATGGCAAATAATATGCTAAAGAAGAATCAATGCTTAGGAATGTGGGAGCGTCGTGAGTCTGGAATGTCTTTGATGTAGTCGCTCCTTAGGTCAGTAAGTAGGTTTGAGACAGGGAAGAAAGTAAGGAGAGGTGAAGGGAGGCGAACATAGCAGTCGTTTGACTTGGTCAAGAAAGGTACTAATCACGCTCGTCTGTCCGTCGGTCTGTCTCTGTCGGTCTGTCTGTTGGGTGCTTTCTATCTCGACTTTTTATATCTGCTTTTTGGATCAAAAGCAGCTCGTTTGGGATTTCACACTTGTATTTGATTCTGGGCTTCCCATTGGCTGATAAATAAAATTCGCGTAGGCTCGCGAAATGGAAATTTGATATTTGATTAATTTTTATTTTTCAACCGGAACATCTACGCGAACCCAGATGCGCAACGACGACTTTTGGCCATTTGGCCATTTGGCTTCTGGTCGTTATAGAGCAAACATCCGGTCCCTCGCTTTGCTCGGTCGGTATCACCACAATATATCCAGATATTAATGACAGGTGTCTTTGTTGTTTATCTGATTTTACGGGTGTTTTTTTTTTTATGAAAAGCTAATTATAGTCAGTGAACAAGGTGACATGTCTATCATTGTCACGGTGGCATCACCCATTACAACGGATTGAACTCTTCCTACAACTACATATACTTCTCCTCACAAGAGATGGCAGAACAAGAGCTCAGAGATTAGAGATCAGAGTGAGAGATCCGCATAAGCAGATCAGCGGAGAGCGATAGGCAGATATAGCCAAGACTGCTACCGTACGACCATTGCGAGTCCCGAATTACTGTATTACTTCCTAACCCGTATACATTCGTTCTACTAACAGAGTTCCACGTATTTATATTTTGCTGTGTTAATATATATTCGTTATTTCCTATTTTGGTTGTTGTTGTTGTTGTATTATTATTTACTTGCTGGACTTCTTAACCGGGTCCACGACAATTATCAATTTGGGATTTGAGTTGCAACACTGCCAAGTAAGCTGCCAGTAATTCCCATTCAAATGTGATTTATCACATCCAACAAGTACATCCTAATATGCATAGACATAGTTATTCGATAGTTTGAAGCTACACTCATGCAAGACACTACGGCTACAACAGTGACCACGTCGCCTGTAAATATGTGGAGTTTCTTTGTATTTTTCACCAATAGAGAAAGTCGGTTTGAAAGTGAGTTTTTTAGTGAACTTTTGAAACTGCAGGGATTCCACAGACTAAAAACCACGGCATAGAATCCACAATCTAATGGAGTAATTGTCCAGACAACACTGGACAATTAAAACTGCTATAATGGCAAAAAAACAAAACTGGTTAGATGTCTTGTCAATAGTTTTACTTGGTTTACAAAATCTACAAACAGACCAAAGGTTACTCACCAGCAGTTGCTATAACAGAGACTTCGGTGCTAACACCCAAGCCTACGGTTGGAATGGACTCTATGGAGGTTACCAATGAAAAAGTTTCGGCAATTAATATAAGAGATGATAAAATTCGAAACGATATTTCACTCTGATGTCTTTCATTTCCCAAGAATGGAATCACAAATGTCTGGTTACGGGTCGACAAAGTGAGATGCCCTTTACAATCCCCTTACGCTGGACCGTTTAAAGTTATAGAGAGACATGAAAAATATTTTGTTATTCAGCTCCAGTCTAGAAATCATCATAATGTGTCCTTGGACACACTGAAGTCTGTAACTCATATTGGGTGTTGGTTTTTTTCTTTTTTATCAATAAGGCCTCCATTATTTTTAGTTATTTTTGAGTGTAGTTGATGCTATGATATTTGTGTTGTCAACAAGTACGTTCTGGCCATTAGTCAATAATATCAACCACGAACATGCTAACAACATGCTTACTGTGTTCAGTACATAACACATCACACTACCCCACATCATACATAACACCACATGTATTCTGTTACATGTAAAATAACATTCATCCTCGATAATGGCTAAAAGTATAGCCGAAAGCGCTCGAATAAACAAAACATTTGGATAATGTCCTCAAAAGAAAAAAAATAATAACATCACATGAAAAATTACATAAGAAACTTAACCATCACACCTTGTATGTCATTTTTAATTACACCTGCATAAAAGAGAGATTGCTGCCCAAATATACTATATATATATATATATATATATATATATATAAGTGTGTATCTATGTCTGCGTTTGTATGAGAGATATCACAACGACGAATTTTCCTCCCACTTCCACAAAAATACACCAATATACGCAGCCCTAAATATATCCAATATTTTTTTTAAATTAATCAGATTGTCTGACGATCGCAAAAGCGTGAAACCCAGTCACAAACTCACACAAATTCAACTGAATATGTTAGCTCTATCACTTGTAATTATATCTTGTGTGTGTGTGTGTGTGTGTGTGTGTGTGTGTGTGTGTGTGTGTGTGTAACAAATAATTATATACACTGCGTCGGTCAGTTAAGTGCCATACGTGATACACGCTTTGGGCGATCATGTCTCGAAAAGATACATGACGGACTGGACAGAAGATTATCCTGCAGTAGGTTGCCATTGTATTCTGCAATAGATTGGTTGCCAGCCAAGGCTATAGAACCCAATCTGTCCTGTAATTTGACTCATAGCTTGAGAGAAAAGATATGTATTATATTAGTACGTAATAATTAGTGGGGGATCAGTTTATTACTTCATTACAATAGAAAACCGATCCCCCACTTTATGCCAGTAGAAGCCTTAATCATGATTCCAACTATTATATTCAGTCAGTCAGTTAAGTGCCATACGTAATACACACTTTGGGCGATCATGCCTCGGAAGAGACATGACTGACTGGGCAGATGATTATCCCGCAGTAGGTTGTCATTGCTTTCTGCGGTAGACTGGTTGCCAGCCAAGGCTATAGAACCCAATCTGTCCTGTTATTTAACCCATAACTAGAAGGAAGAGACGGATTAATACCTTTCCCAAAGGTATTTGCGCGTAAGCGAATACAAGAAATTCAACTGGAACCCGATGTCGCGTTCCGAGTCGATATCCACTGCACCACAACGCACATCCTACGTACAACCCCCAAATCACCCGACTAGCGCGGGACCAAGACTGATTGGGGGCCCTGGAAATGCTTCATGGCACCTCGCTATCTTATCAGTATTTGCTTATTTCTACTGGTATTTACATACATTACAACAGTCACTTATAAAGGATTCAAACTTTTGCAGATTTTGACGCCATTCTGGGGTCTTTTTCACTTTTATTTTCTCTAAATCCATGAATTTGTTTCGCTCAAATTACGTTTGGAAAAAAAAAACACTCCATCAAATTCACTATTTTATATCCAAAATATTGAATGTGCTAAAATTATTCAAATTTTTAACGAGACAAATTTCAAGTTCATGCTAAAACTCGCTCAAAAAAGTGTTGATTTATTTAAAATGGAGTTATTTATTATGACATCTTTCTAATTTGTAATTTACATTGTATTTATTTTCAATTTTTCTAGTTGAATTGTTCTCCTATTGCATTTGAACCATTATTGTACATAGGCTGGAATTATATATTTACCAAAATTGCACAAAATTATCTTAAAATACTAAAGAGTAAATTTATTCAATAAATTCACAATTAGCTTTAACAACGGGCTCCATACGGCTGAAGTCCTGAGATTTTCTAACATCGAATTTTTGTTGAGTATTAAGAAATAAATGTTACTATTAAGGCCTGTAAAAGGAAACTAATATAAATTTTCGTTGGCGCACATATTACTGGCCTGTCCGTGTGAATTGCTTGTCCGATAAGAAACTGCCACGTGTTTTTGCGTGTAGAGAAGAAAAGTAGAGTCAATTCTCATTGGTTTAAAATAGGTTAATTAATGATAATTACAATTGTTATAATTATTTCATTATAATTATTTTTTAAAATATAATTAATTTTATTTATTTTTATGAACACGACAAAGTGACTGTATAATTAATTTTCTATTCTTGGATAGAAAACAACAGAAACAGCTAAAAAAAGCTGTTTCTGTTGCTAAATGTCCTCTAATGATGTGGTTTCTGTTATTTGGTACAGTTCTTTGTTTGTGATTGTGTAGCGGCGGCAATGCACAAGGTTCGAAGAAGGGTGGTCCTTGCTAAGATCTACTAGCTTCCTTCGTTCAGAGACACATTTTTTTAAAAACTGTAGCGGCCTAACTACTTTTTAGTTTGTTTGTTGGGTAATTAGAGCTTCTCAATTTTACGTATGTACAAATAAGTGAACAAACAAGACATAAGACAGAGGTAAATAAATTTTAATTATAACAACAACGGTGAATATTAGAAAAGGGGTAAAAATATGTTATCTCCCTTTTACTGTAGATATATGTTTAAACAATAAAATATTTTTTTATTGTAAATGGCCCGAAGCCAATGTTCAAAAGTTTATATGTAGACAAATAATTTGATACAGTTCAAAGTGTGAGTTGGAAATTAGTTTGTATGTTCAAATAATTGAAACAGTTCAAAGTTATGAGTTTGAAGATAATCTGCAAGCAAAGTGTGTGTGAATAAAAAAAATGTCAAAAATACTTGCGGTTTAGGTGAGAAGTTGAAAATAATAAATTATTATATCAGGATAAAATGTTGAATGCAAAAAGCTGGTATTTCAAAGGTTTTGATTATTTAACTTAACTTCTCAGTCAGGTAAATGAAACCGGCTTATTTTCTTTTAAAAGAGTAGGCAAAAACAAGTATTGCCTTAAAAGAAAAGTGAGCTCGAAACAATAGGTCTTGTGTCTTCAAAGGAAACTTTCCAACTGCTGCTTGAAGAGCGGGAAGATTCCCGCTTTTTCAAAAGAGAGGCAAAATGCTGCTGCTGATTCAGAACAAACCAATGAAAAGTTTGGTTACAAAAAGAAGATGGTTTGATTAATTTTACAATTTTCCTTCTCGAACTTTGTATAAAATATTGGTGATACGAGGGTATCGTAGAGAGCTCGACAAAACCATCAATCTGAATAAGGATTAATAACAATAACATAGATTGAATGATATTTTCAGATCAAAGTCTAAATAACTACGTATGAACTGATGGAGCGATGCTCGTAAAGTACTACTCTGTATGAATAAAACATTTCTTCTGTCTGGCTGATGCAAAGAAAAAAAAATGAATTTGTGGCCGTTGGGGATGATTAATGTTTCTTTGATTCGGCCTTGTGTTAGACTTAACCGAACTCCCTTCAGCTTACAAGTCTTATGCAGAATTATCATCAGAAGAGTGGTTGTTAGAATGAGTGGAACAGTGTAAGAATAAAATATGCATTTTGCATTTAAAATAGACATTTATTAAAAGAAAAGAATAGCTCAAGTTGTAAAAGTTAATGTTCAATTAGAAACATTATTAAGTTATGAGTAGAGTTCGTGTTCAATGATAAAGTTGAGTTAAGGGTATCGAGAGTTGAAGAAATTGTTCGTAGTAATAATTGTTGAAAGAGATAAGGAGAAAGAAAAAGAGGACAATGTCCGAGTCGCTTGAAGATGAAGTTAGTTCCCATTTGACTCTCTGACTGACGCTGCCCGGAACTTTTTATAGTATTCAGATTTTCGAACTTGCTCGCGAAGTCTTCAGGTCTTGCAATTCGCTTCCATTGGTCAAAAATCCATTTAGCACCTACTTGCGAAATCTGGTTTCGACTTTTTCGTTAAACAGATGGTCAATCCGTTTTCTATTTGGGAAAACCAAGATTTCACATGTCATTGAGAATTTTTGTAAAAGTGAAGAAGGCTGATTTTAATTAATTTCTTATCCACTACAAATTAATCTCAGGGTTTCTTTCCGTTAATAAAAATGCTACAGACATACTTAAGTTAAAACTTACATATTTTTCTTTTCTGTTTTCATTTTTTATTTTAATTTCTTTTATTTTTATTTTTCTCGTTTTTTTCTTCTTTTTTCTTTTTTGTTCATCTTTATTTTCTTTGTTATTTCTTTGCATCTTTCTTTTCTTTTCTGTTTTTCTTTTCTTTTCTATTTTTAACTTTTTTCTTTTTATTTCCTTTTCTTTCTTTTCCTTTTCTTTTTTCTTAACACTTTTCTTTCCGTTTTTAGTTTTCTGTTCTTTCCTTTTTCGCTGCTCTTTGTATTTTTTCTTTCTTTTCCCTTTCTTCTTTCACTCTTTACTCTTTTTCTTTGATGTTCTTTTTCTTATCTATTTGCTTTTAATTTTCCTTCTTTTTCTTTCAATTTATTTTGATTATTTTTTTGTGATTTCCTTTACGTTTTCTTTTTCTTTTCCTAACCCAATTTGAAAACAAACAAATCAGACAATCAGGGGAAGCAACTCTTATGTTTCTGCACAAAAGTTTAACTGACTGTGCGTCAACACACTGCCATTGCCCATTGTTGCTGAATTATCATCTGTGGACTTATTTGGTTAGTCACATAATGGTTCGAGACCCGCACTTTAAAATCAACTGTCGTAATTTTGATGGGAAACAAATTTCATGTTGATATCATTTGCATTATGCCATTATTCTATCTGGTCAATAAAACTTGGTTTTTTTTTTTGTTTTTTTTTTGGTTTTTTTGTTTGTTTTTGTTTTTTGTTTTTTTTTGTTGTTTTTTTTATACGACTGGACTTTGGAGACGTTACGTTATCAATCAACCCATTTAATTTCGAAGGGAAATAAATTGTTTTCATTTTTATACCAGTTTCATTATTCTATCTGGTCTTAAAGTTTTTAATAGAATCGGAGGCCTTACTTATCAATCAACCCTTGTAATTTTGAAGAGAAATACATTGACTTAATTTTGATACCAGTTTCATTATTCTATCTGATCTAAAACTTGTTTTATAGGAATGGAGATCTAACTTTAAAATCATTTATCCAGTGAACTTTAAACCAAATAATTAACTCTTAAATTGCAGACAAAGCGAGGCAACTCTTGCTTGACTAATTCAACCTTTCTTACATAAATGCATGTTTTCTTTCACATCATTGTTTTATAATTACATCTTGTTAATATACATATATTTTATGTGCAACAATGCCTTTTGGTTATTCTTCTTGCGTGAGACCTGTCTTCATATCAAAGTTAAATTAATGTAGTGAAGTCCGCCACAACCTCTCTACTTCTGGCGGGTCAGGACAATAACAATAACAACTGTAGAGTTTAGCAGAAATTAAAATCTATGACCAAAAATAGACATTACGTCTGCAGAGTCAATCAGAATCGCTTGCGGAAGTATAGAAAGTAAAAATGGTTATGTTATTAACAACTCCGTTGTTTTAATACGTTTTCGTATATTTAGAATTATTTCTTAAAAATCACACAAATGCAATTAGATATGGTATGAAATATGTGAAAAAATTAATTAAAAAATTAATTAAAAAATTAATTAAAAAATAAAAGCAACAGTTAAAACTCAAAAGTATCATTTATTTATTTATTTATTTATTTATTAACTTAAATGAAAATAACAACTACGAATCTAGGCATGGGAATCCTTCTTCTCTGGTTTTTGTTAAACATCAAAATTGAGAATATCGGACTCCTTGGTGAATTTAAATCAGCAATTTGTTTTTATCAAAACAGAAATACCATTTACCGAAAAATCTACTCTAAATTGTAAAATAAAAAAAATGCAGCAAAACTATGATATTAATTTTAATTGCTTTTATAAGCAAGATATATTAAATAAAAATATTTTCGATGAATAATGAATTTTTGCAATAATATGCAACGGACCCGGCCGGTTGCTGTTGGTTTCGATACAGATAGCTGGTCGTAGATTGACTCTGTCATGGTGATGTCCCTTGTCCCACGTTGTGTTGATTAATCACAAGGTAGTCACGTGAGTTCTCCACTAGCTGTCTCTCTGCCGAACTAAACCAAATCGGGAAGCGTGCACATAATTGACTCATTGAGTAATAAACAAAAAATAGCGCCAATAAAAATAAGTGGACCGACGTCTGCTTCTATCAAACGGAAGTTTCTTAAGTAAATCGAATTATTCTCCTAAGCAATAACGAGAAAACTGGCCGCAGCTGGCTGCTCCTAACGGAGTTCTAAGTTTGTTATAAGTATAGTCAACTTGATTCTTGTTTTCCGGAATGTCGCGGAAATTGCCGAAGTGCTGGGTTATGGGTAGGTTGGCGTTGTACGACTTCGGAAACGGAATCGAGGTGGATTTCTTATTCCGGGTTGGATCACTCTCACCAAAAACTCTGTTCATTTGGCAATTTCAAACTTTGTCTGCAAAGTCTCTTCGTGTCTGTTTCTTAACTCTGGCTGGTTGATTGGCGACAGGCTTCTCTATGGTCGGCACCCAACGGCATGGCAATTATCTCTCTGTCATTACGTCTCTAGACCGGGAACTCTCTGCCACTCGAGCTGCAACTCAACTCCAACTGCAACTGAAAACTGCATTCAGTTGTCGATCTCAAAAACTTTGTCTGCAAATTCTTTTCTTGTCTGTCTTAAACTCTGGTTGGCTGGCAGGCTCTACGGTTGGCGCCCAACAACATGGCGCCTATCTTCGTCGTTACATCTCTGGGCCGGGAGCTGACTGGAATTCAACTGGCAACTCCAATCTAACTGCAATCCTACTCGAACTTTAACTGAAACTGATTTTTGGTCCCTCGGGACCCTGTATTTATGCCCATGCCATGGTGTGGGGCTGACGGACGCTGGGTGTCTAATCCCTCATCTTGGCAACCAATAGACTGCCGAGGTTAGCATTGTTGCTTTTGGTTTACCCAATGAAATTAGTCTTCTTTCCATGACGTCAACCGTTGATCATCCCCTTTCGGCGCTGGTTTACAGGACCAGTGAGATTCCTCCCAGTCTCATGACGTCATCTTCCCATACCCCTTTTCTGGGCTGGACTTAACCGGCGAATTTTCTTTCTCAGAATTTCTTTTCTCACGAAACAATTTCGGGGATTTTTTCTTAAACAATCGCTATTAACCTTTTTGAACTGGCTTCGCCCAAAACAAGTTGACAATGGTCTATTGACTCTGTCACTTAGATAAGAATTTTTCGCACCTGCGTTTTTAATATTCATTTCTGAGTCACCTACATTTTCAGGCGACGGAAAATATTTTCGTTATCTGCTCTACTCTCATGTCAAGTAAAATGTCACTTCTCTGAGTTACTTCAACTCGGAATCAGATATTTGTTATCTTAATTCTTTTCACAACTCACGCTAGCGAGACAATTGGATACAATAATTAAAAAAGTAAAATCTCTTTTCGGCTATTATTAATGCCCAGCGAAAAATAACAATTGAATTTATCGTTTTCTTTTAGGTTTAGAATGACAATTGTTAGTCTTCATAGATGGGCCGAAACCAGCATCTATTGTTCATGGCGCTTCCTGACATTAAAACAAATCTTTTCTTTCTTCCTCCTCTTTCTCTCCTTCTTTCTCCGGTTTAAAATAACAACAGAGGAATACCATCTGTTATCTTTTTTTTTGTTGTTTTCTTTTCTTTTCCTTTGCTCCTATTAGGAGAATAAAGAAAAATGTATTTTAGTACGTTTTCCTCTGACTTATAATAGTAATTATAAGATTTTCCAGTTATAGTTAATAATTAATTAATAAAATTAATTACCTCCGTTTTCCTTCGCTCATATTCGGAGAATAAAGAAAATTTCTTTTAGTACGTTTTCTTCTAATCTATAATAGTAATTAGATGATTTTCCAGTTATAGTTAATAATTAATTAATTAAATTAATTACCTCCGTTCCGCTCAAAATATTGTTATAATAATTGCTTTCATTTTTTTAATAAAAAAAAATATTGTTATAAATCTTTTAAAATTCTGTATTAATTTCAAGAGTTTTGATAAAAGTGTTATCAAGTGAAAACTACATTTACAATTCATAAATGCAAAAGCTTAATACAAATCCTCTATCACCAATTTTATTTTGATTTTGAGTTTTGCGTGTGTATATGTGTATGCATAAATGTGCCAACTTATGTATGTACGGGCGACCATACACGACAGAAAATAAAAACAATGTCTATAGTAAATTTAAAGTCAACAGTTCTAAAAATGTGATAAAACATTAGGTTACGGAGAATATTTTCCTACATTTTTAAGATTAATAAACACTTACAAATTATATTAAAACAGCGCTGGTGTTATTTTCTTAATTTATGTTTTACAAATAAAGTCTTCGTAGAAGAACATTCGATATGTCATCAGGCTGTCAACACATCAAATCAGTTACTGTCGGGTTAAAAACATAACTACCAAGTTAAAAAATGAATATTTCAAACTTAAAGTAAATAATATTTGTTTCAAATCAGATTAATTATACTTCAAATTAGTTAATATTTCTCAAATAAAGTTTTAGAAAAGTATATATTTTTATTTTTGCAACCGAAAACTAACTTGTGTTTACAAACGTTTAAAAAATAAATGACTTTGTCGATGTTACTGAAAAAAATGAAAATCGATTCCAATCAATATAATATCTGTTTGAAATACAACAGAGTTTATGAAAAAAAAATATTATTTTAAAAATGTCAACCTTGTTTTATCGTCTAGGTTGATTTTTAAGACACGTTCTTTTGAGATAAGTGTATTTTCAACAAGGCCAGTTTTGTACGAAATTTGTTACAAATATATATCTTTTTCGATTCAGCGGATAAAACAAAAATTTCAAGGACCCATTTCCAGTTTATGGAAATTATTTTTTCGTACAAACTAACCAATGAGAGACGTGGTTTCAAATTCTATTCATGGGACGTAGGGAAGCCGAAATTTTTTAATAAATAATGCTCAGATCAGTATATATGAAGAGAAGCCCTTTTAACAGAAAGGGAAGAAAGCCGATCTACATTAAAAAAAAGCATTGACACCAAGAAAACATCAAGAAGGTTCCTGTAACCAGCCAGCCAGCGAAAGAGAGACCAGAGAAATTTAAAGTGCCAGTGAAAATTCTCCTGAGGTTGAACAGCCTAAAGCGAAAGGATTTTTGAGAAATTTTCTCAAGAAAGAACTGTGTAAAAAATGACAGTGCTCCCAAGATGACCGTGGTGTTATTTGCAAGTACGGTGTAACCCTAATATAAGAGAGTTGACGGGACTGGATAAAAGTTATCTTACATCCGGGTTTGGTCTGTTTTATATACATTACCACAGGCTCTAATTTGGGACCAGAGACAATCTCTCTTATACCCAGGTTCCTCTTATATCTGGGTATCTTATATCCGGGTTATACTGTAAGTCTTTTTGTTTGTTTGTTTGTTTGTTTTATCAAAGGTGGTTGAACCTTAGATTTTTATTGCTTTATTGTTTTCTCTTTTCATCATTTTTAAAAATCCTTGTCTTTACCCGAGTTGTAATTTTTTCGCTGGTGATCCTTTATCATAAATTGTTATCCTGCCTTGATAGGCGCACAGAAAGCAAGTTTGTTTGTACCTTTTTCGTAATTGTAAAATTTAAATAAATTTGTTTTTCCTTTTAAAATGTTACGCAGTTTTTGTCTTGTATTTTATAATTTTACACTTATTAATAGGTTTTGCTATTTCTACTAAGTTTTGTGTCTGGCACAAAAGCTTGGATTTGGTAGAAATATCTTTTTTATATTTTGCACAAAAATCTTAATTCCTGCTTGCAAAGAACCAAATTTGTGTTCGTTTTTACAAGACTGCTGCGTGAATGTTTAAGGAAACATTTGTACCGTCTGGCTGGATAACTTTTCTTATGCGTGATTAAAGTAGATTATCAAACGAAACAAAATACAGTTATATCGAATTAAAAAAAAGATTTCTGTCCTCTCTTGCAACAATTTCTTAGTGTAAACCAAAAGTTAAAGTCTATTGTCCCTCTGTGGCTAGCTGGTAACAGGTGCCTTCTTGATGTTCTCTTGGAGACAATGACTTCTTTAATGTTAACCGGCTTTCTTCCCTTGCTGTTAAAAGGTCTTCTCTTTCAAAATGTCTTCTCTACTCATTCAAAATGTTTTCGGTCCTTACTGTTGTAAGGTCTTTCCGTATCTACTGGACTGAGCCTTATTTATACAGAAAATTTAATATGAACTGCGCTCACTGGTACTCCTTATATATGAATTTCCTTGAGCCACAAGATTAGCAACTAGGTTCCACCCTTTTACTATGAAACCAATAAATTGTAAACGAAAATTCTACTCCATCAGCTTCTTTTCTCGCATTTCCCGCGTGTGAAATTCCCTTCTACATACTTGCTTTCCCGACAGCTACAATCTTCAAGAATGAAAATGTAAAGTCAGTAGTCATCTTCTGTCTCACTAACTTACATCCTCTCTCTCATGCTTTTTTCTCCGTCCACCCAACTCATCCGTATTCTCTTCCTGACACCCCCTGTAACCTGTCACTCTTTCTCATAACATTTCTCCTATGTAACCCCCTGCTCAACAGTGGCAGTAAGATGCCTTGCTTGGGGCCACACGATTATAAAATCTCTCTCTCTCTCTCTCTCTCTCTCTCTCTCTCTCTCTCTCTCTCTCTCTCTCTGTTTGAGACCGCGACTCTCATAAATCAATATATATGAAAAAATAATTTCCATAAAATTTAAATGTTTAGCTTTCAATTAAAGCTAAAATAAAAGCTTCAAGAAAACTTAAACCTTAGGTATCACGATTTTTATAGCGGTACTTATTCTAATCTATAAAAAATAAAATTATTCATTCTATAAAGTTTAACAAACGCATATAGAGTAAAAAAATATAACTATTGCTTATATATGCTTAAAGATTGTAGGGGCCAAGGTTATGTTTGTCGAATTGGTCTTGTACCAAACACAATTTAAAATATCAGAAGGTTAAAGGTTGGATGTTGAAATGTGGAAGAATAAAATAGTCCGTATGTTAAAGTAAAAAATTTGAATAACAGAACTGAATAACGAATTTGTAAATAGAAGAAAATGTTCAAATAGAAAATGTAAGTAGTTAAATGCACCAGAGGAATTCAGAGTTTATAGTTAAAGTCACAGAATGTGTATATAAAAAGATTAAAAAGGTTGCTAAAAAGGTTGTCTGTGTTCTTTTCCTTTTTATTGTCGGCTAAAGAGTGAAAAGGAAAGTCAAACAATAAAGCAAGGCATTCCACTGCCACTATTGCGCATGAGGCTACATAGGGGGAGGTAAAGAGAAGGAGTGGTTAGACTTATCGAAGTCAGTTAAGTATCTTGTTGTTGTTTTCTTTGACGGTGTGTGGGTGAAGACGAAGAAAGCAAAATTGGAAGGAGGAAGAATGAATGTAGGTCGACGAGGCATGACTGTTCGGCTTCTTGAAATTTCTTCCTTACATTGTGACGAGGTCCGTCAGATTAGCGCTCCCATCTCGGACTGACTTGACCGGTCAAAAGACGTGGTTAAGTAGTGGATTTTAGTCATGCGATCGAATCCAAACAGCATACCCATTTTCTAGGTGTGAAAAAATTGACGGGGGTCATAGATCAATTTACTATTTCCTATCCAATCAGAATCTAGAATCTTAACTTTCACACTCACTTGTGAAATTTACCTAGGTCTGGGTTTTTCCAAAATGTTTTCATTCGTTTTGTTTGCGGGTGTGTAATTTTACTTTTTTGTTTGAGTTAATTGTTAGATGATATAGGATTTGTATCCTTTAAGATAATTTATTTTTAAACATAAACGTCAATGTCTTGGTTAATGCAACGCTGCTCTTCCGTATTTCTTTCGTTTTTTCGCGCTTTTTAAGTCAAGGATGTTACAGTTCTATGAGGCCATGGTTTACCGTGTGTACTGTAAATAAACGTTATTTGCATTAGGTTTTAAGTGAAAAATAAACATTAAATTTCTGAAATCCGGTTAATTAATCTTAAATTTATGAAGTGACTTCGAAACATATTGGCTTTTTTTTATATTTTGTTACATTTTTCGTCTTAATGTCAAGTTCAACAATGGCGATTCGATGAATGAAAATGTTTTTAATACTTTAAAAAATTATTTAGTTACATAGGGAAATTAATTTTTGTTTTAATACAGATTATTTTTAGTTCTTTTAGGCTTGGCTGTTATCTTTTAAATGAAACCAAAATTTAGCTTCACGGAAGAAATGTTTTTTGTTTTTTTTTAAAATTCCGCAAGCGGCAAAGTGGTATCTAGCTTGGTTTGTTATTTTTTAAATTTAGAATTTTTTTTTTTAATCTTCTCACCCCAAGCAAGGCATTCCACTGCCACTATTGCGCATGGGGCTACATAGGGGAAGGTAAAGAGAAGGAGTGGTTAGACATAGGGAATGTCAGGAGGAAGGTGACAGATGAGTAAGGAAGTAAGGATAGCGAGGATGAGGGTTGGGCAGATGGGAAGAGTGCTTGATAGAATGGGAGCAGGTTAGTGTGTTAGGAGGTGTCTATTGACCTTACATTTAAACTCCTGGAGATTGTAGCCGTCGGGGAAGCAATCGTTTGGAAGAGAATTCCACAGTCGGGAAGTGTGTAGGGGATTTGGTATTTGCTGGGTTGTATGTGCTTCCGTATTTTACGGGTCTGGCTCTCTAGATTATTTCCCCCACAAATACAACACTCTGTTTTACAATCGCGCAAAGTGAAAGGAATAATTCACAACGGACATTAAACAACAAACAATTTATTATGTGAAAAATAAAATGGTACGTGGAAACAAACAAAATACATGATGCGAAAATTGCCTTTTGGGAAATAAAACTTGGCAAGAAGTTAAATTTGTTCAAAGATTTGTATAAGTTTACATTAGCAGAGTCCGTAAATAAGTCTTTCCTACTTACATTTAGTTCATTTCAGTTGGCGACAGCGTGTCGCGTTGCTGAAAGAAAGTTCGTCGGTTTTTTCTTTTCAAGGTCCTCGGAGCTAGGTCATGAACTTTGGCGTGGAAGAAATTACTTGGCCGGACAAAGTATCGGTGGCATGCGGACTTAATGGCTAGCTTGGTGACTGACCTTTTTTTCTCTAACTGTGTGTATTATATACATTAATAGGGGATCAACGAATCTTCCTAACATTAGGGTGTGAAAACATTTATTGACCAATAAGATTTATTATTTTACTATTTTGTTTTGGGGCCTAAATATTTTTGTGTTAATTTACTTCCGATCCTATTTTTCTAGAATGTTCTTATTCTAAGTTTTTAGCTGATTGGTTGAGAAATATAAAAATGTAATCTAAATTCTACTGCCGTTTTGATCCAATTTTTCTAGAATGTTCTATTGTGATTTCCTGTTGCTTATTTTAATAGAAAAAAAATATGTATCCCATAAGTGCGAGGAAAGAAACTGTTGGAGTAGAAGTTGCGGTTGCATTTTATCGGTTTCACTGGAAAAGGGTGGGATCTAGTTGCTAATCTAGTATCTCGTGCAAATTCGTATTTAGGGGGCACCAGTGATCTAAGTTCATCGGAGCAGAAGCCGTGAAAGTATTTATAGAAGAGACACAGGGAAGCCACGTCACGCCGGTGGGAGAGAGACTGCAGGCGGTCTGCCAAGTCGGTATCTATCACATTTACAGACCCTCCTCTGAACCTTATCGAGAAGCCCGAGGAGAACAGCAGGGGCACCCGACCAGATATGGCAGCAGTATTCAATGCACGGGCGGATGGTAGATTTGTAAATGTACAAGATAGATTTAGACGGAAAAAACTTCCGGGCCCTACACAGAGAACCGACTTTCATAGCAGCGGATTTAGCAATGGATTTATGGAGTTATTCGAAATTACACGTCAGATTTTCTCTATTGAGTTATTTATATAGCGAAACTAATATTATCTGAGCATTTATCTAAAAAATAATTTCATATTATTATGAAAAAAGTTTTTTTTTTTCGTTGAAGAAAAAACGAAACTATTTCGATATGAATATTTCCAAGTTAATAATTAAGGGAAAAATTGAGAGTTACTTCCCTTGTATTCTTAACTCTTGTTAAATTGAAGTTCAGTAAAAACTTAGTTTGAACGGCGGTTTCTTCGTTCCTTGTAATTTGCGTGGTATTTAATTCATTCGATTTATTATTCGTAGACTTTCATACATTTTGACGGTAAGTTAGTTTTTTTTAATTTATTGTGCTAATAGCCATGTAAAATGTTAACATTGGCCTCCCGACATTATTTTCTTTACAGGTTTTAAACGACACTGCATTCTTACCGGCTCCGCATGGTTGTATTTTTTTTTTAAGTTATTGAAATAATAAAAATAACTTAATTCAATTAATTTATTTTTATCTGAAGTCATGTGTTTGTTTGTTTTTATTATTCATTCACAATTTTTTTTTTAAAGTTGCTTTAGAAAAAATATTAGTACTTTTAGTTTTTTAGTGGGTAGGTAAACACTACTTACAGTGAAAAACTTTTTTTTTATTCGTTCTTTTCAACAAGGAATTAGAAATTCACCAATTCCAATATTGACTTAAAAATTTCAAAATCTTCGAGAGCAAAAAAATATATTTCTGGTTCTGTATTTCTAACATATTTTTGTTTGCTTTAAATTGAAACTAAATTTCTCGAAATTACAACTCATTTTCGTTTTCAATAATAAAATGATTGAAAATTATATATCTGTCGACGTACCTTTCCGGAAATAAACTGTGAGAAAGAAACCATATTTTGTTAAAACATCATTGATAGAATTTAGGAATAAGATTATAATCGTAATTAAAAATAAGCTATTTTTTATATATACAGAAAGTAAAAAAAAAAATTAAAAACAATATTCCCATGTTGACTAGTTTCACCAACATTTTTTTACTACTTTCATTTCGAGTATTGTTGGTTTTTGCTTCAATGTTCGCATAACTCTGAATTTATTGCAGGTTCTATAAAGCAAAAATAAGGAGTAAAAATAGGACTCTTTGCCAGCAACAGAAATGGTAGCCAGCTATGTCATGTTTTTCAATCGTTCATTTATATTCGAAAGCAAGCTCGGAATATGAGCCCACTTAAAAAAAATCTAAGGGCAGTAATTCAATTGTTTATGACAATAAAATCGTCAAAACTTTATTTTGTGCTTCTTCAATGAGCATTTTAAGAACTGCATTTTATTTTTGATTAATTAAGTAGTCCGTTGCAAATTAGATCTCTTTCTGATTGTCTTACACTTTGGTCAGTTGTGAACACTAACCAAAAAAATAAAAAAAAGTGATTCTCTGCACGGGGGGCTCCAAGCATCGCATCCAGCCCACAAAATAAATCCCTTCAAAAATATAAAAGATGAATCAATCATGAACATTGCCACCAGAGAAAAAAAACACAAGCAACAGATGAGCCTACAATTTGCTCTTAAAAAAGCTACTCATGGACGACACTAAATGCACCAATAGGCCAGCTGTTGAAACTCAACAGGCTCTCAAGTCAATTGAACTGACACCCACATCCACTTAAGATCCAACCTCTTTCAAACACCCACTATGCTCACGTAGATATTCCACTCGCATCCTCTGTATCAATATACAGTGTAACCCTGATATAAGAGAGTTGTCGGGACCGGATAAAAGTTCTCTTACATCCGAGTTTGGTCTATTTTATATACATTACCACAGGCTCTAATTTGGGAACAGATAACATCTCTCTTATATCATTGATAATATACGGGTTATATCACCTTTGGAAAGTGTCAGAAAAACATACCACACTCTTTTTGGGTGTACCAGTGTGATATTTCCGGCTTCAACAAATGCCTGTTTGTGACTGCTCAAAACCAATTTTAAATGTGTCCTCAAAGAAGCTAAGTCTTTGTTTACAGATAGAATGAAGCACTTTATAGCCTCTAACAAGTTTGGCTTGTGTAACTACTGGCAGCTCTGTAATAGTGTGTTAAATGAGAGTTAATATCTGCTGATAAAGCAGAATGTTTTGCTCATAAATTCTCTTTAAATTCTGCTCTTGAAGCAACTGAAGTATCTTTGCCTGACTTTCCACTTAACCTCTGTTGAGTGATATGCATATAATGCTGTGTATGGTTTCCGCTATCATTTTTAAATTAGATCCTCACAAAGCATGTGGACTTGATGGTATCCCTGCAATAGACCTTAAGAAATGTGCTCGTGAATTTTCTTCTGTTCTCTGTAAACTCTCCAATAAATGCCTTGCAGCTTCTTGCTTTCCTGCAAGAAGCTGCAAAGCATTATTTTTCTTGGTATCTCCAATTTATAATTCATGCGTTGGGACGTTTCTTTTGCTATTAACTGTTTTAGCATTCAACACTCTCAAACCCACCCTGTAAATCAGCTCACAAAGTCTCACTGTGTGACTTCCTACATTATTTCGGATGATGCCGTCATATATTATGGCAAAGTATGAAACTCGACCGATTTGGTGTCAGTCAGAGTCGCTACTCCCTGAGCCATAGGTGCATGGATTCAGAGAAGGGACATTTTAACATGTTGTATATAAGCAGTGTATACACACGCCAGTCACCGAGAGAACTCGATTCATTTCTGAAGAGTCACGCATATAGCAGAAGTGGAAACTGTTTTCAAAATTTTCTTCTCCAGATAGCTCAATCATAATGAGAGTATAATATATTAATCATCCACATAGAAGCCTGTTTCGCTGTATCACAGCTCATCAGTGTGGCTAGACGCATCCACTTGCTTCTGGCCGGGATCGAAATGCGACCGATTTGGTGTCAGTCGGAGTCGCTACTTCCTAAGCCATAGGCACATAGATTCAGAGAAGGGACATTTTAACGTGTTGTATATAAGCAGTGTATACACACGCCAGTCACCGAAAGAACTCAATTCATTTCTGAAGAGTCATGCTTATAGCAGAAGTAGAAACTGTTTTTAACATTTTCTTCTATTGTCATCCGCAGACAGATCTGTTTCGCTGTATCACAGCTCATCAGTACGGTTAGACTCCGATTGCCTTTTAACCCAGGATTGAAACCCGACTGAATTGACGTCAGTCGGCGATTCTACCTCTGGGCTATGGGCATTCAGTGGAAGAAGGCAGACTTTTTAGCGCATATATTATCATTATACGTGCCCACTAGCTAGAGTGCGCTAATTCATTTTATGAGCGATGCGTATACGCCAGAGTGTTTTTCAAAGTCGATCATTCTTCCAGAGTGCTCAATCAGGGTGTGAGAGGGTAATACCAAAGAATTTTTTCACACAGGCCTAATTTCTCTCAGTTTTGTAAATCGCTCCATTTCATTGGTTAGAAAATAATCAACACCAGATCACGAAATTTGGCTTCGTCTTTTTCGTCAATCCTTTTCCTATCGATCAAAATTAGATTTCACATTGGATTGGGAAATTTGTAAACAGTAATAAAAGAAGAGTCAGTCAGTTAAGTGCCATACGTGATACACGCTTGGGCGATCATGTCTCAAAAGAGACATGACTGACTGGGCAGAAGATTATCCCGCAGTAGGTTACCATTGCTTTCTGCAGTAGATTGGTTGCCAGCCAAGGCTATAGAACCCAATTCAGAGAAGGGACATTTTAACACGCTTGGGCGATCATGTCTCAAAAGAGACATGACTGACTGGGCAGAAGATTATCCCGCAGTAGGTTGCTATTGCATTCTGCAGTAGACTGGTTGCCGACCAAGGCTATAGAACCCAATCTGTCCTGTTATTTAACCCATAACTGGAAGGAAGAGACAGATTAATACCTTTCCCAGGGGTATTTGCGCGTAAGTGAATGCAATGAATTCAATTGGGATTTGAACTCGGCTCCCTGATTTCTTGTTCCGAGCCGCTATCCACTGCATTGCAAAGAAGAGTTATTTTTAATTCCATATTCGCCACAACAGGTGTAGAGGCTCATCCCTTGTTTCCTGTTTAGGATGTGGTTTCTGGTTTTTCTCTTTTCCAATATTTTCACTTTTACGTAGCCCCCTGCGCATCAGTGGCGTTTTTGCCTTGCTTGGGGTGATATGATTAAAAAAAAAAAAAAGTATACTTCGTGCAGGTTTTAGTGGGTGGAATATTGTGATTTGATTTGATGATTTTTTTTTTTTTTTTTTTCACCCCAACACTAACTAGAATTTTCTTTTCTTTTAGTAGCTTTCTTTATACAAGGGAGGTCAACATGAATATAGAAGGCACTGGTTTTGGGGACCTGCTGCAGCAGGCCGAGCAGATGGCTGCCGAACTGGATATTGGAATGGACCTTCCTCGAGTCGAACGAAACCCTCGGCAAATTCTTGAAGAATGCCAAACGCTACTTTCCCAAGTCACTCCTGTCAATAAAGATGCCATGAAAGTGAAAGCGTAAGATTATTTTTAAAGAATCTTCTTTTTTTTCTTTTTTCTTTCCATTTTTCATGAGGAAATGACCAGAAAATTAATTCCACCAGAGAATTATTTTCCATCACAAATACAAATCAAATTTTTACTGGTATGTACGGCTAAATTTGTTATATCTCTTCTCCTCAATTCATTCTTTGCTTAGATAATTACAAATTGCTTAAAAGTATTTTTATTTTATTTTTTCTCTCTGATTGAGACGTTCGTAGTCATGTAGGACTGAATTCTGCAGTTAGAAAAAAATTAATTCTTTGTTAAAATAACAGAAAATAACTGGGGAAAGAGGATTTTTATCGATTTTTAGCAACATGTTAATGTTTTTAAGCATCTCTGCTAGACTACGTATAAGAAAATTATTTTTAATTTTGATGAAATTTACTGGCGGAAGAGAAGGCTGTTGTTTATCGTTAATATTCAATAAGTCAAAAAGTGTCATTTGAATCCTGTAACGTTGGTTTACTAAATTCCAGAAGTTCTGGGTAAGCTCACAATTAACACATTTAAATCTGCTATCCGCATTCTGAACTGCACTGCACATTTTATATAGTACTACTTCTGTCTCCTAATATTTGCTAGATTTGCATACACATTTCATGAACTAAATTTACTCTTTCCTCAATAGTAAGACTTATTATTAATCCAACAAGGTTAAAAAGGCAGCTGGTGTCCAGAACAGCTTCATGACAGCAGAAAGATGGCTTGTCAATTTTAACGCCTCCAAAACAAAACCATTAATGATCTAAGACTCGGATCAACAACCTACAACATGTGTGGCATGCCAAGCAATTTCCAATGGTATGCAAATTGTAAAACTCAAAGTAACAAAGTATGTTGTCAATATTGAGCAATTGGCTAAGACCATCTAAGGTCAAGGCTCCCAATTATGATAAAATCCTTATAAAAAAAAAAAAACTTGAAAAACAGTTTATCATATAATAATTCTGCTTGTTCCTTCCTTAGTTAGTTACTTAGTTCCTCCATTCATTATGCCACACTCTCTACACAAGCTTTTCCTTCCCCTCTATCTTTTTACTCTCCTCAGTCTTTCTCTCACCTTTGCCAAACAGAAGGGTAGTAAAGAGTGAGTAGGAGGAGAGAGCCTATAGCATTACCATAGCAGTAGCAGCTTAAGCTGGTGGTTGTAGCAGTAATTGTGTGTGTGTGCTGTACAATATAGTAAAAATAGGTAGGTTTGTTGTTGTATCCTGTGACCTAATATCAAAGTTTCTGACCTCTACACCCTTGGCCATTATTCAGTTGGTCTTATCTGTTTACAATGGACACAGGAGCCATGATTTTTTAGTAATAAAAAAAAAAATTTTTTCTCTTTCAAAATCTTTCTCAAAACAGCCTACAGTATTTTGGTTATGGTCTGTGCCTATACCGCTTAATATAAGATTACAGTAAGGTAGCTTCTATGGACATTACTTTTATAGATATTTTAATACAATTACACTCATTGTTATCAATATTTTATTATCCAATACCTTTATGTTTAAAGACGTTGCTATCATATGTAGTATGACAAAGTAAAATTTTTCCAGGAAATCATAATTATCCTTCTGTAAAAATTCCACAGATTCCGCTAAATGGCAACCTACTGCGGGATAATCTTCTGCCCAGTATGCCACTAAACTGACTGACTGACTGACATATTATTGGATATATTACTATATAAAATATATTGTAGAACAGGTATATTGACATTGACTTGTGTAAAAATATGTATACTGTTGGCACACTGAATAATTTTAAAACTCTAAATTGGCACATAATTAGCAAAAGGTTGTTGACCCTTGATCTAAGAGACCCCTCTATGCCTTCCATTACCATGGCTGATGCTAACCTCCAGGAAAGTGATTTTGTTGTGCCTTTTTGGGTTAATGTTCTCAGCTGACATGAAGTGCAAAGACTATATTGAATCCATTGCTAGGGCAGCTGCTAACAAAGTTGATTCACTCTGTCAGGCGAGACCATTCTCTCCAGAATCTATCTATAATTCTACCATTTGTCCATGCGTAGAATATTGCTGCTACATATGATCCGGTACCCCTGCTATTTACTGGAAGGCTTCCTTTTCAATTTGTGCATAGTGTAATTTAGAATTTTTAATCAGAGAGCCAAGTTCCAAATCCAGTCAGGTTCATTATATTCACTTGCGCACAGGCTTGGGAAAGGTAAGAACCCACTTCTTCCCCTGTCAGCTATGGGTTATTAGTAGAACTTGTATCGATAAATCATTATCTCTCTCTCTGTCTCTCTCCCTTCCCCTCACCAAAAGCTTCTTACAATTTAAAAATATTGAAATATTTTCTGGCTTTAAAAAATTTGCAAAAGTTTGATAAAAACAAATCGATTAACCCTGAAAGTAACTGCCACATGAGATACAGCACAGCAAAAAAAATCGATCTCATTAAACCATAATAACGACATATATTTAAAATTGATTACTAGCTCAATGTTTTCTATAGAATAACACCTAAGGTAAGAAGAAACAAAAATATGACATAGACTTGTGCATATAAGCAATAATTTCTTAGAAAATTTGCTGTCCCTCAATAGGTTCACACAATTTTTTACCTATCGGTCACTTAGTAATACCAATAACCTTCAGTTCTTTTCCTATCACTGTTTATAAGATACTAGTTTTAATCTGAAAATTTCCCAGTTTTCCTTTTCGAAATTTTTAATGAATCGTAATTCTTCAGTTAACGATTAAATAAGCTCATGGCAAGTTCTACAGCAATAAGATATCTGTAGAAATTTCACGATCACATTGTTAAATATTTGAGCTTAACAACTTTAGCAAAATATTGCAATAGCAATCAAAAGTGTGAATGCTGGTTGTTATTTTAAGTAAGGGGGTACAAATGAAAAGATTTAAAATTGAAATTTTTTTTTCCCCCACTTTTCACTGAAACTAAGTAGCATCTTTGATATGTCTTTGTCCTCTCACATGATCAAAATAGAATAGTCTGTTATTCATGAGGTATTGGCAGGGCGTAACGGTCATGTAAACTAATATGAAGGAAAAGGCAAACACAATTTATGATTTTTATGAAGCTGGTGTCTGTTATGACGACTCAGTTGAATGGTGTTTAATTTAATACATTATATATATATATATATATATATATAAATTCAGCACATCATGTAGAGTGATCATAAAGTAATTTCTATGAGATAAGTTAGCAGACTAACAAATTTCATATATACTCAGAAAATATACATATATTTATATACTTATGAACATATCCACATCTATCTGCATATATTTATATAGTCATCTGCAGACAGATCTGTTTCGCTGTATCACAGCTCATCAGTATGGTTAGACATCTGATTACTTTTTACCTAGGATTGAAACCCGACCGAATTGGCGTCAGTCGGCATCTCTACCTCTGAGCTATGGGCACTCGGTAGATGGAGGCAGACTTTTTAGCATGTATATTATCATTATACACAGCTGAGAGTGTTCTAATTCATTACTGAATGAACGATGCGTATATGCTAGAGGAGCTACTGTTTTTTCAAAGTCTACCATTCTTCCAGAGTGCTCAATCAGTGTGAGAGTGTGTGTATATGTATGTATGTGTGTGTATGTATATATATATATATATATATATATATATATATATATATATGCACACACACCCACACGCACTACTCTTTCTAAGTATACCTATGAATTTCTTATCTCTACACATTCTCACCTTTCTCTATCCTTTTATTGCTTATAAAAACTTACATGTGTATATACAAGAACAATGTTAACATGTATACACACATATATCCACTTTTTCACACCGAACAAGGTGATATACTTCAAATTACATACATCATAAAAAATCATTACATACATATATCATTTGGATTCCAATACCAACATGCACATAAATGAAAATACTGATCAATACTGGAGGGTACAATCAATTACATTCTTAATACAAAATTAGTGCCAACATACATATAAATAGGTGCCCCCATATACACGAAAAACATGTACACTACCGGACATAATTTTTCAGCCACCCCACTGTTTTTAAAAAATGATGCATTTCATACTATTTTTTAATATTTATTGCTAAGTGAATAATCTAAACTTATTTATAAATGGAACTTTGTCTGTGTGTGTGTCTGTCTGTGTGTGTATCCATTACCTATAGACTCCGAAATGACTGAACCGATTTTCTTGAAAATTTACAGTTGTACTATAAGCGTCTGCAAGTGTTCTTAGCTAGGTTTTGTGTCGAGGTACCACTGATAAATATTGATAATTGAAAATATCGGGTTATAGAAGGAGTGGTTTGATTTTAATCAAATTTGATACACTCATGACAAAGACATAAGAAATGATATTCAGAAGTTTCAAGGTTGCAGTTCTTACAATAGTGCAGAAAATCAATAATATATATGTGACACCTCCCCAGGCTCCGGTCGCTGTTGGGTTCGATCCAGCCAGCTGGTCGTAGATTGACTCTGTTTTCTCCCTTGTCCCACGTGTTGATTAATCACAAGGTAGTCACATGAGTTTTCACTAGCTGTCTTTCTGCCGAACTAAACCAAGCCGGGAAGTGTGCTCACAATTAAGTAATAAAAGAAAGAATTATAACACCAAGGAAAATAAGTGGACCGACGACTGAAAAGTGTTGTAAAATAACGTCTTTATATCCTGATTATACACAACAGTCTCTTGGTCTAAACAGCACCAAATATGCCACCACCTGGAAAAATATGTGGAATATACACAATATGCTCTTCGGGATAATTTCCTATCCCTGCTTCTATCAACTGGTAGCGGAACAGACGTTTCTTAGGTAAACTGAATTATTCTCCTAAGCAATAACAAGGAATCTGGCTGGCCGCATCTCATTGATTCAAACAGAAGTTTGAGTTCGTTATATAAGTCTACTCGTTGCTTGTTTTGCCGAAGCGCTAGGTTATTCTCTTTCAGTTAATAATTTCAGACTTGTCTGAAAAATCTCTTCTTGTCTGTCTCTTAACTCTGATTGGTTGATTGGCAACAGGCTTCTCTACGGTCGGCACCCAACGGCATGGCAATCATCTCTCTGTCTCTTTACTTCTTCAATTGGGAACTGTCGTTGGTCATTACGTTTCTGGACCGGGAAATCGAACTCTCTGCTACTCGAGCTGCAACTACTCATTTTGTTTGTAAATTCTCTTCTGTCTTTAACTCTGGTTAACCGGTATCAGGCCTCTTCTGTCGCTCTCTGCAACTCAAAACTTTAACTGCAAAATCTCTTGTCTGTCTTTATCTCTGGGTTGCTGGTATCAGGCCTCTTCTGTCGATCTCTGTCATTCCGACTTTGACTTCTCTGTCGCTCTCTACAACTCAAAACTGACTGTAAAATCTCTTGTCTGTCTTTATCTCTGGTTGGCTGGCAGGCCCTGCAGTTGGCACCCAACAACAAGGCACCTATCTTCGTCGTTAGATCTTTAAGCCGGTAATTGGAACTGAACTTCAACTGCACTCCGGAACCTTCTTCACTGATTTTGGTCCCTCGGGACCCTGTATTTATGCACATGCCATGGTGTGGGGCCGACAGTTGATGGGTGTCTAATCCCTGTCTCGGCAACCAATAAAATCCTGAGGTTAGCTGCTACTCGTTGTTGCCTGTGGTTTAACCAATGGGATTAGTCTTCTTTCCATGACGTCAGTTGTTAGTCGTCTCCCCCTTTCGGGGCTTGGTCACCGGGCCAATGGAATCTCTCTCGATCTTATGATGTCATTTCCCCATACCCATTTTCTGGGCTGGACTTAACCAAATTTTCTCCCTCAAAATTTTCTTGTTCTCATGAAACAATTTCGAGGATTTTTGTTTTTCTTAAAACAATAGGCATTAACCTTTTTGAACTGTCTTCGCCCAAAACAAGTTGACAAGGGTCCATTGACATTGTTACCCAAATAATAATTTCTCTGCACCTGTTTTTAATATCCATTCTCTGAGTCACCTATATTTTCAAGTGACAAGAATGCCTTATCAGTTTTACCCTGATGTCAGTGAAAATACTTTTTCTCTAAGTACTTCACTTGAATCAAAACATTTGTTATCCTTAACTCATTCACTAGAGTCACCTCCCAGGACCCAAAATGAAATTTCCCTTTCCTTTACCAAGAAACAATAACAAATAAATTTATCTTTTCTTTATGTTTAAATGGGTGGACAAAACCCGATATCTATTGTTTCTGGCTTGAAACTAATTTAGTCTTTTCTTTCTTTTTCTTCTTTCTCTCGTCTTCCTTTTCTACTCTTTTGCTAGCCAAAAATAAAATAACAATTGAATCTATCTTTTAGGTTCAACTATGACACCTGTCTGTATGGGTGGGCAAAAACTGAAAACAATCCATTTCTCTTTTCTTTCTCTTCTTTCCGGGTTTACAATAATAGAGAAATACCAGATGTTATTTTTCGTCTCTGCTTTCTTTTTAAATATAAAGATTTTCCAGCTACAGTTAATAATTAGTTAATAAAATTAATCACCTCCGTTTTCCTTTGCTCATATTCGGAGGATAAAGAAAATTTCTCTTAGTATGTTCTCTTATGATCTATAATAGCAATTTGAAGATTTTCCAGTTATGGTTATTAATTAATAAAATTAATTAATCCTGGTCCGCTACAAAATATTGTTATATATATATATATATATATATATATATATATATATAAAATGCAAGATGTCTGTGTGTGTTTGTTTATCTGCCTGTATGTCTGTATTTTTTCAGCCTTTTTATTTTAGTTTTTACTTCGGGTTTGGCTCTAAGTAGGTATAATTGTAGTTCTTAGTCTCAGCCATGATACCATTTACTCAGAGGACTTATTTAGCCTTCAAAATTTGTTTACGTCGAAAAAAACTTATTTGATATCGATACCAGGAAATCAAAATTTTACTTATTCATTTTTCTTTCAGTCTACAGTTTCGCTTTAACTGGAAACAACTATTGCTTTTTAGTCTTTCGTGCCAACGTCCAAAGAGTCTGAGCTCAAGGACCATGGATTAGTTTTAAAGCTTTCATTACACCCGAGCAACGCCGGGCTATACTGCTAGTTGTAAATGAAAATAGAATGGTTCTTTTGTTAATATTATACAATAACATGTGCATCAAATGAATTTATAAATATTTAATAATTACCTATATTGCCGTTTCATCAATGAAAGTCTGAACAAAATTTAGGGTGATTTGGACAAGTTCATCTTTGCTTTCTTGCCTTTTAAAATTTAGCAAAGTAATAACAAAAGAACCATTCTATTTTCATGTAGCTAAAATACTACAAATAGTATGAAATACATCATTTGTTTTAAAAAAAACTGAGGTGACCTAATAATTATGGCCGGTAGTGTATATGATTAGGTGCACCCATATACACGGAATATACATACAATTATACATGTAACTATAATTATAATTGAGCGCATCCATGTACACAGAACATGCGTATAACTAGGTGCATCCATATTCACGAAAAACCATATATGACCATACAACTAGGTGCACCCCTACACACATAAAATGTTTATATTAAAATACATCCATAATTACATGATGCAAAGTAGGACACTCAAATTGATATGTATTACAAAGTCATTACATATGTATACTGGCATGCATATCCATTACGTGGCAGATTTCCACTTTCATTTCTTCAATCTGTAAAATCCTCCAATGAATGATTAACGCAAGATATGACGGAATGGGGTAATATCGTTAAGCAAAGCCTTAGATATTGGTTTAGTGGGAGTAAAAAAAAAAAAGGAAAGCACTCAAGTCCATAACCGAAATAGCGGAAAGAACAGCCAATTGGTTATGGATCAAAAGGGCGAGTACCTGGATTTCAAAAACAAACTGTTAGCTAAAATTCCCCAAAATTCTGCATTTCTGAGTTCTCTCTTTTTTTTTTTTTTTTTTTTTTTTTTTTAATAGTACTCGTAAATAAGATAAAATGCATAAAAAAGTTTTTAAATTAATGTATTTAATTGTAATAAAGGTTTTTACTTGTTCATAATTTATTATATATTTATGTGTGTTTTAAAGGATTTTAAAGTACTTTTGTGTGTATATATATATATATATATATATATATATATATATATATTCCTAAATTTTTTTATTTTTTTTTTTTGAACGATTTTAAATTTATATATATTTGTAGATACTTGTCTTTATAAACGGAAATTTTTCTTTTGATAAATTCTTAAATTAGTTTTTTTTTTTTTTTTTTTTTTTTTTTTTTAGCCATATGACAAGTAAATTGCTTACTATACTTTAGGATGAGTTCTGTTCGGTTCACCACTTGATGTTAATTGGTTCTGTCTGTCACCAATCGAAAGCATTTGTAAGGCTGTATGGGACCCAAACATTATAAATTTTTTCCAGTGTCTGAAAGCGCTTATTGAGGGTGGACCAGAAACTGATCATCTCTGGTCGGGTCAGTGCGGTGAGGGGGGTATGATGTTGAGAGACCCGAAACCCCCTAGTGATCCACACAAAGACATCACTGACGACACCCTCTAGCGCCCCCACTACGGTGGGTGCGTATGTTTAAAAAAAATATCTCATAGTTTAAATTTATTTTTATGACGGCATTTGAAAATGATCTAACAGAAACATATCTTAAGTGATAATTGGGATAGTGCTGTATTTATGACTAGAATTTGTTATGTCCATTGAGTATGAAATTTTTGTAATTGAAATTTTTTCTAGATGCTTGTTACTGGGCACACAGGGTTACGATGTCTCCAAAGTTTCCCAGCGTCTTGAGTCTCTAAGTGCAAAGAAAGCTTTTGAACCCCTGGAACCAGTTCGCGATACAGACATTGAGGTATGTAAGTCTGGCATTGCTTATTTGCCGTAACATTTCTATAATAATGTGATTCTGACAATTTGTGGTCCTGGGTATGATGATAAACTGCATCCAGCAGCAAGATCTCTGATTGGAAGGTTTAGAGAGGTGTGTGGAACCACCTCTTAATTGCTGTTCTTCCTGAGTCCACCCTGACTCAGGGTGGTAGCATGTGTTAAGGTACCAGGTATGAGTAAATAGTTAACCCCTAAAAACTGGGGTCATAACACTAAGAAAATATAAAAGTAGATCTTTATAGTTAAAATACCAGCAATACTTTTTTTTTTTTTTAATATTACTAGCATAACATTTGACTCTTGACAAAAATTTTTTCTTTTTTTTTAAAAATACATCAATGAAATCTGATCTATAGATTTCTTACAAAGAATACATATTCTATTCATGCAAAACTATTCTAAAAATTTTGTCAGCATTAAATAACCCATTGCGGTTTACATGTCATAAAAGAAACTATGCAAAATTGACAATTTGTGTGCTTACCTTAAAAATCTGTGCCACGCACATTGCAGCAAACCACTTTCATTCTCTTTGTCTTCAATTAATGAGATTTAAGTTCCATTCAACCAGCTCCTTCCCAAAAACTGCGACTTTGTTGAACCCCTCTTTTTTTTTTTTCATAATCGGAAATATTTAAGCAATAGTATTATATCAAAAGAAAATTCCAGAACAAAATTTCACTATTTTTTTTAAATATAAGTGCTTAATCTATAGTAATATAAAAAGCAAGTTTTGTTAAAAATATATTTCTGGTCACAGTGCCTTTTGTACAACTCTGCCTTTTTATTTTATTTTTCTCTTTTGTAAATTGCAATATTTTTTTGTCTTCAGGGATTTTTAAAAAATGAAAGAGAAAATGCTCTCCTAACTGTGATTGAAAAAACTAGAAAAACGGTAAGTAATAATTTTTATGAAATTTTCTATGTGAATGTTTCCATGATGTCGAAAAGAATTTCAATCAAACTAAACAGTCTGATTGAATTTCTACCGTACGAAACATCGCTCCCAAATTTGATGACATGGAGGTGAGATTAGTCATTTACCACAGGAAACATTCAGCATTCCTTGACCAAACAGTGTTAGTATCGGTTAAAATTTATAAAATCACTCACTAAAACAGTTTTTCAGGAAAAGAGGTTTCTCTAGTCCACTGTTACCTCTCTTCAGTATTGATGAGGTTTCTTTGAAAACCTTTAGTTTAGTGTGGAAAGTTAACATCTTGATTATATCATTACTTTCCCCTTATAGCTAAATGTGCTATCCATTTTAGTGGGGGGAAAAATAGCAAGAGTATTTTGGAATTTGGATTTATGCTTTGATTTAAGAATGAAACAACGCTGATATGTAGGTAGGGGGGGGGCTTTAGTAATGCTGCCATAAAACCAGCAAAGATGAAAGACCATCTTGAAAGGAATTCTCTTTGATAAGATTAAAGCTTTTCTGTTAAACTTAGACCTTTATGCATGAAAAAAAAAACCCTGGAGTGTCAAAAGGATGGTTTTTCTCTTGACACCATTATTTTTAACTACCTTCACTCCTCGGCAATATAAACATATGATGAAAGTAAATTTATCCTTTGTTGAGTATTTACAGCAAAAATATTAAACACCATTTAATTTTAAATTTATATTTACCACATTCCAAAAACACATAAAATAGAAAGAAAAAGTTCAAAGAAAGTATTAGGGACTTGTGGGTGTACATTGTTTGACAAACAGCAGGGTATATTCAGAAACAAAAAATGGATTTAGTCTATTTAAGCATGTCAGCAGGCAATCGGTACATTGCAAAAGCTCTTTAGCAATAGTATAAAACCTTACTGTATATAAAAACAAGTTAGCAGTACAACTTTAATATAAAGCAAGAAATTACACTGAAATCATGCGCACACACACACCTTTTCACCAGTTATTGTTCTTTGATCACTTGGTAGACATATTTCCAGATTAGTATCTTACTATTACTAACATTTGCATTTTTTTTTTTTTTTTTTTTTTTTTTTTTTTTTTTTTATGATCATGTCGCCCCAAGCAAGCCATTTTACTGCCACTGTTGAACAGGGGGTTATATAGGAGGAAAGTTATGGGAAAGAGTGACAGGTTATAGGAGGTGTCAGGAAGAGGCTAGGAGAAGGATGAGAATACTGGTGAGAGTGGAGTGGATGAAGAAAGGAGCATATATGAGAGAGAGGATGCAAGTTAGTGAGATAGGTGGTGACTATTGACTTTACATTTAAATTCTTGAAGATTGTAGTTGTCAGGAAAGCAAGTAAACAAGTGAATTCCACAGGCAGTGAAGTGTGAGAGAAAAAGCTGCTGGAGTAGAATTTGCATTTACAATTTATTGGTTTCACAGTAAAAGGGTGAGACCTAGTTGCTAATCTTGTGACTCGAGCAAATTCATGTGGTGGGGGGGTACCAGTGAGCTAAGTTCATTTGAGCAGAAGCCATGAAAGTATTTGTAGAAGAGACATGGGGAAGCCACATTGCGCTGGTGATAAAGTGACTGTATACGAACTACCAAGTCGGGATCGATCACATTACAGATTCTCCGTTGTATTTTGTCAAGGACCCCTAAATGGATAGCAGGATCACCCAACCAGATATGGCAGCAGTATTCAATGCAGGGGCGGATGGTAGATTGTATATGTGCAGGATTGTTTCAGATGGGAAAAACTTCTTGGCCCTGCACAGAGAACCGACCTTCTTAGCAGTGGATTTAGCTATGGATTTTATATAGTCATACCACTTGAGGTCTGTTGTGAGAGTTAACTTGAGGTGGCGCAGTGTTTTACTTTCAGGGAGACTAGACTGATCCATGCTAATGGGGGGTAGGAGCGATTGTCTGTGGTGGTTAATAGCAGCTTAATTTTGGAAGCATTGAAATTCACAAGATATTTCTTACTCCAGTCCACCACGGATTAGAGGTCCTTTTCGAGCTCGGCAGCGAGGTTTGCTTTGTCAGCATCAGCAGATTTTTGATCAAGGCGAGAGTAAAGCGTAGTGTCATCAGTGTATATGCCTACTTGGAATCTTATTACATATGGAAGATGGTTAATGTAGATAAGGATAAGCATGGGACCTAGAATATCTTTTTCTTCTGTAGTTCCTGTGATAGCAAAGGAATGATAAAATCATATCTTGAATCAAAAAAGAATTTTTGAGCTCTCTGCTCTTTTGTTTTTTTGCTCTTTCTGCCTGTCCTGTTGTTGCTCTTTCTGCCGGTCCTGTTGTTGCTCTTTCTGCCGGTCCTGCTGTTGCTCTTTCTGCCGGTCCTGCTGTTGCTCTTTCTGCCGGTCCTGCTGTTGCTCTTTCTGCCGGTCCTGCTGTTGCTCTTTCTGCCGGTCCTGCTGTTGCTCTTTCTGCCGGTCCTGCTGTTGCTCTTTCTGCCGGTCCTGCTGTTGCTCTTTCTGCCTTTTCTTTTGCCATTCCAAAATATTTCCATGACTTAGTTTTTGAAACCTTAAAAGATATTTTTTCCTTAAAGTATTTGATTGATTTCTTCAAATGTGTATTTACTTCTACTAATGTTTTATCTATCATTGTTCTTTTTTTTTTTTTTTCTTTTCTCTCTCAGACACTGGAGACATGTGAACAGCGTCTTTGGGAATCAATGGAAGAGGAATGGGAAAGAGAAAAGCAGAAAATGTTAAACGCTCTTCTTGGAACAGGACACCAAATGCTAGATTATTCTCAAGAGACTGAGGTAAGAATTCAATTCATCATCAATGCGATTGCGAAATAGCTTTGTTGTTATCCTAGCATTTCAGTCACTGTACCCCTCAGACTTCATCAGGTGTATGTCACTTCAGGTAACCTACAGGGAATTTCAAACTGAACTCTATATTTCATGGAAAGGGTTAAAGGGTTAGATTGTTCTTATTTCACTAGCCATGTCTAGGGATACATAGTCTAATTATTATTTTAGAATTGCTTGGTTATTACTCCCCCTGTTACCACTGAGTTCAAGCACAAACTGCCCAGCCCTCACAGACCTACACTTTAGTCCACAAGGCAGTCATGCTACGGGATAATTGTATATGGTCCTGGGCATGACGGTAAACTGCATCTGGCAGCAAGGCCTCTGATTGGAAGGTTGTGAGAAGCATGGAACCACCTCTTAATTGCTGTTGTTCTCAGGTCCACCCTGAGCCAGTGATATAGCACCTGTTAGGGTCCCAGCTATGGGCAAATAGTTACCCCAAAATAGGATCAAAATGCTATGAAAGTATAAAAATAGACTTTTATAGAAATATATATATATTTCTATAAAAGTCTATTTTATATATATATATATATATATATAAATAAATAAAAGACTTTTGTAGAAGAAAAAAAAATATATATATATACTCTAGTCATCTGCAGACAGATCTGTTTCGCTGTATTACAAAGTCTACCACTCTTCCAGAGTGCTCGATCAGGGTGTGAGAGCGTAAATACTATAGTCATCCGCAGACAGATCTGTTTCGCTGTATTACAGCTCATCGGTATGGCTTAGACTCCAGTCGCTTCCTAACCCAGGATTGAAACCCGACCGAATTGGCGTCAGTCGGCGATTCTACCCCTAGGCCACGAGCATCCAGTAGAAGAGGGTAGGCTTTTTAGCATGTATAAACACGCCCAATAGCTAGAGTACTCCAATTCATTATTGAATGAGTGGTGCGTAAATGCCGGAGTAGCTACTGTTTACAAAGTCTACCACTCTTCCAGAGTGCTTGATCAGGGTGTGAGAGCGTAAATACTATAGTCATCCGCAGACAGATCTGTTTCGCTGTATTACAGCTCATCAGTACGGCTTAGACTCCAGTCGCTTCCTAACCCAGGATTGAAACCCGACCGAATTGGCGTCAGTCGGCGATTCTACCCCTACGCCACGAGCGTCCAGTAGAAGAAGGCAGGCTTTTTAGTGCGTATAAACACGCCCAATAGCTAGAGTGCTAAAAGTAGACTTTTGTGGAAAAATATACATTTTTGAAGAAAAATTATTGCCATAACACATTTTTGAAGGAAAAAAAAATTATTCTCAGCAAAACATTTTGAATACAAAACTAGAAGACATTTTCAGTTTTCTAAAATAAAAAAATAAAACCAAAAATTTTCATTGAAATTGGACTAAATCAACTTTCTCACTATAACTGAACATTAAACAGAATACCTGAAAACCCCACCTTTTTGGCATTAATTAACCTGCAGAGGTTGATATGCCAGTAAATAAAACTCAAACAATTGTATGTAGAGAATTTTAAACCTTAACCCTACCCTGCCTGCTTGTTGTCATGCTTGAATACACTCATTGAATTTTGTCACTTCAGGTAACCTACAGGGAATTTCAAACTTCAGATTATTTTTCTAGGTTCTTTGCCAAATAAACATTTATAGAAACTGATATATTTTTTTCTTCTTTTCCTCTGTAGCAAAGTTTGCTCTCTGATGCAGTCAGCATGCAAGGAAGAAGTGCCTTGAACAATGTTGAAATGGCTTATGCCAGTCAAGTAAGTAATTTATTCACTATAGTCTGTTATTATTCAACTGGTAAGATCTGAATATATTTAGAGCTTATGGGCACATCATATTAAAATACCAGTTCCCATTCAATCACCAAATTTAAGCAACAGTAAACCTAGTCAGTACCTATATAGCTAACCGCTCGAGAATACCAGGTGCTGTAAACTTGGATTTGTGGGTGGTATAATGGATAATGGTTCAAAATCAGAAATCCAATTCCAGTTAGGTTCATTATATTTACTCATGGAAAAACCCTTGGGAAAAGTGTGAATCCACCTCTTCTTTCCCTAAATATGGCTTAATTAGTAAAACATGTATCACTAAATCATTTCCAAAAATAAAAAATCTTACAATCTGAAAAGTATTTTCGGGCTTTAAATACCCTGAAAAAGTTTGATAAGCTGTTAGGGAAAAAAAAAAAAATACCATCAGCCAGAAACTAATTTGCTATACAGTCATGTTTTTAGTTTTATTTGCATTCTCCAGAATATAAATGTAGAGAAACTACCGTGACCACAAAGTGAGGGATTAGTTTATATCCTCATCATCTTTCGATCAATTTGATTGGTTGAAAATCCATTGACAATCCTACTCTACACATCATCGTCAAGCATTGCTGTACTCAGATCTCTTGTATCTAGCCCTGAGTCTCAGGCAATTGAGTGTGGATACATCAGTTTCCTTGATGGAACACTTCCAGAGAGATGCAAGGATGAGGTCACCTCATTCTGCGCTTGATCAATGCTTATATATTTGTGGAAGAAAGGAATAACTGAAAAGAAAGGACTTAACAAAATTTTATGATAACTGCTTCATCAATCAATTTTGGGCAACTATAAATATTATGCTTTTTTTTCAGTTGCCAAGGAATTTCCACAAGACTCATGACTTAATTATTGACTAATTACTTTTTTCTCAAAGGTATACGCCTACAACAAGAAGGTTATAGAAGGTGGGATTGCACCCAATTTGCAAGATATGTTTATGGAAGCTGCTGAAAGCCTTGGTGACCAGGTAATTTTGTTTTTTAGTTTCAAAAAAAATTTATTATTATTATTGACTTTTGTTTTTTTTTAAAATTGATGTACAAGTCCAATTATCTGGAAATGTGTAGACAAACATTATATCCATTAGACCATTTAACATTATTTACATTGTTCAGATGTCCTCAGTTTTATTGCCATATTCATATTCACAATGTTTCAACAGTTGTACGCGCCAGCCTTCTTCAGGTGATTAGAATTTCAAACCGAACCCCTTATTTTGATCACTGTTGTCAATCCATGAGCCATGCCACTTCCCAGGCATCTTAGTTATCTCTCTTGAACTAAACTCTCTAAGTCATTTGTTCACTGCTGTAGCCAGATATTGAACTCAACTCTTTGGATCGAGTCACCAGATCTAACCAATACTTTTATCCACTGGGCCATGTGTCCTTGAAGATATCAGTGTATCAGAATTCCAATCGCCTAAAGAAGACCGGAGTGTACAACAGTTGAAATGTCATGAATATGGCAATAAAGATGAAGACAAAAGTCCGAACAATGTAAATAATACCTTATCTCGGGAGTATAGACGAATATAGACCATTTAAGAAAAATATTATTTTCAAGATAATTTTACTGTATATTGAAGCAGTAGAGGGATGGCTTAATTTAGATTGTTAATTGACTGGATGTGCGTTGTGGTGCATTGGATATTGGCTCGGAACGAGAAATCGGGGAGCCAAGTTCGAATTCCAGCTGAATTCATTGCATTCACTTACACGCAAATAACCCATGGGAAAGGTATTAATCCGTTTATTTCTTCCAGTTATTGGATATTGACTCGGAACGAGAATTTGGGGAGCCGAGTTCAAATTTCAGTTGAATTCGTTGCATTCTCTTATGCGCAAATACTCTTGGGAAAGGTATTAATCCTTCTATTCCTTCCAGTTATGGGTTAAATAACAGGACAGATTGGGTTCTATAGCCTTGGTCGGCAACCAGTCTACCACAGAAAGCAATGGCAACCTTTTGTGGGATAAACTTCTGTCCAGTCAGTCATGTCTCGGAAGAGACATGATCGCCCAAGCGTGTCTCAAGTATGGCACTTAACTGACTGAATTGACTTAAGGAAAAAGAAGGCCTCATATGGTGGCCATTTATATCTGTTAAGGGGCACGTAACTCGACAGGACAACCGTAAGGGAGGTAATCAACATGTAATTTGCAGTCCATCTACATATTGATCAGAATTTTCACCAGCTCTGATAATTTCAATAAATCTAACATCTTTTGCTATATTCTTGAATGCATACAGGCATAAAAATCTCTACTGCACAATCCTGTAAACATTTACACCAAAGTCATTCAGATAATTTTGTTAATTGTACAGTTCAGGCTTGCTATATCACTGGGATTGCTAGAGGTTGTTCAAACAAAAGGGAAAAGAGTCTACTAACTGAATGATAATTGTTGAAATTTGCAGAAAGATGGATTTAAAAGCTGAAAAAATGTTTTAAAATAATTCCAAGGGGAAGCAAACCCAAATTTAACTATACAAAATTTAGTAAGATTGAGCAAAATCAAGACTACCTGTCATTCGCCACTTCCCATCAATAAGAAAGAGACCATTAATGTATCTTCAAAGATGACAAATAGAAAAATGTTGTTATCAATAAAGAAATCTGAGTAGTCACAAATAACATTTAAAGATCACTCTGAACAACAACAACAAAAAAAAGCCAGGAAAAAGATCTGTTTTAAATCAACAACCCAGAAGAGAATGTCTCCACTGAAAAAGAGGCCAGCCTGACAAGTTCATTATAATTTCTGTGACATTCATCTAGGAAAATTTTTTATCCGACATTAATTCAGATTCCTTTGGATAGAAGTGATAAAGAAAAATTGGACAGAAGAAAGATTGGGAATAATTTTCTTTGACAATTCTTGAGTGGTTGATTCGATCGAGAAATCGCAGCATGGGACAAGCTGATAAAGAAAGATTAATGACAAAAAATCTTTTTGTTTTTGCCGACAATAACTGAAAGTTGGATTCATCATAAAGACAATGTACCACCCTTTAGAGCAAACGAGAAAGTGGGAGAAGGAAGAGAGGGATTAGCACCACCTATATGGAATGATAGTGTAAAATGAGACGTGAAGGGAGTTAATGAGAAAAGGAATTTTTAGAATAAGGTTGATGCTAAGGGTGGAAAACAACCGAACCCAGGCCCTTGTCAAATCTACCACTGCTGGACACAGGACTCCATATGAGCTGGAGATTTGGACAACTGGTACACAGGGAGCCCCCACGCTATTACTACTGGTATCCACATCATTCACCAAGACCTCTTGACTAAGTTGTTGTGCCAACCCCAAAGACCAGAACTTAGAAATTCAAGTTACTACTAACACAAGCTGCAGTCTCCAAAAGGAGTTTCGGTATTATTTGATGGTGATAGTGGAAAGGGTTAAAATATAAATAAATTGTTGTTAAATTTTTAACTCGAGTTAATTTTCTATTTCAAAGAATTCTTTTTTTACGTAACTCCCAAATTGTTGAACTGTCTTCACTTCAGTTTGTTTCATCAGCAATCTTCTCACCCTCTGAGAACAAAAAACTCAACGTGGCAGAGGAGTGAATGGTTGTGAAGGAGACAGCTAAGTCAAGTGGAATTGTGCCCATCAAGATACTATCAACAAATGAGCTGCACATTAATGAGTGAGGAGTCAGCTAGATGGTAACCATGGGGGTCTGAAAGAACAATGCAGGGTATAGGACTATGTTATTGTTTTATTGTTTAGTTGACAAGGATTGATTTTGGGAGTTACATTGTCACTGGAGACAAAATGGGCACTGCACACTTAATTTGAAAAACATTTTTCCCAAATTGTATGGTTTTCCTTTTTTAGACTTGAAACCATTTAAATTTATTATATAAGACATCAAAGTAAGTGTATTCACTTATTTTCATTTTTGTTTATTTGACAATTTATATAGATTGAAAAAAAAACAAAAAAAAAACAATCTTTTTATATTATCGGATCCTGGGCATAACAGTAAACTGCATCCGGCAACAAGGCCTCTGATTGGGAGGTTGTGAGGAGCATGGAATTGCTGTTGTTCCCAGACCACCCTGATATGGAATGTTAACACCTGTTAGGGTCCCAGCTATGAGCAAATAGTCAACCCCCAAACTGGGGTCAAAACACTATGAAAGTATAAAAATAGACTTTTATAGAAAGATATACATTTTTGAAGAAAAGATTATTTCCATAATGCATTTTTTAAGGAAAAAAAAATTATTCACAGCAAAATATTTTTGAATACAAAACTAGAAGACATTTTCAGTTTTCTAAAATAAAAATAAATACAAAAAATTTTCATTAAAATCTGACTAAATCAACCTTCACACTATAACTGAACATTAAAAAAAAGTACATCACGTCTCCCTTCATGAATAAATTAGTATTACTAACTTTATGGCATTTAATTTTTGTGAACAATCTGGGGTGGGGGTAGATTACCCTCTTGTTCATTTGGCATTATTCTGGCCTTTGTGCTTTGTGCAGTTCCCTAGCAGGCTGATTTGTTAATTACACAACTACTTCTGTTCAAATTTCTGTTGGAATCTGGTCTCGGTCATTTGACAATGCCTGCTCAGCTGCGATTGGTTCTTTCTGGTTGGATTCCCAGGGCATTGGCAATGTTCTGGGTTAAAACCGATGATCATTTTGTCCTTTCGATGACCATATGTGCCTTTTGATTTCTTTCCAACTGGCGTTTCCATGTTCTCATTACATATCTTTTCTATTTTTTTTTTTTTTTCACCACTACTCACCGAGACTCCATGCTAGCATACTTAACTCACAGGTGTATAGGAGCAACAAAATATTTTTAAGTACATGGGGTACCCTATGGGTCTTAATTATAGACCTGATTATAGATAAAATCCATTAATTCCTTAGAAATTCAGTCAGTTAAGTGCCATACGTGATACTCGCTTTGGGCAATCATGTCTTGAAAGAGACATGACTGAATGGGCAGCTCTCCGATTTGTCATTCTGAGTCGATATCCAGTGCACCACAACGCATATTACTTTGCTTATATATTTTGCATGAAGATAAAAAGTAGTTATAGGCTTCATGAGATCTGAACAAGAAACGTGCTTTTTCTTAAATAGAGCAATTGAACTTTGCTTAACTGTGAAAGTTTTCTGTGGCTGAGCAGTCTAAAATCATGCTGAGCTAAACAGTGATTCCACATACAAGAGAGACACATGAATTGAACCTTACTGGAAGGCACATTTTCTTCATTAAGTCTCTAAAATTTTCAACTCGGTAAATGTAAATTTACACTGTTTCAAAACTATCGCCCGGTTCACACTCCACTCACGTCTATTGAACAGGTGTAGAGGCTCATCCCTTGTTCCCTGTTTAGGATGTGGTTTCCGGCTTTCCCTTCTAGTTTTTTCACTCTTACGTAGCCCCCTGCACATCAGTGGCGTTGCCGCCTTGCTCGGGGTGATATGATTTTTTTAAAAAAAAAAGACAGGCATGTCTACTCAAACAGGCATATCCACAAAATACAGTGTTTAAAGTTATAAAAAAAAATGAGCATAAAAAAATTTTATATCTTGACAAAAGGATTTTAAAACTACATTCTCATCATCATTTATCCATCACACCCAGATGAGGCAAAGGGCAGCAACTTTTTGTTGCTGTTTCTGTAACAAACTGTTTTTTACGGGGCAGGGTTGTTAGCCCTGCACCCAACCCCCAACCCTGGAGGACCGGTGGACCATTCTTGGTCCTTACGTTTACAGTACCTGGTATTCCCAAATGGTCACCCATTTAAGTACTGACCAGGCTCGATGTTGCTTAACTTTGTGATCGGACGGAAGCCAGTGCATTCAACACAATATAGCCGTAGACAAAACTACATTCCACATTTGATTAACTCTGTTAAAAAAAAAAAAAATTGACAAAAGAATTTTGAAAATAAAATCTTTGATAAATTTTATTATCATAAACAATTACTTTGTTTCAGTTGGTTATAGATAAGCTTTGGTCTATGGTAAAATTCATGGTGAACGTCCCAGTTGTCACCCCCGGTTCACGTCACGCCAGGCATGACAGAAAATTATTGGAAGCATTTGTTAGCCAAGCTCGGAAATACCTTGAACACATGTAAGTACATTGTTTCATAAACTCTTATATCAATCTGCATATATAAACAAACATATATATATTATATTCCAACTATAATGTGTGTGAAAAATAATAAACATTCATAATATGTTCTAGCAACATTATTAAATAAATTGAAATATACATTAACATATTTATACAATTCATTACAATAGAATGTTTTTATAAAGATATCTTGAATGTTCAGCAAATACTTGATAGGTGAAGATTCTAAGTGGGTGAGTATGTTGTAAAATTGGTGTGTTATTAAAATTGTAAAAATGTTATCATATTGTGGTTGGAAAATTGAGTCACATGACTTGGTAAATGAATAAATGCATGCTGATTAGCCATAATTCATTAAAATTAGAGTAGGTTTCCTACTAGAAATGGCATAAAACGTCTCTATCTCAAGAACTTATCTAATTTAAATGAAATATGGCACTGCACTCGGCAGGGGGTTCAAGCTGCAGTATTCTCCTTAATAAGTTAGGGTATTAAATATCATTTTGTGTGACTTCCTGAATTATTTGCAATGGTTTTATCATGTATTATGGAAGAGTATATGTTTGGGAGGTTGAACATTGAAAGCCAATATTTATGGGAGCAGGTTGAATGTTAGTGTTAAATACATTAAATCCTTTCTCATTTTCATTGTTGTCTCCCTTGTTTATTGTTTTCTAGGTATGTTAAATATATCACAAATATGGTCTACGAAAATCTGTACAAGGCCAAACGCGGAGGAAAACCAGGAACTTACAGTCTCATCAGAAGTTTTCTTAATGTTAAGCATCCTACACCAATGAGGGGAGAGGTAATCTTTTCTTTTTTTTTTTTTTTTTTTTTTTTTTTTTAATTCTATGAAGGAAAAAAAATTGTTAAACAGTGAATCAAATAGTATTTACATTATTCGGACTATTGTTGTTATGTCGCCAAGTATAAATGAATAACTCAACAACAGAATCAGAATATAAGTTGTATTCCGCAGAAAGACGTTTAGTATGTACAGAAGTGATTAGTAATATTTACAATAGAAAAGATACAAGAATCCAATCCGTCATAAGACGTGTGTGTACATGATTACTTCCGGTACGCCACCGGAAGTGTGACTAACTCTTCACTGACTCACACTAACTCATTAGTGACTCTCTACGACTCCCTTGTAGAGAATCCACCATTGCTATATATATATAGCAATGGGAAAGTCCATTTGTAGTCAAATAGGAGCGGCGCCCCAACAATTGTCCTCATCTTTGTTGCCATTTGTACAACGTTTCGGCCGGCCTTCTTCAGGTGCTAGGTCTATATCCACTGGGCCATGTGTCCTTGATCTCAGAAATATAGACAAATGGTGAATCAAATGATTTATTAATTGGCTGAATTTTTTTTTTTTTTTTTATAGAATAAAGTTTTAACCAGTATTTGTCTATACTTCTGAGATGAGGTAGTATTTACACTATTTGGACTATTGTCCTCATTTTTGCCATGTTTATGATGTTTTGTACACTCCAGCCTTCTTCAGGTGCTAAGAATTTCTAACTGAACCCTTTATGATCACTGGGGTATATCTTTTACCACTTTCAGATGGCATCTAGTTATCTCCCTTTTAACTCATCTCTCTAAGTTATTTGCTTATTAAAATTGAACTCACAACTCTTTGGGTCAAGTCACTGGAAGTAACCAACGTCTATATCCACTAGGCCAGGTATCCTTGAGGACATCAGTTTTTGAATTTTTGGGTCATATAAGTCCCAGAAAATCATCAAAATGAGGACACCTGTTTGAACAGTGTAAATAATATAAATGCTACCTCATCTCAGAAGTACAGACAAATATTGTGCAATTTGCCATTGCCAGAAATAGCATCTCCCTTTGTTTATCTTTTTTTTTTCTTCTTTTTTTTTTTTTTTCTTCCTGCCTCCAAAAGTTTTTTTAAACTTCTTGGAGTTCTTGCAAAAGTCAATTTTCATTGCAAAGATCTGAGTTTATCAAACAGATGTTACGAGGATGCATTTATATCTAAAAATATTAATAATGTCTAAAAAGTTGTAGTAAGGGATTCTGTTGAGTCCTACCTGTTATTACAAAAAATGTTTGAATTCATGAAGTAGTCGTAAAAATAAGGAAATTAGAAATAGAACGTTTGGAAGATGCTAGAATGTCAGAAAATTTTAGTAAAATCTAGAGAATTCTAAAGGATTCTAGAATATGCAAATTATAAAAATAGGTTTTGGGAAGAGAGTACATTATCAACTCCGGCTTTGATTCAAGGATTTATATCCAGCCAAAAGAATCTCTAAGAAAAGTTTCCGACCAGCTAAAAACCTGAAAGAGAACCTCATGGAACTATATGGGTAAATAGATACTTTTGACTCTTTTATTGATCAAATTAATAATTATTCTTCATATGCACATTTGAGGATTTCCAAAAAGTATAGCACTTAAACTTCTTTGCTATCTTAACTGGGTAAAGTTACTTGACACCTTCATTCCCCTTCGTAACACTTTGCCTGCCAGTAGTAAACTCTGTTTTTGTTTTGAATGTAAAATAATATTGTAAAGTTTATGTGTGTGTGTGTATATATATATATATATATATATAATCATTTTGTGTTTATCATAAAGCCTGGTCAGTACTTAGATGGGTGACTGTTTGGGAATACCAAGTGCTGTAAATGTAAGAACCAAGAATGGTCCACTGGTCCTCCAGGTTTGGGGGTTGGGCACAGAGCTAACAACCCTGCTCCATAAAAAATTTGTTACAGAAATGGTAACAAAATGTTGCTGCCCTACACACCATTGGGTGTAATGGGTGAGATGATGATTATCCTGGGTCTGGCTTCAAGTAGGCATAAAACAGAAGTAGGTATTTTGTAATGATTTACTAGCTTTTTCTCTTTTTTTTTTTTTTTTTTTTTTTTTTTTAAACCAGAATAATCAACTATTTAATGTCTTTCTTTATTTCTTTCAGGATGGACTGTTGGAAGGACACCCAATTTGGTCCATGATTTACTATTGTTTACGTTGTGGGGATTTAAATGCAGTCCAAGAAGTGATCAGCAAAGCCAGGTTTGGTTTGCTTTTTGTTGATTTCACACTTCAATTTTTTTTTCTTTACTTTTCTTGAAAACCTTGTAGCGCCAAAGATAAAACTGTTTCTCCCTCTTATTTTTAACCCATTAACAGTCACGGTAAAGTCTGTATTAATCCTCCATCAACATAGCTGATGCTAACTTTCACGATAGTAACTTATTACAGCTTCTCGGGCTAATATTTCCCTAAGCTGCTAGGAAAGTTGGCTCACTGTGTAATTCTAGACAATCTCTCTTGCCAGACTCTACCTGGTAAATTTATAAGTCTTCCATTTGCCCATGCTTTGAATATTGCTGCCACATCTAATCTGGTTCTCTTGCTATATATTTATGGTTTCTTGAAAAAATCCAAAGAATCTGAAATGTTATCACAGCTTCAATAACTATCTTAACAGCATATCATAACTTTCCTTTGCTTTTGCACTCATGTAATTATTACAATAAACTTTCCTCTATGTTACCTAGACTTTATGAATTTAAGCACAGTACTAGATTGGATATGCGTTGTGGTGCAGTAGATATTAACTCAGAACAAGAAATCAGAGAGCCGAGTTCAAATTCCAGTTTAATTCGTTGCATTCACTTATGTGCAAATACCCTTGGGAAAGGTATTAATCTATTCCTTCTCCCTCCTATGGGTTAAATAGCAGGACAGATTGGGTTCTATAGCTTTGGTTAGCAACCAGTCAACCACAAAGTAATGGCAACCCACTGCCAGAAAATCTTCTGCCTAATCAATCATATCTCTATGGAGACATAATCATCCAAGCATGTATCATGTATGGCACTGACTAGATTGGTGAACAAGGTTTCCTTCGTTTACAATTGAAACGGCTTGATGCTAACAGTTTTTTTTTGTTTTTGTTTTTTTTTTTTTCTCACACTTGTTGAACTCTCTTTTGGCTTCCCAGTCAACTTTGATCTTCATAAAATGCTTCTTTTTTTTTTTTTTTGCTGGGGACAGTGGGGGGGATCTCATATTCTCTAACCCTCAGTAACTATTTGCAGCTTAGTGGTTTTTATTGCCTTGATTAGTATGAAATGATTAAAAAGAAATTATAATGATGAAAATTAAAATAAAAGCAATCTGGTATTAATTATAGGTTTCTAAATTCATTAAAGCCCACCATCCTCTTTTTTGTGGGGATCATTAATGGAGTAATGGCACTACCATAGTTTGTCTCTTTGCCATGTACTTTGTGGAATGAATGAGAGAGTTTAAATGTTGCAGAAATATGAAGAGAATAGTCAGTTAAATACAACACGTGATACATGCTTGGACAATCATGAATTTGTCAAAACATGACTGACTGGGCAGAAGATTTTCCCTCGTTAGGTTGCCATTATTTTCTGTGGTAGACTAGTTGCCAACTAAGGCTATAGAACCCAATCTGTCCTGCTGTTTAACTCATAGCTGGAGGGAGAAGCGACAGATAAATACTTTTCCCAAGGGTATTTGTGTGTAAATGAATGCAACGAATTAAACTGGAATTTGAATTCGGCTCTCCAATTTCTTGTTCCAGTTCAATATCCACTGCACTGCAACATGCATCCAAAGAGAATAGACCAGGCCATAAATGCACAAAGAAAGTGATAACCATTAGACAAAGTAAACTTCATCAAAACAAAAGCGGCCATGAACAACATAAGACAAAAATGGATTCCACCTTATGAAAAATTAATTTGGTTAAATAATAGATGTTAAATTTTGTTTTTTCTTTTCCTAGCAGATTTCATTATAGTGCAACTTATTTGCAAAATTTTGTTCAACTTACTAACCCTAACACGTAGTTGCAAAATAATTGCTTCTTTGGCTTCTAAAATTTATAATACTGTGTTGAAAATGAAGAATTACTGTGGACTCTTTAAAATACCAAGATTAACCAACTCCCCAACAGCCATCAAATGCTAACCTCTAACTCAAATCATAGCAGAAACAAGTTTTCCACTTTAAGAGGCCCACAAGCCAACTCAATGCCAATCATTATTGTTTGTAAAATCAGACAAATCCTTGTTTCATCTCGAGTGAGCAATGGTTGCTGCCCGCCCTTGTTTCATCTCAGACAGGCAATACATGCTGCTTAATGCTGTCAGCTTTTTCCACCTGTTGCAATAAACGCACACTAATCATGGCCAATCCTGACCCAGGTTGGTAGCACTTGTTTGGGTCCTAGCCATAGGCAAATCTTGATTCCCCCCCCACACACACACGCAAAATAAAAATATATTTTTATATAAAACAAATCAGCAACAATACATGCACCTTACAGTTGTAATTTCCATGAGAGGCAACTTAAGTCAAATTAACTTGCCTCCAGGCTAAATCACAAATAATCATTCCCAGTTCTGTATTTCATTTATAAATGCATTTTTAATATAGTACAGAAAAAAATAATCTAATGTTTATGAATACATGCATATAAATGTAGATGTTTACAATTTGATGATCTTTACAGTACATTGCAGACTCTTTATTTGTGAATGTAGTTTGCTGTACGGCATTATAAAATAAAATGATTTTTGTAAGATTAAATGACAAATACAGTTATTTAAATTATTTTGCAATAGAAGAAAATAAACTAATCTATGTTAAATTTACCACGATTTACATTCAATTTGTTTGTTTACATTGTGGACGTAAGTGGCTGTGGATTGCCAATATTGAGCTCTTAAAGACCACTAGATAAGACAACAGATGTTTTCATATTTTGTTCTCTAGGATTTACAATGACTGTAAATGTACATATTTTAATGAGTTTATTATACTTTTGTTCTTATTTATGGTAGAGTAAACATGATTTTATGTGCTTTTAATGCTTTTCTGGTGATATTACGACTCCAATATTTGTGGTGACAAGTTGAATAAAATGACTTAAACTTGATTTTTATTTTTCCATATGTTTTTTTTTTATATATCTAAACTTATTTATAAATGGAGCTTTTGTCTGTATCCGTTACCTATAGACTCCGAAACGGCTGAACCGATTTTCTTGAAAATTTACACAGTTGTATTATAAGCGTCTGCGAGTGTTCTTAGCTAGGTTTTGTGTTGAGGTACCCACGATAAATATTGAAAATCGATAATCGAAAAAATCGGGTTATAGGAGGAGTGGTCCGATTTTAATCAAATTTGATACACTCATAGAAAAAGACATAAGAAACGATATTCAGAAGTTTTAAGGTTGCAGTTCTTACAATAGTGCAGAAAATCGATTATATATATATATATAAAAGGTAAGATGTTTGTGTGTGTGTCTGTTTATCTGCCTGTATGTCTGAATTTTTTTCAGCCCTTTTATTTTAGTTTTTGCTTCGGGTTTAGCTCTAAGTAGGTATATTTGTAGTTCTTAGTCTCAGCCATGATGCCATTTACTCAGAGGACTTATTTAGCCTTCATAATTCAGTTTACAATGAAAAAAACTTATTTGATATCGATAGCAGGAAATCAAAATTTGACTTACATCCATGTTGCTCTAGTTTTCGTATTAAATACATTTCTTTTCAAAAATTTGATTCATTATAAACACATTAAATTCCAGTAATTTTACATATTTGTTAAACATTATCAATTTGTGTTTTATGATCATTTTTTTTTAATCATTTCACCCCAAGTAAGACAACAAAGGCACTAAGATGCAAGGAGTTACTGAGTATTAGAAAATATGAGAAAAAGAAAAACATTTAGGAGAGAGAACAATAAAAGAATAGGAATTAAAACAGACAGAAGATAATTAATATTGTATTTAAATTTTTGAAGATGAAAGTTGACAGGAAAGCAAGAAGCTGGAAGAGAGTTCCACAAGCGAGAAGTGCAATAGAAGAAACTGTCAGTATAGAATTTACGATTACATTGAGACATTTCAACTGTAAAATGATGAGACCTTGTAGCCAATGTAGTACTGCTCTTTAATTCATAAAGTCTAGGTATCAAAGAGAAAAGTTCATCAGAACAATTATCATGAAAATATTTATGGATATAATATCGGTTCCAGAAACTGCCTGCATGAATAGAAAATGGATTGAGTTTCTATACAAAAATAGGAAACGGGCAGAATGTCATTTCCCCAGATTTATTCTATCTCTACAGTGATAATATCTTAAGAGAACTAGGGATCCTAACAGGATTTATTGTTGATGACTGTGATCTTAACAATATAGGAAACACAGATGACATTGTATTGATGGCACACACAGAAAGAAAACTACAAGATCTCTGAGACAAGATAGCAAAAGAATTCAAGAAAAAAGTGACTAAGCATCAAGATAAAATGGTTATCAGCAAGAGAAAATCTCATAATTCAAGTTACAAATTGTAGATGGCAGCATCAAGAAAGTTCAGAAGTTTAAATATCTGGGAAGTGTTTTAACAGAGGATAGAATATGCAATGTCGAGATCAGAACATGCATTGGATGAGCAAAAAAAGCATCCCTCATGTTAAAAAAAAAAAAAAAAACTGTCTGAGAAGTGGACTATCTTATTAGCCAGGAAGAAATCCCGGCATGCATCTGTTGGTGTTATATAAAATTGCAAATACACACAGCCAAAACAGGAATTGCATTTGAATATATAGTTCTGTTATTTTGAGCTATCATGCAGTGTGATGTCATAGAACCACATTGCAAATTTGCGAACTGCGTTTGCTATTTTTGGTAACTGTTGCCATTGCTTAGCGGAGTTTTATGTCAACACAAGATAAAATCGTCACTGATGGTGGATGTTTTTGTGTTACCATCCTTATAACCTCTCTGAAGATGGCTCATGTGAGCCGAAAGCTTAGAACCAACTTTATAAAAAATTATCCAAATGTTGGAGAATTTTTGTCTTTATTTTCAACTGAAATTAAAGCCAAAATATGATGTTTAGAATGGCTCATGATTAAACATAATAGACATTCATTGTCTCTTATATATATATATATATATATATATATATATATATGGAAAGGGGCATTTTGTCATCATTCCTACTGTGTTTAAACTAACACTTTCTATGGGAATAGTGATAAAGTAGTGAGGGGCTTAGAACATTTCGTTTGTGGGGAAGGGGTTTTCTGGTGGAAAACAATTTCTCTCTCACAAGCCTGTGGAGACATTTTTTAACTGGAAAATGAAGGATGGACATTTGTCCTTTTTCCACACACACACCCCCTCTTCCCCCGATCTCCCAATATGATAGCAGTGCTCCATTTTGGTTTGATCTGACTCTTAGTATTCTAAAATATACTTTGTCAATCTTTACAACAGAAGTAAAAAATACCAAGAGCAGGATTTTTTTTTCTGTCAATCCATGGCAAAACACTTTCTTCACACGGAAAATTTTTGATTTGTTCCCCAAAGGCCTTTACCCCATCAAATCTTTCCAAAACATCCTTAATTCTGTGTGCAAATGTATATGCTGAACTCAAATCAAAAATTGTTTGTTGAAGAAACCTATCTTTTTTCATGTAATCAATCAGAAAAAAATCGGACAATATCTCACCCCTTACCACCGTTCTCATATCTGATTCACTGCTGAATGACATGAGGCGTAGGATACTTATTTCAGCCTATTTACTTCCTTTGAGCAATTACTCCGCAATTTGTTTGGTTTCGGAACTCAATTTCCGCGTAGTAATTGCAAAAAGGAAGTAAGAAGGCTGCAAAACCGGCAAACTACGCTTGAAGTCATTTTGCAGTTAATAACATTTTTGAAGCATGGTTACAGGATGAGAGAAACAGCAAAAAGAAGTTCGATATTTTTCTGGTCGTGAACTTGAAAAAAAGGTAGGTTTCGTCAATAAACAATTATCGATTTGAGTTCATCATTTACATTTGCATGGAAATAAGGATGTTTTGGAAAGATTTGAAGGGGTAAAGGCCTTCGGGGAACAAATCAAAAATTTACCCTTCACACTTCTAGTAATTTCAAACCAAACGTTTTTTTTTTACTTGATCTGATCTACTTTTTCTATCTCTCTCTCTATCTAGTCAGCAATTGAGGGATTTTCCAGATATAATGCTTGAATATATCAAGAATGACAGATGGTAAGTAATTTTCTTTTCATTTTGTTGTACAAGAAATAGTTTTAGAACAAGAAACTGGCGATCATGCTAAAGATATTTGATCTTTTTACAGAACCAAAATATTCCTGGAAGAATTTTACAATGAACAAAATAGTGTGTTCAAGAATTCTCATTTAATATTTGTTTGTATACACATTGTTATTGACTACCTCTGTCCCATAAATAGTTGCTACAGTTTGTGGATGAAAGTTGCTCCCAAAAAGTTAAATAAAAGTCAAAATAAACTCAATGAAAGTGAAGTAGTTTATTTATTCAGTATGTGGAAAGTTGTGAGATAAAAATTTTGCCTCATAAAGATCAGCCCTTCCACAAAATAGATAAAGTAAAGATCCCAAAGTTTCATATTCCAGAAATTACTGAGGGCGAATAAATTTGTGGCTTTATATATCAAGTTCCTTGTTTCTGATGGTCAAGTTGTTGTTTATAAATAAATATGAAAATAAATCAAATGTTGGCTTGTTGAATAGTCTGTGTTTTCTCACATAAGCACATGTATAAATTGATAAACAGATAAAAAAACTAATCAAATTATACATGAAAATTTAAAGATCTACTTTACAAACTTAACTATTATAGAGTTGATGTAGCACAGAACCTTGTCTATTGTCAGACTTAAGTTTTATGAGAAATGACATTGTGAAAAGTTCTGTGTCACATGTCTCATCCTCTATGACTTCATCTGACTAAAATAATAATTTCATTGATGAAATTCTATACATGTTGGAAGTGGTGAGGGAAATATAAAAGCCGTAAATGTCAATTGTAATTATACACTAATAGAGAATTTTTTTTTTTTTTTAATAGATTTGTTCAAGGCATCTAGTCTAGCTGATCTCATTCAGAAATTTAATCATATTCACCCACTATGAGAAATAAAAATGATTATTTCACATTGCTTAATTATTAGTTTGTGGCAAGACTGTTCTTGACAGTTCACAATTTATTTTCAATTTAATTAGCAAGGAGAAAATATTTTACAAAATAGTCTTTGTAAACTGCCTGTCATACAGCAGTAGTTCAATTTAGTACCCCATTATTGATACTCTGTGCCAGGCAAAGGTAAGTTTAGTAAATATGTACATGTATTTTTCCTTTCAATATATATGTATATATATATATTTTTTTTTTTTTTTACTCACAGCCTTGGTCCAAGTACTTTGACCAAAGTCAGGCATTTTTACCGTCGTACCGTGAAAAACAGTACAGATCCCTATAAAAGGTAATTTTGTTTTCGTGCCACGAAAGAAGGCAAAAAAAAAAAGTCTGGTTTACAATAAAATCACTATTTAATATAATATCAAATTTCTTAGAAATATTAAGGAACTTGAATAAATAGCTCTGAGAAATTGAAATCAATTTTTACTTTTACCTTTGTTTTACCTTCCTTTTCTGCTTATGTTATTTTGCAGTCGTGTACCTTCATCTCCAGGCAGATTTCTTTGAATCTGGGAATTCTGAGATTGGAAGTAGAAGCATAAACATGAACGTTACTCATTATTTTTGCATTATTTCAAAGTATTATTCTTATCTATACATAAATGTTACTCTAGACACAGCATTTCAACCAATTGAAGTAGATAGACTAATCTATCGCCCAGTTCACACTCCACCCACGTCTATTGAACAGGTGAAGAGACTCATCCCTTGTTCCCTGTTTAGGATGTGGTTTCCGGCTTTCTCTTTACCAATCTTTTCACTCTTACGTAGCCCCCTGTGCATCAGTGGCATTACTGCTTTGCTCGTGGTGATATGATTAAAAAAAAAAAAAGTACACTCTGGGCATAATCAGTAGTCCGTTGGTTGGCTGGTATGAGATATTTGAGTAAGCTTGCAACATTTTCTTTCTCTGATATCAGTTATTCATTCCTGTTGAATTGATGAGGATTGAACTTCTGACCACTAGATGACAGTAACACATGTATAAGCAACCCCCTATATCCACTACGCCATTGTCCTGAAGGACATTTTATGTTTTGGAGCCTTTCTATATTCAGTGTCTGGTGGCTTTGATATTTGGATATGAGTGGGTTCATACTGCTTTTCATATTTCATTTCTGAAATGAGTAATTGTCAATGTTCTTATATTGAACTATTGTTCTCATCTTAGTGTATATGATTGTTGTTATAGATATGTTTCAACCAAATAGCCTCTGGTCATCATCAGGTGTCGATTGATCTGCTAGTCAATCAATCATCTATATCAACGAAGATGAGAACAATAGTTTGAAATAATCCTCTCTGTTATAGTGAAGGGCGTTGTGTGTGTGTATATAAGATATATATATATATATATATATATATCCGCAAACAGATCTGTTTCATTGTAACACAGCTCATCAGTATGGTTAGACATCCAATTGCTTTTTACCCAGGATTGAAACCTGACTAAATTGGCGTCAGTCTGCGATTCTACCTCTGAGCTATGGGCGCACGGTAGAAGGCAGACTATGATGTATCATACGCCAGTAGTTAGAGTGCTCTAATTCATTACTGAATTAATTCAAAATTTAGAGGATCATATGATCATTTCAGTGAAATGAATTCACTTCATCAGTGATCTTTAATATAGAAAATTTAAAAAATTGTGGGTAAAGAAACTGAAAGAAAGTGTGAAGGAAAAGTGTAGCAAAAGAAGGAAAGGAAGGGAGGAAGAAAAGTGGGAAGGAGAAAAGAAGAAAGAAGGGGAGAAAAATTGTGTTAGATTTGCAGACAGGGTGAAATGCTGACCAGGAGAATGGGTGAAATAGTTACAAATAAATGAAGATAAAATTGAATGTAGCAGAAGAATGGGGGTGGTACCTCGGCTTTGCCGAAATTTTCAAATTCTTTTCAGTTTCAAACTAATATAGGTCCTGACTTTTGTTGAGATGAAAATAATTTACATTAAATTTTACCTCAGGAATAAAAAGGGAAAGATCAAAAATGAATTTATCAATATAAGTAAATGATATATGGTATAAGTAAATGATATATATTATAATAAATGATATATGGTATAAATGATGATAACAATTATAATTAAATGATATATGGTATAAGTAAATGATATATGGTATAAGTAAATGATATATATGTTATAAGTAAATGATATATGGTATAAGTAAATGATATATGGTATAAGTAAATGATATATGGTATAAGTAAGTATATATAGTACTTATAATAATAATTATATAATTATTATAAATAATAATATATAATTATAAATAATAATAATATAGTATAAGTAAATGATATATAGTACTTATAAATAAATAATAATTATATATTATAAATAAATGATATATAGTATAAATTAAAATGATATATGGTATAAGTAAATGATATATGGTATAAGTAAATGATATAATTATAAGTAAATGATATATAATTATAAATAAATGATATATGGTATAAGTAAATGATATATAATTATAAGTAAATGATATATAATTTATAAATATAATAAATATATATTTATAAATGATATATGGTATAAGTAAATGATATAATTATATAAGTAAATGATATATAGTATAAGTAAATGATATATGGTATAAGTAAATGATATATAAATTATATAAATATAAATAAATATATAATTATAATATAATGATATATGGTATAAGTAAATGATATATAGTATAAATAAATGATATATGGTATAAGTAAATGATATATGGTATAAGTAAATGATATATGAAACAAATAGTATTATATAGGTATAAGTAAATGATATATGGTATAAGTAAATGATATATGGTATAAGTAAATGATATATGGTATAAATGAAGCTGATATATGGTATATTAAATGATATATAATATAAGTAAATGATATATATAATTAAGTAAATGATATGGTATAGTAAATGATATATAGTACAGTAAATGATATGTATTTTATAAGTAAATGATATATGGTATAAGTAAATGATATATGGTATAAGTAAATGATATATGGTATAAATGGAAAAGCCCAAATATATATTACGTAATAAATGATATATGATTATAGTAAATGATATATGGTATAAGTAAATGATATATGGTATAGTAAATGATATATGAGTATATTAAATGATATATGGTATAAGTAAATGATATATAGTATAAGTAAATGATATATAGTATAAGTAATGATATATGGTATAAATAAATATATTATATAAGTATAAATAAATGATATATGGTATAAATGATATATGGTATAAGTAATGATATATGGTATAAGTAATATATTATATGGTATAAATAATGATATATATATTATAATAAATAGTATATAGTATAAATAATGATATATATAATTATAAATAAATGATATAGGTATATAAATATAATGATATATAATTATATTAATGATATATAGTATAATAAATGATATAAGTATAAGTAAATGATATATGGTATAAGTAAATGATATATGGTATAAGTAAATGATATATAGTATATAAATAAATGATATATGGTATAAATGATATATGGTATAAGTAAATGATATATGGTATAAGTAAATGATATATGGTATAAGTAAATGATATATGGTATAAATAAATGATATATATTATAAATGATAATATATAATTATATAAATAATGATATATAGTTATAAGTAAATGATATATAGTATAAGTAAATGATATATAGTATAAATATAAATAAATATATAGTATAAGTAAATGATATATGGTATAAGTAAATGATATATAGTATAAAGTAAATGATATATGGTATAAGTAAATGATATATGGTATAAGTAATGATATGGTATAATTAATAAATGATATATAGTATAAGTAAATGATATATGATAAGTAAATATTATATGGTATAAATAAAAATGATATATAATTTATAAGTAAATAATTAATATGGTATAAATAAAATATATGGTATAAATAAATAAATATATAATTTATAATAATAAATATAGGTATAAATGCATGATATATGGTATAAATAATAAATATATGGTATAAGTAAATGATATATGGTATAAGTAAATATAGATATATAATTTATAAATAATATTATATATTATATTAAATGATATATGGTATAAGTAAATGATATATGGTATAAATAAATAGTATAATAATTAAGTAAATGATATATGAGTATAAGTAAATGATATATGGTTAAGTAAAGGACGTTAGATTAGAAATAAAAAAGAAATGAATTCAAGCTGGTATCAACACTTAAGTAACACTTCTGATATAAATAAATTGCTAATTAAATAAGTAATGGAAATTAGTTTATAATATAAAAAAATGTTATATATGTCAGATTAAATAAATTGTAAACATTGTGTCTGCTTATTTTTAATAAAATCTGTTCATACCCACGGATAATCTTTCGCGTATTATAATTGAAAGATGTCAGAAGTGAGCTGTAACATTGACATCTACAACAACATTCCTGTCTACATTCACAATATAAAAAAATAATAGATAATACAGCTATAAGAATAAAAACAATAATGATCGATAATACAACTATCCTACACCAAGAAAACAACAAAATCAAACTACAGATTCTCGAGACAATATTCATTAAAACAGTTAAGCCGTCAATTAATAGAATCAGTTATGAATACTGTAATAATGTTCTAAAATGTTTGTAAAAAGAACAGTTGTTTCATGCTTTAACACGTGCATGACCATGACATGACAACATATAAAAAAAATTCCATTTTGGATAATTTTCATGTTCTAATAAACGCTAAGCAATTTGTCAACTGTTATATTTGAAGCGAAAAAAATTTACAATTTTTAGCAACACAGTTTTCTGGTTAGTTTTTGTTACCATAACTCACACCCCTGAAGATGATCTTGGAAAAAGATTGAAAGTACTTGGGTACCTTGAGAAATGAATGATAACATCTGTAAACGTTGCAGCTCATTTCTGACATCTTTTAATTATAATACGTGAAAGATTATCAGTGAGTATGAACAGATTTTATTAAAAATAAGCAGGCACAATGTTTGCAATTCATTTAATCTGACATGTCTAAAAGAAAATTTGCTGCCTAATTACACAAATATATATTTATATATATCATGCCTGTTGATTGAGCACTATGGAGAAATGGTAGACTTTAAAAAACAGTAGCTACTCATGTATTTACACATTCATTCATTCAGTAATGAATTTGAACATTCTTAGTTATTGGCGGGTATTCACATCTTGTATATAAGACACTAAAATCTGCTTTCCTCCACCAAGTACCCATAGCTTAGAAGTAGAATCACTACCTGATGTCAATTCGGTCGGGTTTCAATCCTGGCTAGAAGTAATTGGATGTCTAACCGTACTAATGAGCTGTGGTACAGCAAAACAGTACTCTCTGAGAATGACTATGTATGTATGTATATATGTATAAATAAATATTTAATCTCAAGTTATATTGCTGATAAGAGGAAAAAAAACTGAACTAAGGTAATTAAAAATAATTAAAATTATGACATAAATAAAGTAATTAAATTAAGATTATGACTAAATTTTTCTATATAAAATATATTGGCTCTGTAAATAAATAACTTTAGTTATTTTGATTCCTCTGGCTAGATCAGTTTTAATATTTAATCAATGTTAATAAGATCTCTTTTGAGATTTTACCTTCAAGTCACTTCCTTTAGGAGATGTGTGTGTATATATTATAAGTATGTGTAGGAACAGGTAGATTAAAACCCACTGTTCATGCACTTTTATAAAGAATACTCAATACAAAATACAGCTTAATATTTATATTAAGCTGTATTTTGTATTTAAATATTTATATTTAAACTTTGGAGTTTAAATGTAAGATCAGTAGACACCTCCTAACACACTAACCTGCTCCCATTCTATCAAACACTCTTCCCATCTGCCCAACCCTCATCCACGGTATCCTTACTCATCTGTCACCTTCCTCCTGACATTCCCTATGTCTAACCACTCCTTCTCTTTACCTTCCCCTATGTAGCCCCATGCGCAATAGTGGCAGTGGAATGCCTTGCTTGGGGTGAGATGATTAAAAAAAAAATATATATTGTAATTTTATTATGATAGTTTATAAAACCATTATGTCAGTACACAAAAATTTTCATGTTTCAGAACAATACTGTTCTTCTTCAGGTGATATTTTAAAATAAATGGCGAAAATAATTTATTTAGAAAATATAAGATGAATTCATGGTCATTTAGAAAATTAGGGAGTGGTAGTTGGAGAATATGCTTATAGGTGTGTCAATATTGTTCAATCAAAAATGAGAATTAAGTTGAACTATGAAGTTGCAAAAGGCAACAGAGTAGTCTGATGTCAAGGCATGATGCTTTTAATGTTGTCTGGGTAAGATACATAATGGGATCATACATTATTTAAATGGGTAGACAATTTTTAACAGCAGGTTGGATTTAATTTTTTTTTTTTTTAAATTTGATTTTGTACTACCTCATGAGTTAAAGGGGCTGGAATGTTTAGGTTAAAATTAGAATTAAAGAATTATGGTATACTAAGGTATATTGTAGTTAAGAAAACCAAATAAGTATTATGTAGGTCATTTATTTTAGTAAAACAATTTTTAATTTTTAAGTTATATTGGAGTATAAGTTATAAATGAACAACTGTAAGTAATTAAATTTTAGAGAAAAATATTTTCGATGTTTACATAAAGCCATCAGTTCATCTCTAAAATTCAGTAGTACTTTGTTTTTTAGGGAACCTTAAAATCTAGCTTTTCATTCTGGGACAGATGTCATAGAACGACTTAGAGATTCTTGTTTTTTCCAGAATTTTCCATTTTACTCTGTGGGTTTTGTTTGTATCTTTTAACTTCCAAAAAATATGCAGAAAAGAATGTTTGGTTTTGGTACGTCTTAATTTTGAAGGAACTTAAATGTAAATACCAACGCTTATTAAAAGTGCTCTCAGTAGATCCAATGTAAACTTTTTTTTAATAGTTGGGTTTTTATTGACTGATTTTGTTATTTTCCCCCAGAGCCGTGTACAGCGTTATCAGCCAGTCCGATCCATTAGAAGCACATTCCGAAATTGCCGATAAAACAGAAGATTATCTTTGGTTGAAATTGTGTCAGATCCAGTTTGAGTCTGATCCTTTGGCACCAGATCAATTCACACTTCAAAAGCTTCAGTCGCTTCTCTATGAAGAATATGGTAAGTTTTCTTGTTTTCATTTCCTCACACCATTTGTCGGTCTGTTTGGAAATTAACAAGTATATTCTCAGATGAAGCATAGTCATTTTTTTTCTTTTTCTTTCACAAGATACAAGATTCACTATTTTCTTTTCTTTTTAACCATTTAGTATTGCAAAATCCTGACCAAAAAAAAAAAAAAAGAGTATAAATTAATAAATTATAAATATCAGTGTATAAATATTTAGTAAAATGTAAGCACACCTAGTTTGGTGCTTCTGCTATGTATTTAGAGATTCTTGATAAAATACGGTCCTGGACATGATGGTAAACTGCATCTGGCAGCAAGGCCTTTTATTGGAAGGTTGTGAGGAGCATGGAACCACCTCTTAATTGCTGTTGGTTTCTAGGTCCACCCTGGCCCAGAATGGTAGCACCTGTTAGGGTCCTCACTATGGGCAAATAGTTAACCCCCCCCCCCCCAAAAAAAAAACTTGGGTCAAAACCCTATGAAATTATAAAAATTATTCTCAGCAAAACATTTTTGAATACAAAACTAGAAAACATTTCCAGTTTTCTAAAATAAAAAAGTATAAAAACAAAACATTTTCATTAAAATCTGACTAAATCAACCTTCCCACTATAGCCAAACATTAAAAAAAAAATACCTTAAAACTCAACCTATTTGGCATTAAACAACCCACAGAGGTTGATATGTCGTTAAACAAAACTCAAACTCTTGAATCTGCAATATTATTGGTCCTGACATGGCATCTTGGGTTACTTTCTCACTGCACTAATGTGACTTCCATGTGCCTTTTCTAGAAATAAGTTCATGGTAATTGTTCGAATGAACTTTACTTTTTGGTACCTAGACATTATAAATTAAAGAGCAATACTAGATTGGTAACAGTCTCATCATTTTTAAAGTTGAAATGGATAGATGTAATGGTAAGTTCTCTAATAATGGTTTCTTCTATTGCACTTCTTACTTCCCAATCAACTTTGATATCCAAAACTGTTAATGAAATGTCAATCATTGTCTCAATTTCTGTTTTTTGTCTGTGAAGCCCACTGGTCCTTTACGTCAGTGCCCAAAATCTCTGCAGCTGATTGATAATCGGTAACTTTGTTCCAAATTTGGTCCTGTCCCATGTTATGTTTGATTGATCACAAAGCTGGTTTGGGTTAAGTCGCCAAAATCCACTGCATCGATGATCTAGACAGCTGGTAGCCGCAATAAAAAGAAATCTTTGTGAAAGTAACAATAAGGTGTTTTTTTTTTTATATATATATATATATATATATATATATATATATGTTACGGAAATTAACGAATTTTAACGAAACTTGGTTATAAGCAACCGGCAATTTGTAATGAATTATTTTGAACATTATTTTTACTGCTACTTGTATTTAAGTAGATATTCTGTTTTTAATTAAACAGTATTTTTGTATTTATATCTACTGGCCTGATTATTTACGATAAATTTTTATGAAAATGTGTGCTATCCAGCAGGATTCGAACCTGCGACCCCTATTATATACTAATTAAAATTAATTAAAAACAGAATATCTACTTAAATATGAGTATCGGTAAAAATAATGTTCAAAATAATTCATTACAAATTGTTAGTTGCTTATAACCTAGTTTCGTTAAATTCGTTAATTTCCGTAACATGTTTACATTTGTTGACATTACGATACATTTCAGAGCAGATATGCTTGTTTGCGGTAAATCGAAAATTGTGTTATATAAGCATGATAAAAACCTCGTCTGATCAAGAGGCTATCCATGGTCGAGTGCTCAAGACGGTACCAGATCAAATGGTATGCTTCCCCTATATAATAGGGGTCGCAGGTTCAAATCCTGCTGGATAGCACACATTTTTGTAATAAAAATTTATCGTAAATAATCAGGCCGGTAGATATAAATATAAAAATACTGTTTAATTAAAAACAGAATATCTACTTAAATACGAGTATTGGTAAAAATAATGTTCAAAATAATTCATCACACACGCACACACACACCCATATATATATATATAAAATTTTATCTCCCTTTCTAACCTTTTTATGAACTAAGGACCATAAAATTCTTTCAACAATTTTCATGCAAGAGAAAAGGTTAAGTTTCAAAATCAAATCATAGTCATCTGTCATTTTATCAATGGTCATTAAATTTTCACAATAACCAAGAGACTCAGTTTTTTGTGTTAATAGCTATCCTGAATTTGGTGACAAAAAAATCATACAGATTTTTTTATCTTTCTGACCTTAAAAACTTTATCTCACGTGGTTGTTTATTTTTGGTGGCTGTAAATTTATCTCTTTTTCTTGGGTGGTCTTCTTAGAATATCCTTCATCTAGCTTCTAGTGCAGGGGTCAGCAACTCATTCAACCCCACGGGCCCGACAAAGGCCATGAATGAAAAATTAAGGAAAATTACATATGCAGACCCCTGTCAACCTAAATATTTAAAACCATAATGAAAATAAATATTAAGAAATCAGAAAAACAAAAGAAAATCTAAAATTAAAAACACCTAACAAAAATTACTTTTCCTCAAAGAACGTCAAAATACTTCAAAGTGAAAAAAATCAACCGAAGTGAAATGGATGAAATTATGACGTGTAGGTTTGAAACTTATTGAAAATTGTACCACAAAAAACGAACCACACGCACACACACACACAAACAAAAACGAAACACATATACCCATACATACGAGTACAAATAGTTGCAAACATATACACTTACGTACGTACACATGCGTTATCATCCACACATTCATGAGGCATGTATGTATAATGCGCATATGTTTAACTGTCTTTAGATTTCTGCTACCTCACATGTCAGTTACCCCCCCCCCCCCCAAACCTCTTTCACTTTTATTTTTTACACAGAAATGAAGGTGATTGGATTTTGATTTGTGTTTTTGCAGTCATAGTATTCAAATTCAGTTAGGTGGATCAGAGGAAGATATCAGCAAGCCTTTTGTTGAATTCGAAAGCCTCGTCTCTCATGTTAAAAAATAGTCATTGGTAATCAGGCTTGCGGGCCAGTCAAAATGCCTTTGTGGGCCAGATTTGGCCCACAGCCTCTAGGTTGCTGAACCTTGTTCTAGTGGATGAAGAAGGAAAAAAATTTTTTTTTTTCTTTCTGGCACCAGAAATAGTGTTACATCTACCCATAATAGTGCTTTTTTCCACAAGAGATCATAGCAGGTTGCTGACTGTGTGGAAGACCCTGAACTAAGTGAAGGGTCCTATTTAAAAAAAAAAAAAAAAAAAAAAGAGGGAGTGAACACCCTATTGGTGTAAAAATGTTAGGAATGCTCGAAAGGAAGCTGGTGGTGGTCAGTGGCCCATAGCAGCCGCAATAATCAGCCACGTGCCAAGAATTGAAGAAGGAGGAACATAACAGCTACCTCAAGGGTTGATGGTGGCTAGGGTTAGCCTGTTATTAGGGGACCCAGTTAGGTTGTATAGTGGCAGGAAACAACCGAGAGGGGGGTAAACTCTTTGCAGCCAACTCACACCCTTTATTTTCTCTCTCTCTTTCCCTAATTTTAATTCTGCCTGTTTTGAAGCTACTCTTACTTCAGTTATTTTATTTTTCTACTAATATACCCTTGTTCCACCATCAGCACTCTCAACAGACCCTGTCGGTTCAGGATCTACGAAACCACTCTTCAGGTCAAGATCACAACATAGGTGGAGAGTGGATTGCTGTCACTTGGACCTGATTGGTAATCTGCCAGGTATAATGGTCAAACTTGCAAGAATCAAGTGAGCATAAAGGATTATAAACTAGTGGGTTTTTATGTACCTCACAAGATTCGGACAGAAGATGTTAATTGATTTTGAATTGCGATCTTTTAAGATTGTAAGTGACAGGGTGGCAAGAAACTAGGTGAGAGTTCCAGAGGTGAGACATGCGAGAAACTATTATAATAAAACTTATGTTTACATCTGGCTATCTCAAAAGTGAAACATAGTAGCATATCTAGTAGCATTAAATTTATGTAGTCAAGGCGCAAAGGAGGAAAGCTCATCAGAAACATTTGTCATGAAAATATTTGTAGAAAAGACAAGTCATGTCAGGACAGTGAGAAAGTGACTGAAGTTAAGATATCGGGTTATGACGGATAACATTGCAGACCCTTCTTTGGATTTTGTCAAGAATCTTGAGACGTATAGTGGGAGCACCAGACCAAATATTGCAGCAATAACCAATGCGCTGACAAACTGTAGATTTATAGATGTGCAAGATGCGTTCTGGTTTGAAAAATAGTCTGGCCCAACACAATGAACCAACTTTCCTAGCAATTGATTCAATATAATTGCTCCAGTTTGTGTTAGCGGAAAATATGGGACCATGAAGGTGCAATGAGTTGTCTTCTTGGAGGTTAGCATCAGCCATGCTGATGGAAGACAAAATTGGTTCTCTAGGATGACTAAAAGATGATTTCATATTTGAAGCATTAAAATTTACTAGCCATTTCTTGCCCCAGTTAACTAATTGAAGGTCATTTTCAAGATCAACTGCCAGTTTTACTTTATTGGACCTGTCAGCTTTATTATTAAGACAGGAGTCATCAGCATGAACACCAAGTTGGAAACTTATGACATTGGGAAGCTTTTTAATGAAGATTAGAAACAACATAGGTCCAAAGATAGAGCTGTGAGGGATTCCTGCATTAATGTGAAACGATCTAGAGTAGTGGCCATTCAAGACAACTCTCATTATGTTTTTATTAAAGATTGAATCAAATAAAATATTTGTCCAGAAACACTGTAGCCCTTCAATTTGTGGAGATGGCCAGCATGCCAAGTCCTGTCAAACGACTTTCACACATTAGCAGCTAAAACCACAGGCCAAACCTCACTTTTCATATGTAAGTTATGATAGATCAATTAAGTAATAGCCATTGATACATGAGCGCTTGACCTAGAGAGGTAAGCGCCATATTGTTCATCTGAAAGGACAACATGGAAAAGTGAGGTGCTTGTCCAATTTGAAGTTGATTAGAGTCTCTAGTCCTTTGCCAAAATTCAGTAAAAGACTAATAGGCTGATAATTCAAAGATTCATCAGATTTCTTAGAAACAAGAGAAAATGAGTTCAAAAAAGCTGGAAAGAAAGAAGTAGAAAGGCATTTGTTGTTGAGGAGAGAGCAGGAGCGCATTTCCTTAGGACAATTGCAGTGATACCATCAAGTTCGTATGTGGGAATCTCGTTTAGGGTTTAAAAAAGTGTGTTGTCACTGTAAAATAATTGAAGAGGACTAGTCTGGATTGAGTTTTCTTTCTTTACCTACCATTGGACTAAGTTATCTATCTTTGGTACTATAGGGGCATGGGTATTATAGGCATGCCCCTATAATACCAAAGATAATACCAAATTACCCATGCCAAGAAGATTTCTGATGGAGGATCAAGGGAACCAATGGCTAGGGTGGGGATTGGTTTGGGTTTGGTTGAATTCTACCCTTTTTCTTAAGTTTCACATTCTTAAAATCTTTACTCAAGTGGCTTTCCAAAATTGGCATTCTTCAGCCTCATTTTGAAAGTAGTCAGAGGAATCAAGCCACCTTTTTTACTCTGACTTCCTTCACATCTCATCTCATACAACCACTCCATATGAGTGGTACTAATCTCTCTTCCTCCTCTTATTTTCTCAGGATCTACCCTCAGCCTGCTTCCTGTAATTATCTAAACTTTCAAAATGGCAAAACAACAGGGGATCTTCAATCATCAGTTTGTTTCATGCTGTGATCTCTCTTTGCCAGACCACACAAATAAAAAGGAAAGAAAATCATTTCCACTTTTCCTTTAAAAAAAGTTTTGCCAATGCATTTTTCCAATCAATAGTCCACATGGCCTTTTCTTCCATGGTCACTTCAAAATAGTAATTTTCCTCATCACTTACATTCAAGGAAATCCAAATTGATGTTTGGACATAAAAATTTTCTCAGGATGAATTATAAAGAACAAATGCTTCAAGTTGACTTCTCTCTCTGTAGAGAGATTTTTTTCCTGGTCCATTTTGTCCAGAGAAATCATAAATGTTATTCAGGTAACCACAGGGTCTTCTTTATCAACAACATATGCTTCCTTCTACTTGACATCTTCTAGTATGGATTTAACGGTCTCTTTCTTATCGGTGGGGAGGGGGTGGGTGGTCTTGTTTTTTTTTTTTTTTTCTCCTCAATCTTACTGAATTCTGTCTATTTAATTCTGAGTTTGACTCCCCTTGGAATTCTTTTAAAACATGATTTTTCAATGTGTTTCATTTTTAATTTTCTCTACTTTTCAATTCATCTTCCTGAAATTTCAACAAATATCATCCAGCTAGTAAACTTTTTCTTTTCCTTTCCTTCCTATTTTCCTTTTTCTTAACCTCCAGTGATCCCCAGTGTCACAGTCTACACCATGTCATTGCTAGGGATGCCTTAAATCAGTTACAGGGGAGATAATGTATGAACATATGAGACATGTATTCTTGATGGTTGTAGTTGCACAGCCAAGGTGGATTGATTTCGTGAAATCACCCATATTTGCAAAGTTAACGAGAGGCTTTCTGCATATAATTTTCGTAAGCAATAAGAATCCATATTTTATAAGCAAATAAATTTAAATATTTTATGTAAATTAACTGGGATTTATTATATTTTCATTTTTGTATTTATGGATATTTTTTTTTTCCTATATGGGTAATTAAATTTGTAGCAAAGCAAAAAAAAAAAAAAAAAAGGGCAGCTTACATTGCCAAATAAAACCCCCCATTTATCAGTCATACTGTTGGGTGAAAAGTGTAACTGACAAATACTATTTTATAAAGCTCGACAGCTTGGGCAAAGTTTTTATCAATTCTTGGTATTGTGAAGATAAATAAGCTCTTGCTTATTCAGAGGTGTAAGTAGATTTTCTCAGCGGGAAACCTGTTAACTGAGATTGAGAACCATTTTACACACATGGATTTTGATTTTGGGGCATTTACCCCTAGGATGTGTGGGTATTTTGGCTTTGCATTTTGACTTGAGAGCATTTGGACATTGACTTATTTTGTACTTTGGATTTTAGTGGCAATTGGAACTTCTATTTTGATGGTGGCATTGGAGCTTGAATTTGGACAAGGACATGTTTGAACTTTGGATTTTGACTTGGGTGCGTTTGGCCCTGGCGCCCTGACTTGGGTGCGTTTGGCCCTGGCGCCCTGACTTGGGTGCGTTTGGCCCTGGCGCCCTGACTTGGGTGCGTTTGGCCCTGGCGCCCTGACCCTTGGGCCCTGCGGGTGCTTTGGCCCTGGCGCCCTGACTTGGGTGCGTTTGGCCCTGGCGCCCTGACTTGGGTGCGTTTGGCCCTGGCGCCCTGACTTGGGTGCGTTTGGCCCTGGCGCCCTGACTTGGGTGCGTTTGGCCCTGGCGCCCTGACTTGGGTGCGTTTGGCCCTGGCGCCCTGACTTGGGTGCGTTTGGCCCTGGCGCCCTGACTTGGGTGCGTTTGGCCCTTGTAAGCCAATACTTTTTATTATTTACCCTTTTAATTTTATTTCTTTTTGATCCCAACATGTCCTGCATGAACACTTTGTCTGCAACTGAGTTGCTAATAGTTCTCCACATATGGAGCACACAAAGCCATTGCTATTTGGGTTAGTGTAAATGTGCTTTTTGTTTTCAATTCTTTCCCAGGTGAGAGTCACTTCAGTGCCTACCAACAGCCTTACCTCTACTTTCAAGTCTTGTTCCTCACAGCTCAATTTGAAGCAGCCTTGGAATTCCTGTCCAGAATCGATGTCCTCCGATGCCATGCAGTGCACTTGGGACTTGTACTTTATGAACTCAAATTACTGTTGTTACCATCTTCCACTCAAGCCACCTTACGTAAGTAAAACGATTTAGTTAACCACTTTTCTCTTACAGCTTTTTTGCCTTTATTGGGGGGGGGGGGGGCATTTCACATTTATGCTACTTTGGTTGGTAGAGCAAAAAATACTTCTTTCAAGATATTTTTTTCTTTCAGATCAGATCTAATGACAGTTTCAACTTTTTCTTTTCTTTTTTCTTTTTATTTCTTTTTTCTTTTTATTTCTTTTTTCTTTTTATTTCTTTTTTCTTTTTATTTCCTTTTTCTTTTTATTTCCTTTTTCTTTTTATTTCCTTTTTCTTTTTATTTCCTTTTTCTTTTTATTTCCTTTTTCTTTTTATTTCCTTTTTCTTTTTATTTCCTTTTTCTTTTTATTTCCTTTTTCTTTTTATTTCCTTTTTTCTTTTTATTTCCTTTTTCTTTTTATTTCCTTTTTCTTTTTATTTCCTTTTTTCTTTTTATTTCCTTTTTCTTTTTATTTCCTTTTTCTTTTTATTTCCTTTTTCTTTTTATTTCCTTTTTCTTTTTATTTCCTTTTTTCTTTTTATTTCCTTTTTCTTTTTATTTCCTTTTTCTTTTTATTTCCTTTTTCTTTTTATTTCCTTTTTCTTTTTATTTCCTTTTTCTTTTTTATTTCCTTTTTCTTTTTTATTTCCTTTTTCTTTTTTATTTCTTTTTTCTTTTTTATTTCTTTTTTCTTTTTTATTTCTTTTTATTTCCTTTTTTCTTTTTTATTTCTTTTTATTTCTTTTTTTCTTTTTTATTTCTTTTTATTTCTTTTTTCTTTTTTATTTCTTTTTATTTCTTTTTTCTTTTTTATTTCTTTTTATTTCTTTTTTTCTTTTTTATTTCTTTTTATTTCTTTTTTCTTTATTTCTTTCTGTTTAATTGACAGTATCACCCCAAGCAAGGTAGTAGAGCCCTTAAAACACAAGTGGTTACAGGATGTGGAAGAATTAGGAACAGAAATATTAATAGTGAGAGGAAAGTAATCAGGAGGATTGTAGATAGCAATTGACACTGCATTTAAATTTTTGTTGATTAAAGTTGGCTGGAAAGCATGGAGCCAGAAGGGAGTTCCACAAGCTAGTAATGCAAGATAAGAAACTGTTAACATAGAACTTACAGCTACATTTAGCCAGCTCAACTGTAAATTTGAGATCTTGATGCCAGTCTAGTACTGTGCTTAAATTCATAAAGTGTAAGTACTAAAGCAAAGAGCTCATCCGAACAATGTTTATAAAAAAAGAAGAAAAATGGAATTGTTTAATGTTTTCTAGGCACTTTTGGCTTTCATACGGTTCTTTATGGTTATGTGTTATTGCCTGGGTCAGCTTCTCTATAGCTCATATTTAAAGATAAATCAAGTGATCACATTTCTTGAAATTGAGATGCAGTCATCAAGTGTGTGTGTGTGTGTAAAACACTTTACATACACACACCTTCTTCCACTATTTACATTATTCAGACTATTGTCCTCATCTTTGTTGCCATTTGTACAACGTTTTGGCTGTTGTGCACTTCGGCCTTCTTCAGGTGCTAGGAATTTCAAACCTTTATTACAATCACTGGGGTATATCCTTAAGGACACATGGCCCAATGGATATAGACATTGGTTAGTTCCTGTGACTTGACCCAAAGTTGTGAGTTCAATACCAGGCTACAACAGAGGTGAATAACTTAGAGGGAGATAACTCATGACTACTGAAAGAGGCTCTGCGCAATAATAAAGTGTTCGGTTCAAAATTCTTAGCACTTGAAGAAGGCCGGAGCATGCAATGGCTGAAACGTCGTACAAATGACAACAAAGAGGAGGACAATAGTTTGAATAAAGAAAATAGTGTAAATTCTATCTCATCTCAGAAATATAGACAAATACACACCTTCCAATTGTGTTTGTTGTGTGTGTGTGTGTGTGTATGCATGTATGCATCTTTTTTTATATATGTATTTTCCTGCTAAATATATTTCATAACTTATTTACTGCATGTCTGCAATGGCTTATGGCTATATCACTTATAATCACAAGAGTTGAGCAATGTCAAGTCTGGTCAGTACCTAGATGGAAGACCACTTGGGAATACCTGGTGCTGTAAGCTTGGATGTGTGGTTGGTGCAATGAATAATGACTCAGAATCGAAAAGCAAAGTTCCAATTCCAATTGGGTTGTATTCACTTATGCACAAATACCTTGGGAAAGGTTGAAATCCACTTCTTGACTGTAATGATTTTCTCTGGCAATCCCTATTACTGGTTCCCATATTCTATTCATCTCTATGCTTGGTCGGCTTAGGAGATTTTTTTGTAGCCTGCTGATTCTTTAAGTTTATGTAGTTTCTAGTGGCTTTCTCTGTATTAATTCAACTTCATCCCGTAGGAAGTAGTGATCCCCTTTCTCCCTCCATATGTGATCAGCCACATCTGATTTTTCTATCCCCTCTCCTCTTCTTGCTATGTTCTTGTAGCCCTTACATTAAGGGAGCGGCCGGTTCCTTCCTTATATACCTTTCCACAGCTACATGGAATGGCGTACACAGTCCGTAATCATGTCCTCCTCTGTTAGGGGTCTTACTCAGGAGAGGGACCTGTGAAGTGTAGAACCACTTCTGAAGATTGTCCTGATGTTATATGGAGCATAGATCCTTTGTATTTTCTCCGATTGCAATATGAGCTATGGTAAAAAAAAAAAATACTAGAAAAAAATCATTAGAAAGAGAAAAAAATCTAAATGAAATCTTCTGAAAAAAAATTCTTTAGATTTGAAATTTACAGCATCCCCTATTTGTATGCATTTGTAGTTATAGCACCATAAAAAAATTTAGTCTGACTCCCAGGTAGGGCTTCTGTGTACAGTGCAGAAGTATCTGCCATTGACTTGGCACTAAATATTATAGCGTCCAATGAACACCAAAAATATCTCCAACTCATAGACTCTATATCAGTGCTTATATCACTGAAAGAAAAGAAAAAAAATGACGGATCACCTGATTACAAAACTACTAAATAGGGTAAACAATCTAACAAAGAATAAAGACATGATCTTCTATTGGATCCCAGGCCATATCGGTATCCATATGAATGAAAAAGCCGATAAAGCAACAAAAAGTGTCATTTCAAATAAACCCCACTACAGAAAAAATCCCTTATACGGATTTAAAACCCAAAATAAATGCATGAACCCTCAAAAATTGGCAGGAGTCATGGAACTCCTGTACTGACAATAAACTACACCAAGTGACACAAACTATCGGAAAAAAAGAAACCCATAAAAGGATGTCAAGAAGAGAAGTGGTAATAGCTAGACTCCGAATAGGACACACCTTTATCACCCACTCATACTTACTGAAAGGAGAAGAAGTACCATTCTGCATACCGTGCCAAGAACCCTACACAGTACACCATATACTGACAAACTGCATAGACCTTGAACAGATCCGACTAAAACATCATCAAGAAAATAATCTAAGGGATATTTTTAACAAGGTTGACCCTAAAAATATTTTCAGATTCCTAAGAGAGACAAAACTATACAACAATATATAGTCAAAAAGTTCCTCTGAATCATAAGTAACATTTAATTTCCACCCATCAGACTACAACAACTAATGTTTTGGCATTAAATGACCCATAAAGTGTTGATTTGCCATAAAACAAACCAATCAATCAAATTTAGTCTGAAGTCCTAAAGGATAAAATCCCTTACAATAAAACTTTTTCCACTTTGTCATACATTTTCCTCCAATATTGCTCTTAAGATTTTTTATATATATATATATATATATATATATATATATATATATAGTTGTTTTAAGTGTAACAAAAGAAACAAAAAATGAGTTAAATCACATACAAATATTCAATTTATGATAAACACAAAATGATATATATACAAAATTTACAATTTTTTCGCATTCAAAATAGAAACATAGAGTTTATTACTGGCAGGCAAAGTGTTATGAAGGGGAAGGAAGATGAGTCAAGTTAAGCTAGCAAAGAAATTTAAGTGCTATACTTTTAAGAAATCCTCAAATGTGTAAAGAAAGAATAATTATTAGTTTGGTCAATGAAAGAGTCAAAAATATCTATGTACTCTTTTAGTTCCATGAGGTTCTCTTTCAGGTTTTAGTTGGTTGGCAACTTTTCTTAGAGATTCTTTTGGCTGGATATAAATCCTTGAATCAAAGCTGGAGTTGATAATGTCAGCAAATCCTGTTAACAACTAACTACTCTCTTCCCAAAAGCTATTTTTATAGGGGCTAACACCTAATTAGCATATTTCTCAAATCATTGTGAATTCTCTAGATTTTACTGGAATATTTTAGAATCTTCCAAATGTTCTATTTCTAATTTCTCTACTTAACCACAGTTTCATGAATTAACACTTTTTTGTAATAAGTAGGACTCAGTAGAATCCCTTACTATAGATGTTAACTTTTTTGTGGACTTTATTAAAAAAATTTTATAGAGTAAATAACACAAAATCCCATTGCAGTGTGAAATAATAATTTCACCACTAAATCCGACTGTTACTTTTCACCCCATGTTACTCTATTGAGTTTTAGTTTGGTTTAACGGCATATCGACCTCTGTGGCTTATTTAATGGCAAAAACGTGGAGTTTTAACGTATTCTTTTTAATGTTCAATTATAGTGAGAAGATTGATTTTGTCAGATTTTAATAAAAAAATTTTTGTTTTTATTCATTTTATTTTAAAAAACTGAAAATATCTTCTAGTTTTGTATTCAAAAATGTTTTGCAGAGAATTTTTTTTTTCTTTAAAAATGTATTGTTGGTAATATTTTCCTTCAAAAGTCTATTTTTATGTATATCTTTCTATGAAAGTAATTTTATACTTTCATAGTGTTTTGACACCAGATTGGGGGTTAACTATTTTCCTATAGCTGGGACCCTAACAGGTGCTACCATGCCAGGTAAGGGTGGACCTGAGAACAACAGCAATTAAGAGGTGGTTCCATGCTCCTCACAACTTACCCAATCAGAGGCATTACTGCCAGATGCAGTTTACTGTCATGCCCAGGACCACTCTATTGAGAGCTACTGCATTGTTTAATAAAGAAAGTGAAATGTTTGTAAATCTTGAATGTCAGGAGATCAGAATGTCTTCCTTAGTTACTAAGACAATGTTGGATTTTTGTGCCTTTGTCCACTCATTTCAACCTTTCAAAATTGATTTTACAGTATGCGATCCTATTGACTTGTTAATTTAGTACACATATTTTGTTTTTAATCACCTCAATTAGGAAGCACTTTTTTTTTTTTTTTTTTTTTTTCCTAATCGTTTCACCCCAAGCAAGGCAGTACTGCCACTGATGCGCAGGAGGCTACATAAGAGTAAAAGTTTAAACAGGAGGAGAGTGAAAAGAAAGGCGGACCAGTTACAGGGAGTGTCAAAGAAATGGCAAGAGAAGGATGGAAACACAGGTGTGAAGACAGTTGCAAAGGTAGAGAGAAACGAAAAGAACAAGATATACAGGGTGATGTAGAAAGAACTGGAGTCAAGTGGATAAGAGATGGGTATTGACATTGCATTTCAATTCCTGGAGGTTGTAGTCGTCAGGAAAGCAAGTATACGGAAGGGATTTCCACAGGTGGGAAGTGAGAGAAAAGAAGCTGTGGAGTAGAATTGACGGCTGCATTTGGTTGATCTAACTGTAAATGGGTGGGACCTTGTTGCCAGTTCGATTGCACAAGTAAATTCTTGTGGTGGGGGCACCAGTGACCTAAGTTTGTCAGAGCAGAATCCATGAAAATATTTGTAGAATAGACTGAGGAAGCCACATTTCGCTAGTGAGAAAGTGGCTGGATTCGAGCTGCGAAGTCAGGACCTATCACATTACAGATTCTCTTTTGGAGCTTGTCGAGAACACCGAGATGAACAGCAGGTGCATCTGACCAGATATGACAGCAGTATTCTATGTACGTATGCTTGATTTGTAAATGTGCAAGATGGATTCAGGCGGAAAAAAAACTTCCTGGCTCGACACAGTGACCCAACATTCTTAGCAGTGGATTTTGCTATTGATTTGGAAGATAGGGTAAGGCCAAGGAGGTGCAGTGTATTGCTTTCAGGGAGACTTGCTTGGTCCATGCTTACAGGGGGCAGGAGAGATTGCCTGTGATGGTTGACGGATACAGAAGAATGGATTTCTTAGGTAAAAGAATGTTCCGCTAATAAGCAATCCCAATCAAATGTAACCTTCATATCTTCAATAAGAAACCAGCTCAAATCAAATTTTTATCTAACTGAAGAAACCAATGTGGCTAGGATAGACATAAAAAGTGGCCCTAGTTGGTGTCAAATTCAAAGGGGAGCAGCTATTTCCTGACCTTCTTTTTGTGTCTTTTTCAGTGACCCGAGATCCTGCTGATCCCACTCCACAGTGCCGACTGAACTTTGCCCGACTTATTATGATGTATACCCGCAAATTTGAAGCAACTGACCCCAGGGAAGCTTTGCAATATTTTTTCTTTTTAAGGTCAGTTTTTTTTTTTTTGTGTTCATCCCCATTTGAAACACCTCAATCTTTCAACCTTTTTGTTTCAAGGCTAATAGTTTGCAAAGCATCAATGCAGAGTAAACCTCCTTGCTATTATTGTTTTTAGTATTTTGCTTTTGTCCTTTTTTTTTTTTATCTTTTGCTTTTTTTTTTTTTTTTCCTTTTGTTCTCTTTTTTTTGTTTTTTTTTTTTTGTTTCCTTTTGTTCTCTTTTTTTTTGTTTTTTGTTTTTCCTTTTGTTCTCTTCCTCCCCCCCCCCCTTTTGTTCTCCTTTTTGTTTTCCTTTTGTTCATTGACTGAACAGCCAGTACTATTTTCAATAAACTGTATGCAGACAGTGTATCAATAAGCAGGAATCTGGATCTGTCTTAAAGCACACCTCAATTATTTATTTTTTTATCTCTTTTTTTTCTTTTTTTCAAATTTATCTCTTTGTTTTCTATAATGATTTTATTTATTTTTTCAACTTTTTTTTTTTTTTTTTTTTTTTTCAGAGACTTAAAATCTTCCTCTGGAGAAAACCTTTTCATGTCTTGTGTCACAGAACTTGTATTGGAGACAAAAGAGGTAAGATTTTATCATTCAGCCAATGGTCTTCAAAATCTTACACATACCTAATAAATAACTAAACTTAATGAATTTTTGTGGTCGGGTCACCAGTGACTTAAGTTCGTTGGAGCATAAGCCATATTTGTAGAATAGACAGAAGGAAGCCACATCCTGCCGGTAAGAAAGTGGCTGGAGTCAAGCTGCCAAGTCGAGACCAATCACGTTACAGATATGAACAGCAGGGACACCTGACCATATGTGACAGCAGGATTCTATGCAGAGACAGATGTTTGATTTGTAAATGTGCAAGATGGATTCAGGCGGAAATAAAACTCCTGGCCCAACACAATGACCCAACCTAAGATATTACCATTCAGCCAATGCTTTTCAAAATCTTACTACTACCTAATAAATAACTAATACCTAATAAAGTGTTAACTCTTCACAAAGGTTTTCTTTGAGTAGAAGCAAAAACAATTCTCCAAGAGATGTAGACAAAAGTGTTTGTTCTTTTTCTTCTGCATTAATTATGTGTAAAATAGCTGGGAAGACATTACATGTTTCTCTGATACTTAAATGGCAATAATTAATAATGAAAGAAGTATTAAAACACATCCTGATACTTTGATGTTTTCCAACTGAAGTTGTCACTACTTCCTTCGTTCCTTTTTTTTCTTTTTCTATCTGATTTCGATGCCATCTTGATAATGAAATGTGAAAATAAAAATATATTCTTTTGTGCTAAATAGAAGTGTCATCAGGAATAATCACATTGGGAATTTTTCAATTTATAATTAACATTTTTAACTATTTTTTTTTTATCTGCCCCTAAGCCAAACAATAAAGATGATGACACACAAGGGTCTACTGAGTGTGAAAGAATCTGAGAGAGAGAAAAAAAAGTTTATTAAAGAGAGCAGCCAGTAAAAGAATAGGAATTAAAGAGACAGAAGATAATGATTGACACTGCATTTAAATTTTTGAAGATTAAAGTTGACTGGAAATTAAGAAGCCAGAAAAGAGTTCCACAAACAAGAGAAGAAACTTAGCAACTATAATGATGAGACCTAACTGCCAATCTTGTGCTGAAAGCACATGTTTTAACACCTTGGCTATCTTCTTATTTAATATATATAACACCACTTTTATTTAAAAAAAAAAAATAGCATAGCATGGTGAAAAACAGTCCCAAACTTGGGAAAACAGTTTTACCATCAATATGTTCGTTATTAACAGGAAAGATCAAAGTATTTTTTAAATATTTTATTAAATTTTTCCATCAATTTTAGAACATTTTATTTACTTTTGATTAAAACATTTTTCTTGCATACGTGGAAAAGTTCACATCTGCCATTTTCAAGAAATTGTAAAGAAAAGTGAAATTTTCTGTAAAAATCTTGTAAAAATAAATTATACTTTTTTCAAAAGTTATTTGAGAAAAATTAGAAAATTTCAAGTTAACTTAATGTAATTGGAAACAAACATTACTTTTTTTATCAGAAAAAATTTAGTTGAAAATAAGCAAAGCATATCTTAACTGCTATGAAAAAGTAAAGGACAAGATATTCTAGTGAAGTAAAAAATAAGAAATTTCTTACTTAAAATATTGCAGCTAAAAATAAAATTTGATTGTAATATTTTAAGTAAAAAATTTCTTATTTTTTTACTTCACTAGAATATCTTGTCCTTTACTTTTCCAGGTTTAATAACTTGTCCTGTTCTTTTCCAGGTTTAATATAATCTTAGACTGAAACTGCTGGCAATACACTTAGGAGGTTATTAGGATACTTTTCCTTGTATGATAAGAGTTAATTGAACCTAAAATAAAAACGTTTCAATTGTTTTACTTACATTGTTATGACCTGGCACTTCAAAGTGAAATTAGACATTTTGGACAATTTTGAGCAAAAAAAGAGAAAACCTGATGTGATGGGCAAAAATGGACTTTATTTCGATCAATACAAATGTCAACCGGTGTTATTTTTGTAATATAATAGTGTTTTATATCTTTGTTACAAATTCTCTATAACAAATAAAAAAAAATGTAAAAATTTAGTTTCATCATATATTTAAGTTTTATTGCATTTCCAATCACCACGTTTAAAAAACAAAAATTGCCAAGGAATGAAGGTAATTAAAATAATAGTGGTGTCCATGAAAAACCCGTTCTTTTGACACACCATTTCACAAAGATTAAATATTGGTTAAAAAAAAATAATTTTTACTCTAAATACAAAATCCTCATAAAAGGTTTTTTAATGCTGTTTTTTTTTTTTTACCTTCACAGTTTGAGATGATGCTTGGCAAGCTGGATCAAAATGGAATGCGTCGTGTAAGTAATTAAATTCTAATAATGGGTAAGATTTAGGTGATGGGCAGCAAAATGCCAAGTTTATGCAAACTTAATTTTCACAAGGTCACCTTGAATAAAAATCCTTCTACAGTTGTCTCCCTTTTCACTTAGAAATCTCCACCAGAATTGGCAATTATGTTTTACTTAGTCATAATCCCAAGTGCAAGAATTGTGATGCTAACATTTTAAATATGCAGAAAAACTGTAAAGTTTTTTTTTTTTTTTTAATACTGTTGCTTACTCAATACATGGCCAAAGACCCACTCTTGGTAGAAAGTTAATGAATGAAATTGTAAAGCAAAGAAGTATTATGGAAATATATATTATTTTTAACACTTGATTGCTACACTTGAAGCGATTAAAGTTGTTGAGATGAGAGGAGTATCCTTCTAGGAGTCCGTTGCAATGTCCTTTATTGTCTTTTACTTCCAGATGCACAAATATAAACAAGATGAATTCGCCAACCAATGCATCATTAAACAATACATTTCCTTTGTTGACCCTTTACAAATGTGTAAAAACTCAGAATATATTATAGAAACCAAACCTCATAATTACCAAGAACACCATACCACTGACATCTAAATTTAAAAACACTGATGTAGCTTATCAATTTCACTGTCCCATACAAGACTCTGGCTCTACATCAGGTATATATCAACATGATGTGCGTTTGTTGTGCAGTGGATATCAGCTCAGAACATAAAAATCATAGAGCCAAGTTCAGATTGCAATTGAATTCATTGCATTCACTTACATGCAAATACCCTTGGGAAAGGTCTGAATCCGTCTCTTTCCCCTCTAGCTATGTGCTAAATAGCAGGACAGGTTGGGTTCTACAGCCTTGGTTGGTAACCAGTTTACCACAGAAAGTAATGTCGACCTATTGCAGGAAAATTTCTGCCCAATCAGTAATGGATTGAAAGACACATCACTCAGGCGTGTATCATGTAAGGCACTTAAGTGACTGATTGATATTTCAACAGTAGAAGGTGGACAAACCACATAAATGATCATGGTATCACTTAATTGTCACCCCAACATTTAAATCAAAAGCATATTTCATCTAGCACAGCTTTGAATTTCTCTTACAACTTAGGTATCATGTGGATGTATCATCAACACAGATGCAGGAAAATATCTAAACTTATTTATAAATGGAACTGTCTGTGTGTGTCCATTACCTATAGACTCCGAAACGGCTGAATCGATTTTCTTGAAAATTTACACAATTGTACTATAAGCGTCTGTGAGTGTTCTTAGCTAGGTTTTGTGTCGAGGTACCTCCAATAAATATCGATAATCGAAAAAAATCGGGTTATAGAAGGAGTGGTCCGATTTTAATCAAATTTGATACACTCATAGACAAAGACATAAGAAACGACATTCAGAAGTTTCAAGGTTGCAGTTCTTACAATAGTGCAGAAAATTGATTTTTTTATATATATATATATATATATATATATATATATATATATATATATGGCAAGATGTTTGTATGTGTGTCTGTTTATCTGCCTGTATGTCTGTATTTTTTTTCAGCCCTTTTATTTTAGTTTGGCTCAAAGTAGGTATAATTGTAGTTCTTAGTCTCAGCCATGATACCATTTACTCAGCAGACTTCAGTTTATGACGAAAAAAACTTATTTGATATCGATAACAGGAAATCAAAATTTGACTTACATCCATTAATTTTTCTTTCAGTCTACAGTTTTGCTTTAACTGGAAACAACTATTGCTTTTTAGTCTTTCATGCCAACGTCCAAAGAGTCCAGGACCATGGATTAGTTTTAAAGCTTTCATTACACCCGAGCAACACCGGGCTATACTGCTAGTTAACAATAAGCCTCTTAAGAATGACTCCGGGGTTGGCTGAAAATGACAATAGCAGTTACAATTTCTACACTTTCTTGGACACTCCCCAAAAACTGAAAGAGTGGGGGACCCTGTACGATTTTCTTTGTCTGTCTCATTCAATGAAAGCTAATGGCCACAATATGTTGAAATATCAGTTCCTGTACAATCACCAAAGTTGAACATTTGACCTGGTCAGTAGGGCAGGTTAATTTTGGAACCGTGCTGTTGCTCAATTTGAAAGCTGATTTGACATGATGCATGATGACAAAATATTTTCCCAAATCATTACCGTTTTTTGAGGAAACGATTTTAAAGATTATGTTTAGGTTTCAAATCATAGCATTGAAATTTAATTCCTGGGATCAATGAATTTATAATTTACTGAAACTTAACAAATAGTATATGGACAAAATGCATGGCACAAGCACATTCTTGTGCCATCAGGTAAGACCATCATTTACTTCAAAGGGAAATTATACTAAACAATTTAGCTATATTATGATGTAATATATTATAATATATATAATTATAATATATATAATACAGTGCAGTACAGGCACACTACGATCAATGCATATTTGATTAATGTATCCAAATAATGCATTAAAATTTTTATATACCAAAATTCAATTAGTGTATAACTAATACTAGATACATGCAGTAAAACATTTTTCAGTTAACAAAGAAATTGGAATTTTCTTCTTTTTTTTTAGTTACTAATGTACGTATTAGCCATAATAATCAAGGGATTCCTGTAGTTTTAGTGTGATCTTTCAATAAACTATTCAAATTTAAAACATTTTGTCTTATAATTTGTGCCCAGCAGTATTATGGGGTTATAGACACTTTTGTCTATTTTTTGTTTTTATTAATTATGAACTAACAAATAGTGTAAGATCTTATTAGGAAGTTTGTTTGTTTTTTTTTGTTTTTGTTTTTGTTTTTTTTATTACCATCGAATACAGTAAAAGAAAAAATCTGCATGTTTTGCTTGTGATGATTCATAATTCAAATTCTGATTTGAATATATTTTCCATTCAATGTATTTAATACAAAAGATATTTATTTCAGTTTATTCTTGAAACAGTCAAATTTTCAGTTTAGAAATTAGATATTCCTGTCCTTTTTTTTTTTTTTTTTTTAAGGCCATCTTTAAAACTAAAACTTCAAAAATATATGAATCTGATTTTGTGGTGTCAATTCTTATCACATCAAACCTCAGCTTTAACGCCAAGTTCAATGTTTATTGCCCAGCTAGTCAGTACCTCGATGAGTAACTGGTTAAGAATACTTGGTGCAGTAAGCTTGGATGTGCGGGCGGTGTAATGGATCTGATCTCAGAATTAGTTAATCAGTGCTGCATTTCAATTCCCATTGGGTTTGTTACACACAAAATACCCTTGGGAAAGGTACAAGTCCACATATTCTCCCTCTAGCTATGGATTAATTAGTAAGACTTGTGTCATTAAACCATTATTATTTAAAAAAATAGTTCTTGCAATCTAAAAATATTTTCTGGCTTCAAATAACCTGCCGAAGTTTGATAATCTGCCTAAAACAAATCAAAAGGGCACCTGAAGGGTGGTACTTGGCAGTGAAATGTGGTATCAATTTCACTGCTCAGTTCAAGACTTTGTCAAAAAAATCAATTACCTATATTGAACATACTGCCACTTCCTTGAGTAGACACCTCATGTCTCATTAGATCAACATGCTATAAAAAAAAAATCTATAACTTACAAGAAGCATTTAAAAAATTATGGTCAGAAACAGTAAAATTATATATATATATATATATATATATATATATATATTAAATAAATAAAACTGGGACACAACAGCAGATGGAAAAATAGGCTCTGACGAGTGAAAACATCAAAAGTGGTGACTTCACAAAGTTGGCATGTCTCTGCTCAGTTAAGTGACAAACTTCTTCATATCAATCCTATTAACACTGTTTCTATTTCAATATCAAGTACTTTATAACAAAAGACCTGCTTGCCAAAAACATCTTTATCAGTTATCCACTAGAAAAACAGGCTTGCCACTAAGCATCGTGGCAATTCAACACACACGTGCACACACACACATAATTGTAATTATTAAACAGTTACGAGTCAGTTAAATTAGACTAGTAAACAGTTGTATTAAAAGTGCTCTAGGCACATTTAAATAAAAGATGAAGATGAGCCGATTGTGTGACCATAGTTCCAAATTTTTGGTATTGTCCGACCTTATAGATTAACATATTTCCTAACGCTTTATTTTGAATGCGTGACAGGAATTTTAAAACCTATAGCAGTAAGTTTAAAATAAGGAAAGGAGTTATTCTTGACTATCAAAATAGTATTTTATCTGGGTTTGTACAAACCCGAAATGTATTTTCATTTAGTTGGCTATAGTATTTTTTTACAGAACAAGAAACATTAAGAGTGAGTGAGTATGTGCATGTTTTGATTTTGATAAATTTTTTTTGTATCTTTTTAGCCTGGAGCAATTGACAAATTCCAAGCGAACAGTGAAAAAATAATTGAATTGGTTGCAAAGAACACCGAAGAAAAGGGTTTGTTTGAAGAAGCTGTGAAATTGTATGACTTGGCACATGTAAGATGTTTGTTTCTGTTTCTCCTTGAAAACTTACCAGAATTATTTCTAATGGCATATGTTAAAATTACAAGTCCGTAAGAGCATCTCTTTAATCTTCAATAAAGATTTTAATATGGTTCTTCTGGCATTTTTTCCGTGATGGGGGCAAAAAAAACTAAATTGAGGAAATTTGTAAGAAATGAAACTGGTAAAAAAATAAAAGGAATGTATTTTTAATGAAATTGTTCAAATTTCAACAAAGTATTTGGCGGGAGGTGGGGGGGGTTGTTTTTAATGCAGCCCATGTGTCTTTTACGATTGATGCATATTTTTCATAAAAAATAAGCTCAGCAAAACCCTGAAGAAAGCATTTCTGAATGTTATTTGAGGATAGAAATATTAAATTCCTTTCAGAAAATGGCTTTCTTCTTTATTCTTTTACAACAACTTAGGTCTTTGCTATCCAGAATTTCAATTTATTCAAACATATAATCAAGAAAATATTGCATTTTTGTGAAAATGTTTTATGTGTTCTAATAAAAAGCAACAAAAACAAGATGCACTCTTCCAAAAATAATGGACTGAATTTTTGAAAGGGCCATTTCTCAAAATAGGTTCAATTGGGAAGGGGTGAGACGAAATGTATACTTTAGGGACTTGTATTTTATTAGTTATAAAACCGTTATAGTTAAGATTTTGAAATTCATATTTTTAAAAATTCAGATTTATTTTCACTAACAAGTTGAATTCCATTTTATTAACTGATTTTTATTTTATTCCAGTCGCACGAAAAAGTTTTAAGCTTAATTAATCAGCTTCTTAGTTCAGTCGTCTCTCAACCAAGTCTTCCACAGTCAAACAGAGAGAGACTTCGGACAATGGCACTTGATATTGCCAAACGGTCAGTAGTCAATTTTGTGCTATAATCTTTATATACACGACAGTGTGCTAAATGATTAGCCAAATTAATCATTTACCATACTCAGTAAATTTTATTGTATGTTTATTGCATTCATTTATCTTTTTTTTTGTTTTCTTCTTTTTCTTTTTTATTTAAAATAGCACATTCCAATGATTCACAATCAAGTTTTTATCCTGGGTACAATGATAAACTACGTGCGACAGCAAGGCTTTGAGGAGCGTGGTAGCAGCTCTTAATTGCTGCTGTTCCAAGGTCCGCTCTCACCAGAGGTGGTAGAAAGTATAAAAATAGGTTTTTATAGTAAAAAATAGCAGCAATACATCAGACTCTCGACAAAAACCCTCTTTACAAAAATACGTCAATGAAATCTGGTCTACAAACTGATTTCTTACAAAGAATACAGGTTCTATTTATGCAAACCTATACTAAAAATCTTGTCGGCATTAAATAACCCATTGACATTGATAAAACAAAATAAACCAAAACAAACCCAAAAAGATTTCAAAGTCTATCAAACGATTTTCATTTACAATTACTGATTTTATGTCATGATGAAGTCTTCTGTGTTTATCCTTTTTGAAATTTTTTCTTATATTTTCAATTTAGTCTGATAAACAGAAAACATATGACGTGATGTTAATTTTTTTTTTTTTTTCACCAGAAATTGCTTCGTCTAATAAAACCAATTTTATTTTTGCTATATTGGTGCAAGTCGGTTTTGCCAAAATATTTGTTAAACTATATTTCTCCATCTTCTGTGAAACTAAATTTCCAATTTTCCAATAATAAACTTTTTTTTCATAACAATTTGGCACATATAAGGGTAATGTCATGATCAAGTGAAAGACTTCATCTTTGGTTAAATGTATCAATTTCTTTCAGAATTTCTGGGAGATGGAATTATTATTTAAATTAGACTAACAGCACCTGAAAAAGGCAAGAATGCAAAATAGCCGAAACGCAATAATAATATCTGTTTACATTATTAACATTGTTTGAACTGTTGTCCTCGTCTTTATTGCCATATTCACAATGTTTCGGCTGTTGTACACTTCGACCTTCTTCAGGTGATTAGAATTTCAAAATGAAACTTTAATTTGGATCACTGGGAGAGATTGTTCTTGTTGCATGAGTCATACCACTTCTGGATATCTTAGTTACCTTCCTTTAACTGGGCTCTCTAAGTATTTTTTTTTTTTTTTCTGTTCATCACTCTAGCCCAGTGATCAAAATAAAGGTTTCAGTTCAACATCCCAATCACCTGAAGATGACCAGAGCGTACAACTGGCGAAACATTGTGAATATAGCTATAAAAATGAGGGCAACAGTCCAAACAATGTTGATAATGTAAATAATTAGAATACCTCATCTCAGAAATATACACAAATAAGGATAAGGACATTAGTTTAATAGTACCATCAGTTGTTGAATACATTTAAAAATACAGTTTTAATGTGGAGGATGTTTATTTTGGGATTGTTTTGTTAGGATTTCTAAAATTTAGAATCTTTTTCTTTTTTGTTTTATTCTCTACATATATGTATTGTTTGAGTATTTTTCTCAGACTAACAAAATTATGGGCCCAGAACCAAATCTTGGAAAGTTTTTTTTTTTTTGTGGCCTTCATTTACTTTTATGGCATCTCATACACGAATTAAAAAATTCATAACAAAATTGAATACACAAACCTCATAATTCAAATTTAAGATGTATATCTCCATTGGGAAATCACAAAAAATGTCTCCCAATACTGGTGCATAAGGATGAAAGTGACTCAAGTTGTAACATAACTGTATAGACACTAAATAAAACTTGGGCAGAGTTGGACTTTAGTGTCTGTAAAAAAAAAAAAATTAAAAAAGATGATTTTTTTTTCCCTTAATATGGCCATTATTTTAACTACCTTCACTTCTCAGCAATGCTTTGTTTAAAAAAAAAAAACAAAACCTATGGCTTTAATTGTAATAAAACCTAAACATGTTTTGATACAATTTCATTTTTTTTTTTGTTTATGAGAATTAATAATGAAAGCAATAAACACTTATTGTTTATTTACAAGAATAATTTTTATATTTACAACATTGTAAAATCTAATGCAATGCAATATTATTTATCATTTACCAATTTATAAATGTGAAAATTTTTAATTCGTGAATTTAAACATTTAATAAATATAAGAAAATCCTTACTATTTACCATTTTATAAAGTTTGGCAAAACATCGGCTAATTGCCAATTGATTTAATTATTCCAATAAGCAATTTTATAGTGTTTATTATTTTTGTTGTCAATTCTCAAATGTATGAAGTCACTTTAACATGTTTAGGTTTTATTAGAATTCTAATCGTTACTTTTTGAAGTAAACATTGCTGAAGAGTGAAAGCAGTTTAGCATTGCCAAAGTGAAAGATTACCTTTTTAGACACCATTTTTTCTTTTCTTTTTTTTTTCTTTTGTGTGTGTGAGTGTGTGTGCGGCCATGAAGGTCTAAGTTTGCCAACATTTGATATTTTTACAGATTTTATAAAAGATTAATATGTTAAACTTAGTAATATTAATGTCCTTTGTTTTTTTGTAAAGAAATGTTTCACATTCCTTTTGCAACCAAAATGTCAGGTAACTACAATGCAGGTTTGTTGTGATTGAAACATAACCAAATTTCAACTTCTTGATTTCTCAACAGATATCAATCATTAGGACATGATGCCACTCAAGACAGCACAAATACTTTCTACTTAATGTTGGATCTAATGACATTTTTTGATCAATTTCACAATGGTGATATCTCCAGTGCTTTACAAGTAAGTCCGTCCTAGATTCGTTTCTAGACGATATGAACAAAAATTTATTTCTTTTTATTTCTTTTTTTTTTTTTTTTCAACTCTAAATCCATTCACAGTTTAGCGATTGTTGTTTTTGCATTACTACTCCAAAAATTACGAACTTAGAGCCATAATATGCTAAAAGACCAGTTACCATACAATCACCAAAGCAACATTGAGCATGGTCAGTACCTAGAGGGTGACCACTTGGGAATACTGGGTGCTGTAATCTTGGCTGTATGAATGGTGTAATGAATAATGACTCGGAATTGTTAATCAGAGCCGAGTTCCAATTCCTGTTAGGCTTGTTATTCATTTACACAAATATTCTTGGGAAAGCTAGGAGTCCATCTCTTCTTTCCTCCCAGCTATGGGTTAATTTTAGGACCTGTATTAGTAGATTATCTCTAAAATATTCTTAAAATTTAAAAATAAAAGGGTTGATAAATTATAAAAAAATTGATCAAAATCCGGTAATTACCAGACTCCACCTGCTATACTGTCTTTTACAAGAGCCGGATCCAAACAAAAAGATAGAGCTGCCAAATCCTCTCTTTCTAGTGTTTATGCAGCCATGCAGATAGTGAATTATTTTCCACCTTAAAACTCCTTTCTCACAGATGCAACATCGAGAGCCTTGGTGATCACATTTAGATCACAGGCGGAAATAATGCATGTTACCGTGACAGAAAAGGTGAAGAACTAAGATTTGCCCTAGGTTCTTTTCCAACAGAAATCTTAAACACTGAAACTTTTTTTTTTTTTTTTAATGGTATCACCCCGAACAAGGCGGTTAACGCCACTGATGTGCAGGGGGCTACATAATAGTGAAAAAGATTGGAAAAGATAAAGCCGGAAACCACATCCTAAACAGGGAACAAGGGATGAGCCTCTTCACCTGTTCAATAGACATAGGTGGAGTGTGAACTGGGCGACAGATCTATCTACTCCAATTGCATTAAAATTAAAACATAAAAACTAGCCTTACAGTACTACTTGCAAATCTTCTCCTGCCCGACTGACCCCACATGCAAATAAATGCACACTCTACCCTCAATACATATCTCTATTTAATAGAAAGAAAAAATGCACTAAGCCATATAGCCTTCCAATGACCAAACTTCTCAATAAATCATAAATAAACACAGCAACAATTTGCGAATCTATCGTTTCCCAGGTACTGCTCTGGATAAAAAAGCACCTAAAAAGTAATGAAGTGACTTACGAACAATAGCTTTATATTCAGTGCAAAAGTGGTGGCCATAGATTTGGCTCTTGACATCAGAACTGCAAGCAAACACAAAAAAATTTATCATATATTCAGACTTCATGTCAATACCCACAGCACTCAAAACCCACTAATTATAAAACTTTTATAGAATCGAAATGCGCATCAGGGTCAGGCGTTTGATAAAACTATTGAACTTGATCTTGTATTTATACCCTTTCTGAGCAAGTGAACAAAACACTAATTCTGACTTTTACATTTCAACACCATAGGGATTTATTAAAAACATTTCAATGCAAAATCCTTGAGCTGGTTAACCAGAGAAGTCACTTGAACTTTTTTTACTTTGTTGAATAATATAAACATTAATTTAAATGTATTTTCCACTAGAAGTTAAAAATAATAATATTAATAATAAAGAAATATCAAAATGAAAGCATAAGTCATAAGCTTTTTGCCTTGACCTACAGCTGGGCACTTCGGCTCAGAGGCCACATCAAGTTGAAACAACAATTCCCTTATGATCTTCCAAAATTAAGCAATATCAAGTCTGGTTAATACCTAAATGGGTGACTGCTCGGCAATACGAGGTGATGCAAACTTGGATATGTAGGTAGCATACTGGATAATGGGTCAGAATTCTTAATTGGTGAACCGAGTTCCAATTCTGGTCAGATTTATTATATTCATTTACACATACATACGCTTAGAAAAGGCATGAATCCACTTTTTCCTATAGCTAAGAGTTAATTAGTAAAACTTATATCACTAAACCATTATTATCTGCAAAAATAAAATATTTAGGTTTTGCCATTAAATAACCCATAGAGGCTGATATGCTGCTGAGCAAAGACAACTAACCAAATGGTTGGTCCTTTCTCCTTGCTTTTCTTTACTATCTTGTCTAAAAAATTTTTTTGGTTTTCTTTCTAAGTCTGCCATCAACTCAGTGTTGTCTTTGTATCTTCTGTTAGGATTACGTCCAATCATAAATCTGGTGAGACGATGGATCCTTGTCTTATGCCTCTTTCACCTTGTCACACAAGTTGTTCTCTACACAGGCTGTTTGTTCCAGTAAAGGAAGCAATCCTACGCTTATGCTTGTTAAGACCTGTCCCATGATAGTGGGTACATTTAGTGCATGGGGTGTATACATGAATGTAACAACAATTATGGGACAGAGCTAATAGGATATTTCACAGCAGAGAGAACCCATGAACAAAATGGTATTCTCATTTCAATGGGAATTATTCAAGAAATATCGGTAGTCTGTTACAGCTAAATATTGACTTGAATTGTGGCCCCTTCCTCTGCATGTAGTGTATTGTTTGTATGTAATTCCCCAAAATTTTTTTTTTCTTTTAGGGACAATAAAATGTCTCCTGCTTTCAAATGAATATCTTGCCAAATAACAATAACAACCATGATTCACTTTCTCTGAGTAAAAATTTATTTCATGTGAAAAAAAAAATTTTTTTTTTCATGCAGATTGTGCAGAATTTGAAAGTTATCCCTCTTGATGTTGACCGCGTCAAAAGCAGCCTTACAAGTTTTAATTACTTTTCCGACGAGGTAAGCCCTGGTTGTTCTGAAAAAAAAATGTCATCTTGTCTTTTTTTGTTCTATTATTAAATATTGGTGGGGGTGCTTTTCATCAATTTTTAACCAAGAGGAATTGAGACCCTCATCTATGTTTAATTTTCTATTTAGGTCCGCAAATGCCTGCCTGATATCCTTCTGGCCACCATGAATATCTTGAATGCTATTTACAAGCAAACTAAGTGAGTACAGAAAATATTTTCCCATCAAATATCTTTTCTTTAAACTAAAGAATTGTATGCCTGTTGTCTTTTATATATATATTGTCTACAACAAGCTCCCTCCCCACTGCCAGCACAGACTTGGTTTTATAAACTTATAACTATATTCACAAACAGAAATATTTTAACCTTACCCCCCCCCAACCACCCCCATCAAGAGTAATGTTTGTATTTGACTTCATTTCATTAGATAAGAATTTCTAATTATTGCAGCTTTACAGAAGACTAAATCTAACCTACAACCCATCACTCAATTCCACAAACTATTTCTGTACCAGCTTTGTTTTAACATTAATAATATTAATAGTAGCCTGCAATAAACGGTATCAATGTCTTCACGTCTGGCTTAGAATCCTAAACTCTAATATTTGTGCCTTTAAAACCATATATATTTTTGATTCAGTTTCTTCCAAGGAAGATTTTCATAAGCAGTTTATTCCTGTACTTTTTTTTATATAAACGAAAATATTTGTCAATTAAATTAACAAGTTTATATTTATTTGCATAAACTGTCGTTAATGTTTTAATTTTTTCATGTTTTATAAAAAAAAAAAAAAAAGAAAACATAGTAATCACTTGATTTAATAAAGGGCTTATTTATTTATAAATTTAAAACATTTTCTTGTGAAAAACAATTGTCTCTTTCCTTACAAAACCAAATTTCCACTTTTTATTCATCAGAACAATATTAAGAAAAACAAAAATGCAATGCAGCATTATCAAAATAAACTGTGTATCAAAACCTTCCTTGAATCAGAATAGACCTTATTTTAGGATTAAAATATTGGAGTTTGGGGGTTATACAGTAGACACAAAAAAAAAAAAATAAATGTTTTGTGTCTATTTTTATATATTCATTTTGTAATATTGTCATTATCAATTAAATGACATCCAATTTTTAAATAAAAATATTGTGACATTATTTGTATTGATATAAAATAAAGACAATGCTGCTAAAATCTAATTAATCCACTGCTTTTTCGCTCCTCCCACTTCTATAAAAAAAAATAATTCAATATAAAATCAAAAGACAATATCACTTGATGCTTTTTGTATATAAATTCATTATCTGAAATTTAATCAATTGCACATAAAATTTACAAAAGTGATGTCATTGAACAAAAAGTTTTGTTTTTTTTACTCCTTATTTTCAATGTAACTTTAAAGAAAAATCAATTTGTAATAAAATTAGTTTTCTTTTGATAAACAAGAAAACTAAGTCTTGCAGTAAATTTCATTCACAACTAAATATGGAAAAATATTCACTATTTTTTAAAACTTCATTAAATTCATGAAATATAAACCACTTTCAATTTAACTCCGCTATATGTGGGACTTTAATTGGATTTATGTAAGTAGAAGAGTTATGTTTGAGTATTTTCCAAATTGCTTTTGATTTTTTTCATTTATGAACAGAAAATGATTAACTTATAGAAATGAAAGCCATTTATTCAGTTTCATTTTAAATTTAAAAAAAAAATAACAAACTTGTCAACAAATTTACTTTCTGGTTTAAGTTAATAAAATAAAAAAAAAGGACAAGTGAAAGGGATTTTTCTACTCCTTAAACCAAGTTAAAAAAAAAAAAAAAATTATAAGTTTTGTGATAAGACATCATCGTAAGCATGATTTATTCAGATTAAGACAGCATCCAGTGATCAATTTTTATTTAAAAGACGATTTTTAGGATATAACTTTAGAATCCATCTGTACATGTCATATTTTTATTGTTTTTTTTTTTGTTTTTTTTTCTTCACCTTTTAAGGAAATCTTTTCCTCAAAGTCCTGGTCCTATTAAAATTATTGATGGAGGTCAAGAAGCAGTAAGTTTAACCAAAATTTTTTTCATATAATTGACATTTAAATTGCTTGCATATTTACAATTTCAAAACAAATTTTATGGATCTTGTTCCTCAAATAATCATTTTGTTTTAATGACTGTCAGTTAGGAATTTCTCAACCCCCCACACACACACACACACACGCACACAATGTCCTTAAATCCAGAAGTGTCTGCTATGCGCCCTATTCTTAGCAAGAGTTTAATCTTTCAGTAATAAATTTAAGGCAGAAGAAATCATTGTATTGACTTTAATAATTTCCCCAATCCATTTTCAATCTGCAGACAACAACAGCAAAGAGTATCCCTACATCCAGTGATGCTTTTGCTTCCCTGAAAATTATTCAATGTTTAACCTTCATGACCACAAAAAATTGTCAGAAGGACGGTTATTCCCTTGACACCGCTATTACTGTATACTCTTTTCACTTCCTCAGCAATGTTTATTTGCAAAATTAAAAAAATGTGGACCAAGTAAAATACAATATTTATTTACCTTTTAAAATGATATATATCATTTTATGAAGAAATAAATTTGAAATATCTTTTTATTCAACATTTTATAAAACAATCAGTCAGTCAGTTAAGTGCCATACGTGATACACGCTTGGGCGATCATGTCTCGAAAGAGACATGACTAACTGGGCAGAAGATTATCCCGCAGTAGGTTGCTATTGCTTTCTGTGGTAGACTGGTTGCCAACCAAGGCTATAGAACCCAATCTGTCCTGTTATTTAACCCATAACTGGAAGGAAGAGACGAATTAATACCTATCTCAAGGGTATTTGCACGTAAGTGAATGCAATGAATTTGGCTGGAATTCGAACTCGGCTCCCCAATTTCTCGTTCCGAGCCGATATCCAATGCACCACAATGCACATCCGTACATTGTTATAAAACAATATTTAACTTAAATAACTATGAAAATGAGTTTTTTTCTATTGAATTTTATAAAATTACCAATGAGCTATAGAACAAGTAAATTTGAATAAACTTACATTTTCTTAGATTAATTTATATCTGTGATTACTTGTTTTAATTTTCCTTTCTTTCTCTGCTTAAGGAGTTCAAATCAATAGAAATGCTGTGACCCCAGCAATTAAGAACATAATTTTTAAAAAAATGCCTATAAAATTTGCCAACATTAAATAAACAGTGTTTAATATCTTTTTCATTATTCTAAAGAATTGACAACAATGTATAAATTCACTTTCATATGTTCAGCTTTTATTAAAACTGTAATCATTGCTTTTTAAAGCAATAAACATTGCTGGGGGTGTCAAAAGTGTATATAGTAATAGCAGTGTCAAGGGAATGGAACATCTCCTCATTCCCCCCCACTCTAAGTACAAAGGTTAAAACACGGCTATTGAACATTAACAATGCACCCCACCTTTGTTTTGTTAAGAAATGTGCCTTAAAGAAGATTCTACAAGCTCAAAGTTTTGAATATTCATTGACCTTTTCTAATCATCAGTTTTATTCAGATCCAAAATCAGGTTAAAATTTGATTTATTCTGCTGACTCAAACATTTGAAACAATCACCAATTTCAAAAAAAATAGAAAAAAAAAACTACTAATGAGCTGGTTCAGCACAATCCTCAGCTTAGCTTAGCTTGGTCACAATAAATCCAGTCATCCAACTATCTTGATTCATTTCAGTGCAGCATTCATTAACAGTAATTGTGCACTTCTCTAAAGTTGTGTAGAACTTGCCGATAGGGAGAGAAGCTGGTGGAATTCCATAGTAAAATAATTGCTTTCAGAAAGTGATAACTAACAATTGTGAAGTTCTCTTAGAAAATAAGCTTCAAAATTCATATTGTTGCTTTAAAAAAAATGAAAATTCTATACTCTAACCCTTAGAAAATTCCATATTTAAACTAGAGCAAAAAAAAAAAAACAATTGTTGGATATGTTTGGAACTGTTTGCTACATACAGAATCTCAAATCCTAATTTAAATGAAAAGCAAAATATTCTTTCTTTCAAGTATGAAATTAAATTTACTTTGATTCTTGGAACTGACGGCATGTTAAGTTCCAAGCTTGGTTAACAAAAATCCGAGTTTTTAGTATTTTAGTCAATTTCTGGGAAATGGATAAAGTTGAGAACTTTTCACACACCCTCAGGTAACTCTTGTGAGAAAGTGTAACTAATTTACAATCATAAGACAGTGAAATTATGCAATTAATAATCTAAAACTCTTGCCTTCTTCTATTTCAGAGTTTAAATGCAATACGCAGCCAAGCAAAAGCTTTAATCATGTTTGTTGGGATGTTACCTTATCGGCTACCGGGGGATACGAATGCTCGTCTGGTACAACTTGAAGTTCAGCTCAATTGAAAGACTATTCATTACACAGTGAAGCAAAGATGCCACACAGAAAATATCATGAGTAAAATCAAGGACTAATCATTCGTTTAAATTCAATGTGACACAATTAACTCCATTTAAAAAGAAAAAACATTTAGTATAAGAAATGGAGTCAAAGAATTGGCACGTGCTAATTTCATTTTGAATCATTGAGAATGTTGTTTAGTATTTTCACCAAAAAAGAATTATTATGAAAGTTTTTCTATCAAGTATTTTTTTCTTTTTTTTTTAACCTAGAAGATACAAGGGAATACATTTGGGACAGAAATCTCTAATTTACCCAATTTTTTTTTTTTTTCCTATAAAAAATATGACATTAGTAGGGAGAGAAAACATGCTGTTGACTGCAAATGTGAATTTGCATTGAAGATTGCACACTTGCTATCTCTGCATTTACAGACAAGACTCCTCTCACTCCACATGTTTACAATTGGTCTTGGATATTATCTTTTTTTGTCCTCCCAGACAAAAAGAGCTTGTTAACCTTTAACTGCGACCAAATATAAACTATATGTTTTGTGTTTGTAGAGTCACCAAACTCTTTAAACAAAGTACTTTGGCTAAAATTCAGATGCTGAACAAAACTCACATCACAAATGTTTAACAAATCAACACTAATTTTATATGACATGAATTATAAAAAAAAAAAATAATCCTGTTTGAGGAGAGAGTAAAAAGTCAGTGTTCTTGCTTGGCCTCACTTGATCTCTTTTTTATCTCGTGTTCCTAAAGGAGTGACTGTAAAACCACAACTTAAATCGACTGTTCGCCCTTCTTTCTCCTGAAACAAAAAGACAAGTAGATTTAGCAATATTTTTTTTTTTTTTTCTAAACATACTAAAAATATTTGTTCTTGGTTAACTGGAAAAATTTAATTCGCCATTCATTACTATATAAAATTCAATTACAGATTTATACATTTCATAGCAAGATTCTTTGACTCATTTAAAAAAAAATAAAAACAAACTTACAGCTTTGTAATCCAGGATCATCTCTTTAAAAGTGAGAAAATCACTGAAGGTGAGCAAAAGTTCAAATATTTCACCATCCAACTCATTTTTCCGGTTTCTGAAAAATTCAATACATTGGTTGATACTTGGTAATTCTGTAAGACTTTATTTATTCTACAAACTGCAGACACGACTTAAGGCTAAAGATGGAAGAGTTCACAAATTGCTAGTGAAGCCATACCTGAGCCACTGAAAAACAAGTCTCTCATCTAAAAGGCTGTAATAATTGAACATGAATAGAGAGCCAGACCAATTCGACAAGCTGAGTACAAATCACGCACAATTTTGTTGAATGATACAATTGCAAGTACAGCCTGGCAACTTAGCAATGTATAAACTAACCCTCTGAAATGTTGAGGCATCAATTTAAATTTCAATAAAGTAGAATTTCCAACTGCTTATATGGATTTATTTGAACATGCATAAAATGTTTCTATGTTGACATATGCATCAATTACTAAATTCTAATTACTAAATGTTGAAAATAAAATGTCACTATCTTCTAATGCCAAGATAAACTTGAATTCATCTCTGCAGGCAAATTTAAATCTCAACCAACTATTTCTTTTGTCTGTCTCTATATGCAACAGATTTTACTATAGAAGTCAGCTTGTTGGTTTTGCTCAGAACTTTTCTATATCCCTTTATAAATTGTCATTATTAAAAAAAAAATCTCATTTGTTTTTTTGTTTTTTTTTTTTCTCTCGATCATCAATGTTAAGGTAAAAAAAAAAATTGCTTATCACAATATGAAAATAAAAATCAAAACTTATTGTCACCAACTCAAGACCTTCATTATTTTTTATTTATTTTTTTTAAATCATTACACCCCCAAGCAAGGCATTCCACTGCCACTATTGCGCAGGGGGTTACATAGGGGGAAAGTGATGAGAAAGAGTGGTTAATTATAAAAAGTGTCGGAAGGAGGGTGGTAGAGTGTTTGAGGAAATGGATGCGAGTTAGTGTGATGGATATCTATTGACCTTACATTTAAATTCCTGGAGATTGTAGATGGAAGGGAATTTCACAGGTGGGAAGCGCGAGAAAAGAAGCTATTAGAGTAGAAATTGCATTTACATTTTATCTGTTTCACTGTAAAAGGGTGGGACCTAGTTGCTAATCTAGTATCTCTTGCAAATTCATACCTAGGGGGCACCAGTGAACTAAGTTCATTGGAGCAGAAGCCGTGAAAGTATTTATAGAAGAGGCACAGGGAAGACACATCATGCTGGTGAGAGAGTGACTGCAGCCAGGCTTCCAAGTCGGCATCAATCATATTACAGATTGTCCATTGTATTTTGTTAAGGACCCCCAAGGAGAATAGCAGGGGCACCCAACCAGATGTCGCAGCAGTATTCAATACACAGGCGGATGGTAGATTTATAGATGTGCAGGATGGACTCGGGTGGTTTTATAGCAGCGGATTTAGCAATGGATTCAATATAGTCATTCCACTTGAGGTCTGCTGAAAGTGTGAGGCCAAGGAGGCGTACTGCTTCACTCTCTGGGAGGCAGGCCTGTTCCATGCTAATGGGAGGTAAGTGACTGTTTATAGCAGATTCGTTTTGGAAGAATTAAAATTTACAAGCCATTTCTTACCCCAGTCCACCACAGATTGGAGGTCCTTCTCAAGCTCAGCAGCGAGGTTCACTTTATCACCCACACTGGATTTTTGATCGAGGCGAGAGTAAACTGTGGTGTCATCGGCATACATACCTACTTGGGATCTTATAGCATCGGGGAGATCATTAATGTAGATCAGAAAGAGCATAGGACCGAGGATAAAGCCTTGAGGGACACCTGCATTCATATGGTAGTTTTGGGAGGCATGTCCGTTTAATACCACCTTCAATGTGCAATTAGAGAGGAATGACTGGATTAGGTCAAACAAATGTCCAGTTATACCATAGCTCTGCAGTTTGCGTAGAAGGCCAAAATGCCAGACTCTGTCAAACGCTTTGGAAATATTCAAGGCAACGGTTCGAGCTTTGCCATTCTTGTCGAGAGCCTGGTATATATACTCAATGATGGTCGTTAGCATATCAGCAGTAGACCTGGTGGAGCAAAAACCATACTGTTTGTCCAAGAGGAGCCTGTGGGCTGTGAGATGCTGGACCACCTGGGCATTGATAATGGCTTTGAACACTTTGCCAAAGATCAGAAGGAGGCTGATAGGGTGGTAATTAGCGGGGTCCAAGGGTTCTCCAGCATTCTTAAATATAGGAACTACAGAGGAAGACTTCCAACAGGCAGGAAGCAGATAAACAGGAGTTGTAGAGTCTAGAGAGTTCAGGGGCACATTTCTTCAAGGCTATGATTGGGATTCCATCCCCTCTGCTCGCTTTGTGGGGGTTATGTTAGAGACCAGCGAGGGGGTAATGTGGACGTCATTCAGTTGAGCCTCAGTTCTAGGTGGGAGGTGTAGGTACTCCAGACAAATCCAGTCTCGAATTGGAGAATCTGTGAGCAAAGCATTCAGCCTTGTTCACTGAAGAGGTGAGGACCTCAAATTCATTGATTAGGGGGGAATATTGAGGTTTTACTCTTGTTAAGCACGTTTTTACAGAGTCACCAGTAGTCTTTGGCGCTGAACTTACAGGATGCTATGCATTGCTTCATTCTGACAGAAAACAACATCTTAGCTTCGTTGAGTATCTTTTTACACTTATTACGAGCTGAGGCGAAAGGGCGCCTGTTATGGTCCGACACGTGGCTTCGATAGAGCCGGAAGAAATGATTCCGGTGGGCAATGGCAAGTGAGAACCAGGGAAATATTTCCTGGCTGGGATGAAAGCATCGATGCCAGCCTTAACCCAAGAGGAGACCTTGGATGCACAGTCTTCAACGGGAAGACTAAAAACGTTGTTCCAAGGGACATCACACAGGAAGTTGCGGAACAAATCCCAGTCTGCTCTTTGGTAGCAGTCGGATGTTCTGGGTTTCTTGGGTAAAGTGGGGGTGGAATGAGATGTTAACGGAAACTATGGCGTGGTGAGAGTTTCCGAGAGGGCAGAGCTGCTTGGCAGTGCAAGAGTCTGGGATGGAAGTGAAGCAGAGGTCTAGTAGTGAGTCCCTTTCGTTAGGATTATTGGAGAAACGCGTGGGGAAATCCACTACTTGCGCAAGAAATTGGGTGATTGAAAAATTCATGGTGTGGACACCAGCAAGGTCGGTGACAGTTTTCCAGCCACTTGGTGTGGTGGGTGTTAAAGTCACCAAACACAAATATATGGGCAGATGGATGAGAAGAAATGGTCTTGTCGATATTGTTAGAGATGCTATCAAGTACTGAACAGTCAGAGGAGGAGGAGGAGCAGTAGAGAAAGAAGAGATAGCTAACTGAGTTTAGAAGTGAGACACGGAAGCACATGAAAGAATGATCCAGGGATTCGAGCTAGATGGAGGTGTTCGCTGACATAAACACCAAGCCCATGCATATGGACATTGGAGTCCTTCCAGAAGAGGGGAAGGTAACCAGGAATGTAAAACTCAGAAGAGGAGATAGAAGGGTCAAGGTTAGTTTCAAATGGAGCTAAGATATCAGGGGAGTTTGTTGTTTTCATCTACATCCCACATATACAAGACAAAAAATCTTGTACACAAAGACCAGAATAAAATCTTGCTCATCAACTCGCTATTTATTTTGATGTGGATGTTGGTTGATTGATTTTTTTTTTTTAATGTCGTATCAACTTCTTTGATCATTCAATGTCAAAAATATTGTTTGTGAGTGCTTTGTGTAGATGGTTGTTTTTAGCTTTCATCTCTTTGGAACTTGTATAAGTGAGTTAAATTTTTTTTTTTTTTTTTTAATCATCTCACTCCAAGCAAGGCATTCCACTGCCACTATTGCGCATGGGGCTACACAGGGGAAGGTAAAGAGAAGGAGTGGTTAAACATAGGGAATGTCAGGAGGAAGGTGACAGATGAGTAAGGATAGCGAGGATGAGGGTTAGGCAGATGGGAAGAGTGCTTGATAGAATGGGAGCAGGTTAGTGTGTTAGGAGGTGTCTATTGACCTTACATTTAAACTCCTGGAGATTGTAGCCGTCGGGGAAGCAATCGTGTGGAAGAGAATTCCAGTCGGGAAGTGCGAGGAAAGAAACTGTTGGAGTAGAAGTTACAGTTGCATTTTATCTGTTTCACTGTAAAAGTATTAGCTGCTTGTGGTAAGTCAACAGGGATTCAGTCCATTTTTCAGTCTGTTTTTCTGGAATTTTTGGAATTTTTTTTTTTCGTTTTTTGTTCGTCTTTGATTTTTTTTTTTTTTTTTTTTGTCACTTAGTTTGTGTAAATTATGGAGAAGGGGGATGAACCGGGAACCCCTTCCTAAACAAGAAACAAGGCGATCACCTCTAAACTCATTCAAAAGAAGGTGGTGGAGTGTGAGACCGGGCGATAGTAGGAACTATCTACTCCAATATACTTCCATCCCATACTCTTGCACTACCAGACAACTCTGCCCAATCGGAAACTCAAATGTGGACAAATGTCCAGTTATATTGGAGAATATGGCTGAGAAATTGGTAGAAGGTATTGTCTCTTGAGTTTATATGAAATGGATATTATTCTATTTTTAGATTTTCCAGTATAGACCAATTTTTTCTAAACAAGTCAGGGTGCCTCCTTGAAAGCATTGTGCTACGCACTGCGACATTGTAAAGAACAGTAATCCTAAAAGCTAGCAAGGCCGGACTTTGACGGTTCTTATTGACATATGTCAGTCAGCGTCAGCCAATGAAAAGAGGGCTTTTTATGCTCCTCTACTATATAGTGGGGTCTTTTTCCCCCTCCCCTTTCCCTTTTTTTTTTTTTTTACTATGTCTGGTTTAGCTTTACTACTTCCGGAATCCATAACAAGGTGAGTTGGAAACTTTATTGCAGTTTTTGTTCTTTTACCTATTAAATACTAATTCCATCACAACACTAAATCTATAACTAAACCTACCCGCATCAGTCAGTTAAGTGCCATACGTGATACACGCTTGGGCGATCATGTCTCGAAAGAGACATGACTGACTGGGCAGAAGATTATCCCGCAGTAGCTTGCCATTGCTTTCTGCATTAGACTGGTTGCCAACCAAGGCTATAGAACCCAATCTGTCCTGCTATCTAACCCATAACTGGAAGGAATAGACGGATTAATACCTTTCCCCAAGGGTATTTGCGCATGAGTGAATACAATGGATTCAACTGATATTCGAACTCGGCTCCCCGGTTTCTCATTTCATGCCGATATCCACTGTACCACAACGCACATCCTCACCACAACCCGCATACTCAACCCAAAATTATTCTAAAATCTCAATTAAATCATACTAATTTATCTGGATTTCCTTCCCTGTTTTGTCCATTACCAACTAAAATAACTCGATGACCTAATTACAATAAGTAAATAGCTATGCTGTCTACTCAATTGAGTAACCTATACATGTATTTACAATCTGATATATATTTCTCAAAATAAATCTACTCAATTAATACTAGCATCAACATCCTAAATTTCCAGACTATTACTATGATGAAACTATATTTTCTCGCCATTCCATTCATAATGCAAATGCAATTAGGGTTAAATATTGAAATATATCCATGAGTAAGTACTGAAAAAAAAAAAAACCTCCTGTCCATGACCCCCCCCACCTCGAATGCCAACTATTCTCAACCCCTATTCATAACAGTTCGACCTATCCTAATCTAATGTATTGTCATAATATTCTCTTATAACACATCTCATAATTATGATTCTGGAATTTCCCTTAACGTCCTCATTATTTCTTCCATGGCTCTGATCTCTTAAGCCAAATCCATTTTGACAAACTTAAGACTGCATTAGTAATGTCCTTCAGTGCTCTTGCCCTAACTTCCCCCACTATGACTATTTTTGCTACGGCTCTGCACAGCGACTGTCGTACAAAGCCCTTGCAACCAACTTTTACGGGGTCATAATATATCTTCCACGACTTTTGTCGACATTGTCCGACCAGTTCTTGGTATCTGGATCTCTTCCTTTCGTTATTCCTCCCATGACACAGACAGTTCCCAAATAATGCACTGCTTTGTGTTGTTGGAGTGCAATATCAGGTCCGGTCTTAGCAATGTTACTGCCTGGGGAACTTCAGCTGGGTCTTTAAGTCCACTATCAACTGCCAATTGTCTGCGGAAGATAACAGGCGCAATCTTTCCTCTGTTTCTGTATCTTTTCTCCAGCTTTTATGAAATTAATCTGATTTAATTTCTTCCCTGGTTGATGCTTACTAGCCCTTATAGCTCCATTCACCTCATTCACAATTGCTGTGAGTGCTTGGTCGTGGGCAACTGCTGAGGATGTGTTGTAAAGTTCCTCTTCTTGCACATAGTTGGCAATTGGGGGGGGGGGGTCTCACTTTTCCCCCATATATGCAGGTTCGTTGGGCTCGGTAGAACATCATATAGTGATTTGATGAGAAATCGAATCTCCCTAAAATCCAACTACCAGCAATCTGACCATGTAATTCTTTTCTTTTGTACATTTTCCCATTTTATCCAGGCTCCCTGCTGATTTAGACTGACCATTTTACAGTAACGCACTTCTATGCCCGCACGGACTTCTTCTTGGGCCAGTTGGCGTTTTTCCTTGCCTTTGGCAATGTTGGTTTACAGACAAGGGAAAAACCCCAAACCCGCTTTGCCTTCAGCTATTGACCTTAAAATAGCTTTATGCCTAAGTTTCTCCTCCGCCACTTGCAACTCTCCTTCAGCACTCCATTTTCTACCTGATCCTGCTTGAATTCCTGCTGCTACTACTTTTGGGTCTTTAGCTTTTGTATACTGCAGGTGTTCTTTTGTTTTTGTAATTTTAAATTCCTCCACGAGACTCCTAAAGGGGAGATGCAATGTGTTGCTGTTCCCATAGAGGGCAGCACCACTCAAGCATTTTGGCAAACCCAGCCAACTTCTCAAATGATTACTAATTGAAATGTCATAAATGAGCAATGGCCACAATATCCGGGGCAAAAATGCATGCTGGAAGAGTCATGCCTTAAAACGTCCTGGCAATCCAGATTTGTCGATTTTAGTCAGCCACTCCTCAAGATTTTTTTTTAGTCTGCTGGATCGCGGCTGTGTCCGTCAAACTGTTGTTGAAAGTCTTGCCCAAGCTCTTAACAGGCTTTTCACTCAGAGTTGGTATTATTTCTCCTGTGAAACCAGACTTTCTCCCTGACCTTGCCCTTTTCAGTACTAATGACCTGGATTTTGCAGGCTGAAAATACATTCTGGCCCAAGTCATGACCCTTTAAGAGCCACCTACCTCCCTTGACAGATGTTGTTGTCACGGTTAAATCGTCCCTGTAAACCCTCATCGGTGCTTAGCAGACTCCTGACCTAGACACTGGGCCTCATCATTCCACCTCGGCTGTCTTTACAAGCATGTTCATGGTCAATGAAAATAGGACGGCAGACATTGTGCAACCTGTCATTATACCTTTTTCCAGGGCTTGCCATTCTGATGTTGCTGTACTTGAACATGCTCTCAGCTGGAAATTATTATAGTAGTTTACAATGAGATCGCATACTGATGGTGTAGAAAATATAAATGATGAGGAGGGGGGGTCAAAAGGTGCAGTGCAATACTCGCCAGTAGGCCAGTTTTCCTTTCTTCTTCACCTCAAGGAAATGAGTTTTGTCTTCCTTTCTCGGTCGTTACACAAGGCAGTTGTGAAATGGACACCAACTAAGCCGCTCCTACTTCCTCTTTGTCAGCCTGACTGTCAATCCACACATCCAACTCTAATACACACAGTCCGCCAAGAAAACTTCCAAACTCCCCACGCTGCAGGCACCCTGCTTTTTTATGCCAGTCGAAGACAGCCAAAATTTGCATATTGTCATGTTTTGGACGAGATAGGCACACATAAATTGTCTTCAATAGCGGCCATATTTCTTTTCTATTATTTTGCAAGCTGAATTCTGAAGTGTATCATGTCTTTCGTCACATATGGAGGTACGTGATGCCTACTTAGGGCTTCTGCCACTAGTTTGTGTAGCATGGACCCATAGGTGTTAGCGAGATCCAAAATACAGTCAGGTCCCCTTTGGTTTCCTTCGCTTCTCTCAGGAGCCTGTATGCTCCAGGCACCCTGGCATACCAGTGTAAATAAATGTGTGATCGATTGTTGAAAAGACACAATTTTTCCTTGTTGATTAAGTTTTCAATGATTCTACCTTTTTTGTTAGTTTTCTCGCTGCCCTACAATGTATTTAGATCTCCCATGAGGGCATTCAGGTCTATTTCTGTGATTGAGTCATCTGGGAGAGAAATATTTAAGGTTTATTGTCTGACTAGCAGTATAGCCTGGCGTTGCTCGAGTGTAATGAAAGCTTTAAAACTAATCCATGGTCCTGAAGCTCAGACTCTTTGGACGTTGGCACGAAAGACTAACTGGAAACAGCTATTGGCTTTTAAAGTGAAACTGTAGACTGAAAGAAAACTGAATGGATGTAAGTCAAATTTTGATTTCCTGGTATCAATATCAAATAAGTTTTTTTCATCGTAAACTTAATTCTGAAGGCTAAATAAGTCCTCTGAGTAAATGGTATCATGGCTGAGACTAAGAACTACAATTATACCTATTTAGAGCCAAACCTGAAGCAAAAACTAAAATAAACAGGCTGAAAAAAATACAGACATACAGGCAGATACACACACACACACACACACACACAAACATCTTGCCTTTTATATATATATATATAATATATTCTCGATTTTCTGCACTATTGTAAGAACTGCAACCTTGAAACTTCTGAATATCATTTCTTATGTCTTTGTTTATGAGTGTATCAAATTTGATTAAAATCAGACCACTCCTTCTATAATCCGATTTTTTCTATTATCAATATTTATCGGGGGTACCTCGACACAAAACCTAGCTAAGAACACTCGCAGACGCTTATAGTACAACTGTGTAAATTTTCAAGAAAATCGGTTCAGCCATTTTGGAGTCTATAGGTAATGGACACACACACACAAAGTTCCATTTATAAATAGGTTTAGATTTAGATAAAACGTTGTTTTTACAGCTACTGCTTGTAATTTGGTTTGTAGTTGAATTGGGCTTTGTGATATGTCATTCCTGATTAGGATTGACACACTCCCAGAGGCTCTATTTACAGGCTTGTGTATGTAATTATACTTGGTGTAGTTATTTATTTTTATTTGTTCTTCTTGTTTCAGAAAAGTTTCTTGGAGGCAAACGACAGCTGGGTGTAGAATTGAAAGTTCATTTATGTTAGTTTTTAAGCCTTGACAATTCCATTGTATTATTTTATGAATCATTTATTTTTGAGGTTGGTGGATGTATGTTATGATGTATTTTGTTAGTCGTTTGTATGTTTGTGGTTTTGATTATCTACCTCCATTACTTCTAATGTTTCGGATCTATTTTAATCTGGAGTTCTTGTTTTGGATACGGATCAAGATCTGTCCTTTTTTTGTTTAAGTTTCAATATTGGAGAAGGTTTTGGTTCTTTCCTTTCTTGTGGATCATATGAGGTTTTTTGGCTTCTGTAGCAGTAATATCTTGAGAATTGTGTTGTGGGTTGGGTTCCAGTATAATTTTGTTTGTTTTTTTTATTTCTTTGAGTAGATCCTTCATCTCCTTAATAAGTGTAGCGATGTCTTCTATTCTGACATCTCTGTTTCACGTTTATGACCTCCTTGTTCATTAGTGGTGGGGGTATATTTTTTTGGTGTCTCTCATCATCTTCCTTGCTTCTGGGAAGGTTATGTTTTAGGTATATTTTATTTTATTTATTTCCTTTGTTCCATATTGTGCACTCTTTAGAATTTGCACTGTGGTTTTCTTGGCAATTTGCACATTTGTAGTAGTCATTTTGGCATTTGTAACACTTTAGGGGGTTTGGAATATCTGGTTCTACTTGTATATTTAGAAATCCAGCTTTTCTTTTGGTATTTTTGGTATATTAAAAGTTAGTATTTATTATTTCTCCATTCTTTTCTTTGTATTTCCGTAACGTTTTGATCCTGTAGATTTGATTTAATTTCATCTATTGAGCATAGAGAAAGTCCAGAACTTTTCACTGTGCCTTTACTAGTGTTTTGTGAGGGTAGGTTTTTATTTTTAGATTATCAAAATGTCTTCATTTTAATAGTTCATCTGCTTGGTTTTTGTTCATAATTTCCACTAGCAACATTCCATTTTTAAGTTTTTTTAAAATGTTTTTGGTTTTATACTTTTGAACAATAATTTTTTCAATTTTAAACGGGGAGAGCTTGTTAGGTGGTACCTTCTCTATGGATTCCATCACGATAAAGGATAGAAAACTGTCCTGCTTCTCATCACCTTCACTATCTGAAGCTTACAATAGTCTCTTTTTACTGGGGGTTTTGAAACTCGTGTTTTAATTTCTAGGTTTTCACCATCTCTGCTCCCCCACCCACCTCAGAGCCCATTTTAATGGGAAGTGCCGGGGGGGGGGGGAGTTGGAACCCATTCACCCTGGCATCATCAGGGCTACAGGGATGGTATACTCGACCTCAGAGAAGTCACAAGCAACTGTTTGTCTTTCCCTTCACTATGGGAGTGGTAGTAAAAGGTCAGGAAATGCACCCAGACTTTTATTCTGCGCAGTTGATTGACCCTCAGCCACCACTTTCAACTATATATTTGGATTAGGTGTTAGACGGTGTGGGGCTGATGTGTTAACATGTAGATTTGGGATGAGTTATATATGGTGGAGCTTGACATGACCAGCCGATTGATCAAATCGGGCCTCTCCAACTTCCCATCTAGCCCAGGTAAGGGCCAAAGTGGTGTGCTGCAAGTCATGACCACTTTTCACCTGGGTCACAACCTGCTCAACCACCAGGATCCTGTCCCCCAGGCATTAAGGGTTGCCAACAGGTGGCCCCCTTGGGTGACTTTTTTGAAGCCCCGCCAACAGGGCTGGGCTAAGAAGGCCTAAGGTGGGTGGAGAAACAACTGCTCTGACTACTTGCAGCATATGAACGGACAACGAGTCTCTGTTAGTTGTAAAAGCAGCAGTTATTGCTGGAGGAGGTAGTGCATTAGTAGATGATGTTGCCATATGTTCTTGTGCAGTTGGTAAAGTGGTAGTTAGAGCCAGATAAAGTGCGACCAGTTGCCCACTGGGAATCAATCCTGGAATGAGCCAGCAACTTGCAATGGGGAGAATTTCACCAATAGGGGTTCTGTCACTGGAGTTGTTTTTTTATCTGTTTGTTTTGTCAATAAGGGTGCTGAGACTTTTACAGCTGGAGTGTTAGTTGTTAAAAATGGTTGGCCTGAGACGGTTTGTTTCGATTAGTGGAAATAATGGTTTTAACTTTGAGAAATTTCCATTGGTCCCTTAACTGTGGGTTTTTCCACGATTGGGAGCTGTTTCCGCTGCAGATTGAAGTCTGCAGTTCTCTGGCATAGTTAACAAAATCTGGATGAAGTGGATTGTCACAAAGAGAAATGGCAGCTGTTTGAGGGCTAAGTAACATTTCATTACCAAGCACTAACACAGGTATTGTAATTCCTGAAAGAGGCAGGGAGTTGGTTATGTTGACTTGGAGGGACTTCCTTGGATTAGCAGTTGTACGAGAGGCAGGGTCAGGTAACTCTTGTTTTGATACTTCTGTTTTCTGAACAGCAGTCGCTGATGTGCTGTCCTCCTTTTCAAGGTTTTCCACATGTGATCTTGGTTTTGAGGCTTGTTGATGGTACGTTCTAGTCGCATGAATGCTGTTGGCAAGATGATCGGTAATCCGATTACGAACGCCCTCATCAGTACTTTGAGCAGAACTCAAATATCGTGTTACTTTGCTTGCACATTCTTTATAACCAATCCTATATTTCGAGTGCATGTTTGGGTCAGCGGTTATCAATTGCATGTTGACCTGGTTTTGTCAATCCTTCACATATTCAACGATCACCTCCAAAATATCGGCTTTCTCCAATTTTGAGTGTTGTGTGCTGCCTTTCTTATATCCCTCACTAAGAAGTACAGCAAGTTGGTCGAGATGATGGTTGATTCATGCTCTTCGCTTTTCCTCCATTAGAGGCTTATTACTCTTCCGAGTTAATGAGATCTTAGTGTCTTGCAGTATTTTTAGTTTGTTGGCCATGATTTTGTTTTCACAGTTTGAGGAAATAGACTGACGATAACATTTGTTCGTGTAGTTGAAGAAGGCTGGTTCGGTGCCTATCGTGCTTTACTTCATAGACCATTTCACTTGTGCAATAAGTACAATCCTGACCAGGTACACTGCCACCATATTCCACATCAAAATCTCTATTTTGATGTGGAATGAGATTTTGAGTATTTTGTAAATAATACTAACAAAATTTTAACATTTTAATTAACTGCTGTGCATCTGGTTTTCTGAAGCTTATTTTAATCACATGCTGAGGATTTGTCCAAGTCAAGCAATAAATTACAATTTTATTGTTTGCAATGGTTGCTGTACCAACTGAACAGTTTACAAGAAAAAGAAAAGTCTTTGAATGTGAAAGTTAGGTGCAGCCTCTTTGGTTAAAATATATTTTCTTTAATCATTTATTTTGTCAGCAAGATGAGATGGGCACAAACGGTGCAGGAAATTAAAATAAGCATTTGGATAATAAAGGTTAAACAATGTAACATGAAAAGGGGTTTATAAAATGGCTGCTTCAAAAGTAATTTCTCCTATTTATTTCCATGTAAGGCTCAACAGATACAGGGAGCAGAATAACACTACTGGATAGAGCAAGTTTTAAGCTAGCTATTTAAAAAAAAAAAAAGAAAACCATTGACAGTATATTACTAACATCTAATTATACAAGGAGGCTCCAAAAGTAATGCCTTTTTTTTCGTAGATACAATTGCATCATTAGCTAGAGTATTGTGTAAGTTTTCAGCTACAAAACACTATTTCATGGCAGTAATTACTAATCTCTTTCATCTGCCAATTTTGCTTACATTCACTGTCTAGCCTCCATGAACATTCAGCCAGTATCACTGAACGTCAAAAGGCACAAACCAGACACTCATTCAGCCGCTGTTTGTTACAAGGCAATTTAAAAAAGATAGTTCTCGTCTCTGCTGTCACTGGTCAAGCATAATAAAATAGGAAGCCTTACAGTTGAAGCAACCCTACTATAATGTATGCCATTTTGTTTTTCTACTTACATCATTTGATTCATGAATTCAGGTAATGAAAACTGAGGTATCTTTTCTAGGAGTCGGTTATTTAGATACTTCTCCACAAGATTCACCTGAAATTAACAAACATTGGTTGGAAGAAGAAAAAAACAGAAATATAATTTTCAACTTGAAACAGTACTCTCTTAAATTAAGAATGGCTACAGCCATGGCCACTAAATTTTCTAGGCTTACTAATGTGACTGGCGCTTATTTTTACAATATTAATTCTTGAACATTTTCAATTTGCAACATCAGTATAGGCTTAATTTCACAGTAGGGTCAGTTGGGCACCATGACACATTTCACGCCACCGGAAATTTGAAAATGGCATGCTGAACTGCTTAATATTCACACTGGAAGCTCCCACACAAATATTTCAGTGCTTGAGTATCAATCTGAGGACAGTGCAGAGGATTCAGAAAGTCTTGGATGAATCTAAGATGATTACAAAGGTACAGCAACTCGGAAAACTCACACTGATCTTTTCTGATACAAAAAGAACTTCCAAATTTGGTGGTGAGGGCATCAAACTTAACTGCCCGGAGTCAAGAGGATGGCTGCTGGAAAACCCCGTGTCTGGCAACAAGCAGGAGGCCCCAGTCATGCTGCTGTCACAATTTCTACAACTACATTGCCCTTTTACATCTGGCCACCTAACTCCCCAGACTGCAACCTCTATTGATTATTATCTGTAGGGTACAGTTGAGCAAGAGACCAACAAAACTCCTTGTAATACCAAATGAAGGCAAGGATTATGGCAGCATTCACCAACTTAAACAAGGAGACCGTCCAGAAGAGTTGCAGGAGATTCTGAAGTTGTTTTTGTGGCCATGATTGAAACCAATCATTATTTTATTCAATAAATATCTCTGCAGTATTATGAGATTTTTGTGTAATTTATATCTGTTAAAATGAGATGTTTATATTTTTTTAGTAATTTAGATGATAATTTATCTATCACACTAAACTTACATGAGTTTTTTTTTTTTCTTCCAGCCCCTGTAAATCAAAATTAGAGGAGAGCATTTATAGTATAAGCAATGCCCACTCATAACATTACATCACAATATGGTCTGATGTTATTTATTGCAATTAAAAAAAAAAAATGGATGGATTATTCAACAAATTTTCATGTGGAGCAAAAGGTATCAACTTAAAACACTCACTGTCTATTCTGAATGACATAATTCTAGTCGATTTCATAAAAGATTGAAAATTACTCTGATCATATATACACATACACAAAAGCCTACCATTTACTGGACCCACAGTCCTGGAGGAAGACAATGACTTGAATAAAAGAGTTTACACAAGTTAATTAAATGGAATTGATAAAGTAGTGAGGAATGAAGTCAAAGAAAACTTAAGTATAACAACTAATAATTTCATCAAGATCATTTCACCTAAAGAAAGACAAGGGAAAGCAATGCATAACATACTTGGCAGAGTTGAGTTTGGGTTGGATAACAGGAGAGGCCACTAAGGATAGGGAAAAGTGGAAGGCCATTATTGCCTACATCCTGAAGGGACACAGCCCATAGAAGAATATCACCTATTATTGTGCTAGATCCGCCTTAAATAAGCAATTCGGACCAATAACAACAACAGATAAAGTAGTAACAATAATTCAGTTATATCAATGAGATTGCATCACCATTTTAGCCAATTATGCTTATTCAAGTTATTGAATACCTCCATGACTGTAGGCTCAGTAAATGGTTGTCAAGACAAATAAATGTGTGTATTTTAAATCTTTTGTAAAGTTTAAATTTAAAAAATTGAGAATTTTCAAATCACTGATTGGAGCTAAAAACCCCATTCAGATCTTTTGAAAATTTACTTAAAATCCTGCCCATTGGGTGGATCTTCAGCTTGTAAATAAAAATTAGGCAAATGAACAAAAATTTCAACAAGCAGAAATGTTTCAAATGACATTAATATCTCAGCTAAAAATAACTTACATATTCTGTATGTATATCTGTGTAAATAAATCTATTCTCTTCTGAATCGTCAAATTCATGGAAGTATTTTTCTAGAAAACTATTTTGTAGCACCTGAAATTCCTCATCTGCAATCAAAGAAAAGATTTTCAATCATATAGAAAACAATTTATGAAAACTGCATCAATTATTAGACAGCTTATCAAGACAGCTCAATTAACATCATTATTTGCTGCCACTATATTTATTTTTCATTTGAACAAAACTGTTTGGCACAAGGCTATATAACTTGAGAATAGACAAGAGGATTTAACTCCAGGTCAGTGCTTGGAAGATGAGCTTTATCTGATTGCCCAAATAGTGACTCAGTTTCCTCTCTTCCTACTTAACAAAACATCAAGAAATTTCTCCTGCTTCCGACACTGGCCACAAAATTAATTTGGTCAAAAATTACCTACATTCTGTTGCTAAATGGCGTTAAGAAATGGCTTGTTGATTTTCACGCCTCAAAAACAAAACTGCTCTCTTTTAATCATCTGAGATATGGCTGATTCTCACCTGGAGAGAAAAAAAATATCAAGCAACAAAACTGACAATTTACAACAAATGCTTGCCTCTCTCTGAAGATGAGTCTGTCTGTTTGCTTCACATATTTTCCCCAGTCATAAGCTCATAGATTTAGACATTAATTTTTTAAATTCAATGTTTAGAAATTGCAATGGGTTACATTCTTGTCATCAGACTTAAAATTTTCTAGAACCAAATATAATGGGGGTGTTAACCACCAAAGTAACTCAACATTAGATTATATTTTTTTTAAAGAGCCACTTGGTTAAGCCAATAACATTACAATCACCCCCTTCAATGTATAGTTGTTCTCTTTGATCAATATAGAATAAAGTTTGCAAATTATCTTCACCAAATGTTACTTTTCATGAGAAATCTTCATAAAAATTCTATAATGATTAGCTGAGAGAAGATTACATTCAAATACTATTACTTGTTGTTTGCAAAGAGAAAAAGATAGTGAAAATAATGTTTATGTAGCTAACAATCTGACAAATCAGAAATCTTTGATAAATAATTGAACCTCGGCCCAACCATGATGGAATATTTCATTATAAGCAGACTAATTCTGGCCCTTGTACAGTCAAGTGACCGAGTAGTAGTAGTAGTAGTTGTTGAGATGTTGCTAAAGGGAGCACTAAAAGTTAACCTCACTACTCCTCTTTGACATCCATTTCACCAACCCTTGAAAGATACTGCTCAAGAAGAGTTGATCAACTGAAGAAATTTTCCCCAACTTAAGAACCTTTCATTTGCAGACTTTAGAAGAGCCAAAGACCTAGCAACCAACTTGTAGACTCAAGGTCAAAATTCTTTGACTGAATTATTGAACCAGTCCCCAGTCTAGAATGATGCTGTTTTGGCAATATGCTGACACCTCACCAACCAGCCATAGATCACAGAACTTGAGAATGGGGAGAGAGGGTTAAACTGATAACCGTAACACTTAAGAAATAAATTGTTTCTACAAATAAGTCAATATTTCCTTAAAGTTACTTCCTTCATTTATTTCTCTTCTAACTTGCCACCCCCACTTCATTCTTGAGAATGTTTAACAAATTTTACCTAAGATTTCCTCAAGTCAAAAACTTAAACCTGATATGGGTGGGGAAGAACAATTGGTGGGAGTGAGACACCCGACACCAAGAAGCCAGAGAGGAGTTGGGTTAAAATTTGGACATTGATGAATGAAGAAAATAAGCAACATTTGAAATATTAAGCTTTTTTTAATCTTAAAAGGTTAAAACTTAAATGCAAAAATAAAGATTTGTACAGTTTATTGAGAAGTTACAGTGAATAATCAAAACTCATTGAAAGGAGTTCACAAAATTTCTCGTTTGATCAGTTGAGGTTAATAACAATCACATCAAAACACTATTTGAGAATAATCCATGCTGTAGAAGGAGATAGAAAACCAACCTATATAACAGGGTAATAACCCTGGTTCAACTGTTTTATTGCAGGAAGCGATATAAAAGAATGGTAACTGTGGTTCAAGGTTTTATTGCAGAATACCTAATGACAATTTGGAACAAGAAATAAGATTAAACTCAGGGAAACTAATTATCAAGAAGAGTAAAAGAAAAACAGAAGAGATTAAAAATTAAAAGCCATAAATTGAGTTCGGACAAGGCTCCAGAAAGATTTGAACCTGAAATAAAGTAGAATTCATTGATTTAGTAAGACTAGAGCTTTCCCAACCCATCTAGCTGCCTCAAAGACAAAAATATGACAAGGATTTATGGTCGTTTGAAATTTCACAAATTCCAAAGAATACCTCTATGAAATTTCATTACCAAAATTCAGGCCCAGACCTAACCACTTTTTAAAAGGGACATATGAATATCCTACTAAAATATATGCTAATTTCCTAATGTAAACAGGACAGATAAAGCCAAAAATGGGCTGACAACAAAAGTGAAAGAGAAAATTCAAAGTTGCAGTCTCACTACTCCTGCCACTAACATGCAAATACAGACGCAAACAGACAAGAATACAGTGGAAAAGTCAAGGTGCCTTATATCACTATGAATTACTATTAGAAAACTTTCCTGTCAAAGTTATCAATCAGGTTATGTAAAACAATAATTTCTTACGTACTTTTAAATTCTATTTGTTTTCATTAAACCTGTTGTTAGTTATCCACAGAGCATGTTGGTTTGTTCTGTGAAATTAATTTTCAGCAGAGATGAAGCTGGTTACTACAACTAATTGAGGGCGATACCTGAATTCTCAAAGGAATTTATGATGACCACAAAACTCCCGTAAAATTTGGTTATCTCCCAGCACACTGATGTCTGCAATAAAGATCAATTACCCAGCCATGTGAAAACACTAAGAATACGCTTTTAGTAGCATTGGGACATGAACTGACTGAAAGGGTTTTAAACCTACTCAAAATATCCAAATGAAGTGTTGAAAATTATTTGTGTTTGGTTATGTTAGTTACTTTGATGTGAGACCTCCGCATTAATTAAGTAAAAGAAAAACTACTGCATTGAATTTAAATGTTTTTTTAAATAAATTATAACAGGCGATGAAAAGTTATTATTTACAATAACGTAGAACAGAAGAGACTGTGGAGCAAGTAGAATGAACCAGCACTAATATCAAAAAGCCAGTCTTCAACCAAAGAAGGTGATGTTGCCTATATGATGGGATTGAAAAGGAGCTTTCTACTATTGTGATTTATCCAGAGGACTAAACAATTGAGTCAAATAGGTTTTGCTCACAATTAGACCAAATGAAAACAATAATCAATTAAACGTATCTGGAATTAGTTAAGAAAAAATCTATCAGGATAATGCCAGATACCTTTTTTCATTGGTGACCAGGCAAAAATTGTTATAGCTCAGTTAGAAAGTGTCTATGCCCCCACCCACTTCAGCAGATAATGCAACTTTTGGGATTAACATTTATTCAGGTCTTTATAGAATTCTCTTATTGAAAAAATTAAATTTACTTTCTTTGAAATACTACAAAAAAATACCTAAAGCAGTTCTTTGCCAAGAAAGATAAAAATTTTGACAAGGCAAGGTTGGAATTATGAAGTTGCCTGAAATATGGCAAAAGAAAATGAAAAAAAAACAACTCTTAATAAAGATATCAAAGAAAACAAATTGTTTTTTCATTTTTATTTAATAAATCAAACAAACTTTATAGTCAATTAAATCATTACCAGGATTTTCCAGTTTCTGGAATTCATTTTTCTTACAGCCAAAAATAACTTTTTCTTAACAGAAAGTAAAGAAAACTGCTGCAGATTTCCCAAACTTTAAAAATTCGGCATTTATGTGATTTTTAGTGACCTATTCAGATGTGAAAGTAGTATTCATCTTTTCTTGATTGACTGATTGGTTTTTTATGGTTTATCAACCTTTAGCAGGTTATTTAAAGCCAGAAAATGCTTAGACTGAAAGATTTATCAATATGATCAGTCAGTCAGTTAAGTGCCATACATGATACACACTTGGGCGATCGTGTCTCAAAAGAGACATGACTGACTGGGTAGAAGATTTTCCTGCAGTAGTTTGCCATTACTTTCTAGACTGGTTACCAACCAAGGCTATAGAACCTAATCTATCCTGCTATTTAATTTTGCTGATATAAGTCTTACTAATTAACTCATAGCTGGAGTGCTTGAAAAGGTAGATTTATATGTTTGCCAAGGGTATTTGCATGTAAGTGAGTATAACAAACCCAAGTGGAATTGAAACTCAGCTCTCTGATTAGCCATTCAGAGGCATTATCCATTACAACATCTACACATCCAAGATTACAGCACCTGTTATTTGCAAGCTGTCACGCATGTAAGTGCTGACCCAGTTCAACACCACTTAACTTTGGTGGCTGTACGGGAACTGATGTTTCAATGTGACAGGGGCATAAGATTGGGTATAAGAAAAACACATAAACAGGTACAGGGTTTCCTGCCATTTTATATATGCAGAGTGGTCCAAAAGTCACGAATGAGTTTCAATATACAATATCTCATTTATTTTCTTGTTTACAAATTGTGATAGTTTAGGAAGTTATAGAAAAAAAGATACAAGACTTATTTCCTCTCGGTGTAAAAGATGACATCTTTTAAATGGCGTCCATTTTCCAATTCGCATAAACATGCTCTTTTTAAATTGTTTTCCATAACAGCCCTTAAGTTTGTGGCTCCAGTGATCTAATTTCTGTTCTAACGTTATTTTTAAGATCTGCAATTGTTTGGGGCTTGTTGGCATAAACATTTTCCTTAAAATAGCCTCACAGAAACAAATACAGAGTGATTAGATGTAGGGAATGAGATGGCCAATTTATCTCTGAAAATTGAGAAATTAATTTTCTATCAAACATTTAACAATATGTATTCGCTGTTAAGTAGTGTACTTTTCCATGTTTAAATATCAGGGTGTTTATATAAATCCAAAATAAAGAAAAATTAAATAATTACTAAAAACAGTTATTAAATATTGAAACCCCTTTGTGACTTTTGAGCCACCCTGTATGTGTGTGCACATATATATATATATATACACACACACACACACATATATATATATGTGTGTGTTACGGAAATTAACGAATTTTAACGAAACTTGGTTATAAGCAACCGACAATTTGTAATGAATTATTTTGAACATTATTTTTACCGATACTCGTATTTAAGTAGATATTCTGTTTTTAATTAAACAGTATTATGTATTTATATCTACCGGCCTGATTATTTACGATAAATTTTTATTACGAAAATGTGTGCTATCTAGCAGGATTCGAACATGCAACCCCTATTTACATAAGGAAAGCTACCATTTAATCTGGTAACGTCTTAGACTGCTCGACCATAGATAGCCTCCTAATCAGACGAGGTTTTTATCATGCTTATATAACACAATTTTTGATTCATCGTAAACAAACATATCTGCTCTGAAACGTATCGTAATGTCAACAAATGTAAACATGTTACGGAAATTAACGAATTTTAACGAAACTTGGTTATAAGCAACCGACAATTTGTAATGATAGCACACATTTTCGTAATAAAAATTTATCGTAAATAATCAGGCGGTAGATATAAATATATAATACTGTTTAATTAAAAACAGAATATCTACTTAAATACGAGTATCAGTAAAAATAATGTTCAAAATAATTCATTACAAATTGTTGATTGCTTATAACCAAGTTTCGTTAAAATTCGTTAATTTCCGTAACATGTTTACATTTGTTGACATTACGATACATTTCAGAGCAGATATGTTTGTTTACGATGAATCGAAAATTGTGTTATATAAGCATGATAAAAACCTCGTCTGATCAGGAGGCTATCTATGGTCGAGCAGTCTAAGACGTTACCAGATTAAATGGTAGCTTCCCCTATGTAAATAGGGGTCACAGCTTTGAATCCTGCTAGATAGCACACATTTTCGTAATAAAAATTTATCGTAAATAATCAGGGCGGTAGATATAAATATATTATACTGTTTAATTAAAAACAGAATATCTACTTAAATACAAGTATCGGTAAAAGTAATGTTGAAAATAATTCATATATATATATATATATATATATATATATATATATATATATATAAACTTATTTATAAATGGAACTTTGTCTGTGTCGGTGTCTGTGTGTGTGTCCGTTACCTATAGACTCCGAAACGGCTGAACAGATTTTCTTGAAAATTTACACAGTTGTACTCTCAGCGTCTGTGAGTGTTCTTAGCTAGGTTTTCTGTCGAGGTACCCCCAATAAATATCGAAAATCTATAATTGAAAAAATCGGGTTATAGAAGGAGTGGTCCGATCTTAATCAAATTTGATACACTCATAGACAAAGACATAAGAAACAATATTCAGAAGTTTCAAGGTTGCAGTTCTTACAATAGTGCAGATAATCGATTATATATATATATATATAAAAAAGGCAAGATGTTTGTGTGTGTGTGTGTGTGTGTGTGTGTGTGTGTGTCTGTCTGTCTGTCTGTCTGTCTGTATGTCCTTTATCCACAATTTTTATCCAATTCTCACCAAACTTCACACAAATATTCTTTAGGCTGAGTCTGAGCTCTAGGACCATGGATTAGTTTTGAAGCTTTCATTACACCCAAGCAACGCCGGGCTATACTGCTAGTACATATATATATATATATATAGATAGAGAGAGAGAGAGAGAGAGAGAGAGAGAAATATGCGTATATATGTGTATATACACATATATACTTATTTACCCACTTACCTATATATATTTGTGTGTGTGTTTTCCCCTCTTGGTAGATAAATTGCTTGTTCTATGTTCATTAAGACCATCAAAATCCTTAAGCCAATTTTATACTTTTTTATGGTTACCAGTCCAATAAAACAATTTACTTCTACTCAGTAAACAGTATGAAGTAAATCTCTAGAATTACATGCCAAATGCCAGATTATGCATTGGTTTTATGATCTGTATATAAAAACAATAAGAACCTTACCCATTACAATATCTTCAATAGCACCAATCACCATATCAAATCTTGCATCAGTTGAATTAGACCTGGGAAAATAGCAAGTGATAAAGAAATTACAGACAGTAAGTAAAAGTAAAGTGCAGTTTCTAAATAGTCCTCTATACATTAAAAATTTCATTGTAAATCGATTTCATGGTTACAAATTTATGTCTACCAAGACCACTTAATAACCTTATCAAATTAATAACACAGATTTGTTAAACAGTCAACAAAATACTGTGTTTACTCTCTCAGAAAGACTTTCAAAATGAACTTACACTGATGTGCCAAAAGTCATGGGATAGCAATATGTAAAGGTAATGGTAGGTGGTACCACCATATCTTGATGTCATGGAAATGCTTAGACCAGTGTTTAAGGCAGCTCATGGCAAGACAACATAAATCATTGGAATTCAAACAAAACATGACACTTGGTGTCAGATGAATGGGACATTCCATTTCTGAAATTGTGGTGATATCCGATATTGCTTGATCCACAAATACCTTATGAAAAGCATTACAGGTCACCATGGACGACACTGTATAAAACCACTGATCATGAATGATCATGATCAAAGATAACTGGCTATAATTGTTTGCAGTAACAAATAAGCAACACTAGCTCAACTCATAGCTGCATTCAATGCAAAAAATACTTGATATCTATCCAGCAGGTCAGTTCCATGTTCTTTGGTTTCTAGATAACATGAGAGTAGAAGACCCAACAGAGTACCCTTGTTAACACAAATGTCACTGAACATAGCACCTCACCTAGGCTCATGATGTCATTTAAACCCAGGAGGACTGGTGACATGTAGGAGAATTTAATGAGTTACAGTTCCACCTGTTTTGAATTGATGGTAGGCTTTAGGTATGTTGCAGACTCCTGTGGTTGAAAACAGTATTTTTGAAAATCTCATTCTATTTGAAGGATAAAAAAAACTTTTTATGCCAACAGAATCATTACAATCATTTAGTTTCATCTTAATTTACAAGAAAAGCTACTAAAAATGGAGATAAAAGTAAATACTAGTCATAAAATTGATAATAATTGTTGATAATGCTTCGTTTAATAAAAAATGAAGCAGAAAGTAAATATTAGGTTGTCCCAAAAGTTCGTAAACACTTGCAAAAAATTGAAATTTTACTTACAAAAACAACAAAAATTATTGCTCGAAATAAAGACCATCATTTTCCAAGACTTTCTGTCATCGATCTGCAAGCTTTTGGATCTGGTCAAAGTACCATTCAGCCGGCTTCGAATCAAAGAATTCTTGACACGCTTCTTCGACTTCATCAAACAAGTCGAATCGATGAGCCTTCAAAAAATGTTGCATTGAGCAGAAAAGGCCGTAATCTGATGAAGCACAGTAAGAACTGTAGACTGGATATGGCAGAACCTCAATGCCGTTCAGCTCTTCAAACTTGTCTTTGGTATTCCTGGAGGTGTGTGGCTTGGCATTGTCCTGCTGCATCAAAGCGCGTTTACGGTTGATCAGAGCCGGGTACTTTTGCTTCAACTTTTCGTAGACCCGCTCAAGTTGCTGACAGTAAAGTTCGGCACTGATGGCACAACCATTTGGAACCAACTCAAAATGCACGATTCCTTCAAAGTTCCACCGAACGCACAACATGACTTTCTTGCCGAATCAATCTTGTTTTGGAACCGACAGTGTCACTTGCCCTTTCTGAACCCATCGCTTGTCTCGATTGTGCTGGACCAGATAGACCCATTTCTTGTCAGATGTCACAATGTGCTTCCAAAAACACTCGTCCAATGGATTGCTGAGCAATTGACGGCAAATTTCAACTCATCTTTTTGTTTGTGCTTCAGTGAGTTTGTGCGGATCTTGGTGCGGCTTTTTGTGAACAAAATCAAGTTGCTTCGAATGTCGATGAATTGTTGATTTGCCAATTCCAAGCTCATCGCCAATTCTCAAGTGCTCGATGAAGGCACAATGTCCAACCTGGTTTGCAAGTCTCCATCATCCAACTTTAATGGCCGTCCCAAATGAAGAATCATGTCGCCAGAAATGAAACACTTGTACCACTTTGAGATCACCGAATATGCAATTGTTCCTTCACCTTCGGCAGTACAAATCTTTTCTGGAGCTTTTCTGGTTGAAAGATTTCGCTTCCAGCAGTAACGAATCAAAACTCGCAGCTCAATTGCCATATGGAATACAAAAATGATTGGTTGGTTGTTTTGTTTTATGGCATATCAACCTCGGCGGGTCATTTCTTGCAACTAATTTTTTTTATTTATTTATTGCTGGTAATAGCTTTTTCTTTCAACAATTTATTGTTGTTTTTATATAAGTTTTGAGTCTAGTAATACTTTTTTCTTTTCGAGTATCAAGATTCATTGGGATTTGTTTTTAAGGGCAGGGACAGATTAATACCTTTCCCAAAGGTACCAGTGCTTAAGTGAATGCAGGGTATTCAACTGGAATTCGAACTCGGCTCACCAATTTCTCTTCCCGAGCCGATATCCACTGCACCACAATGCACATCCGTCACTAAACACTTACAGCACCTGGTATTCCCAAGCGGTCACCCATCTAAGTACTGACCAGGCTCAACATTGCTTAACTTCGGTGATCAAGCAAGAACCGGTGTATTCAACGTGATATGGCCATAAGGACCATAATCCAATACAAAGATGAAGGTCACTATAACAATATAAACGCAAAATTGCATAAAAATTCAATTTTTCGCAAGTTTTGAGACAACCTAATAGGAGTCAAAAATTAATAATAATGGCTGATCTAATCAATCATATAATAATTCTGCTTGTTCCTTCCTTAGTTAGTTAGTTCCTCCATCAGGAAATGAAAGAGTAACGTTGCCGTGCTGGTAACATATGCACGATGTTTTATTAGTATTGTAATAAACAGGTTTGATTAGTAAACATTTGTAGCTTATTTTTGGACAACCTTCATAAGAAAGAATAAGGCGATTGTGTTCACTATTCAATATTTTATTATAATTGAAACATTACTTTCATTATTTCAAAGTCATTTTTAGACTGATTAATTTTTTTTTTTACAGTGTTAGGGCGCCGCTCCTATTTGACTACAAATGGACTGTTTCCATTGCTATATATAGCAATGGTGGATTCTCTACAAGGGGGGTGTGGTAGAGAGTCACTTGAGAGTCTCTAATGAGTTACTGAAGAGTCAGCGCGAGTCAGTGAAGAGTTAGTCACACTTCCGGTGGCGTACCGGAAGTAATCACGTATACACACGTCTTACGATGGATTGGACTCTTGTATCTTTCTATTGTAAATATTACTAATCACTTCTGTACATACTAACCATCTTTCCGTGGAATACAACTTATATTCTGATTCTGTTGTTGAGTAATTCATTTATACTTGGCGACATAACATACAGCTTATCAACCTTTTGAAGGTTATTTAAAGCCAGAAAATATTTTTGGATTGTAATATTTTTTTTTGTTAAGATAATAATGATTTACTGATATAAGTGATATTATTTAACCCATAAATGGGAGAAGAGGTGAATAAAACAAAGCCAATTGGAATTGGAATCTGGTTATTCAACTTCCAATTCCAAGACATTATCCATTACACAATTCATACATCCAAGCTTATAGCACCTGGTATTTCCAAGGATCAACATTGCTTAACTTCAGTGATCAAATGAGAACCAGTGTTTCAATGAGACTTAACGGTAAGCAGCATTTTTAGGGTCTAACCATTCATACATCTTAGACAAACTAGAAACCTATACTAAAATAGTTAAATCATAAAATCTGTCATATTTTAATCCAATTTTAATCGAACTTGCTTGTTTCATTTGATGTTAGATTCAATAGCTATTAATTCGATCAACTTTTCAAATTCCTGAAACATTGTATCAAATTCTTTTACAATAATTTCTTTCACATGTTGTCCATATTCATCAGTAACTACAATTGACTATTGACAGAGTTTACATTAAAATATTTTTTCCACATGACATTTGAAAATAGTACTGGGCTGAGATTAGATTTCATGTTATTCAAGACTTATCGATTTATAAACTTTGTAATTTAAAAATTCCAGTATCATCATCATCTAATAATTCTGCTTGTCCCTGCTTTCATTAGTATGTTCCTTAGTTCGCACAACCTTTATGCCCTGCCAATACCTCATAAATAATGGACTGTTCCATTTTGTCCACATGAAAAGATGGAAATGACATAACAGAAATGCCACTTGGTTACAGAGAGAAAATGAAAGAAGAGAAAATAAAAAAGTGTTGAAAGCCTGTTTCAGTGAAAAGGAAAAAGTTGTCAATTTCAAATCTTTTCATTTGTATACCCTTACTTCTTAAAATAATCATTCATATATAATTGCTATTGCAGTATTCTGTTAAAGTTGTTAAGCTCAAATATTTTAACGGTATGATACAGGAATTCCTATGGATATTTTATTGTCATAGAACTTGCCATGAACTTATTCAATCACCACCTTAAGAATTAAGACTCACCAAAATATTAAAATAGGAAAACCATGAAATTTTCATAGGTCTTTCTAGTTCTAATTAATACTGGAATTTTGGGATGGGCTCTGTTAGGCTATCTTGCTCTAGACACACCACTGCTGCTATTAACTGGTTAACATAGCCATTAATGCCACTACCCAATTTTAGGTTACATCACGTCACAAGTCCTGGAACTCATTAAGGGTTGTAAAGACACATGTACTGCAGCTATAGCAGCATTGGTGTGTCTAGGGCAAGATATCCTAAGAGAACTCATCCTAAAATTCTAATATTAATTATAATACTGGAACTTTTTTTTGATAAACATTTTTTTTTTTCATTTTTATATTTAATACTGATTTGACAGTGAGCCTTGATGGGTTAATCAGGAGTTTGTGACAAACAGTAGATGTATAAAAAAAAGATTAGAAATGAAAAGTACCTTGAAACAGCTAAATTTTCTTCTCTGTCATCAACCTCCATGATTCAGATGGCTGAAATACAATAACGACTATTTTAAGAAAAAAAAATAGATGCACAACACAGAATCTACCAAAAATTTGGTTCAGCAAACTGACATTGCATAAAGTCTCGATTGCATAAAGCCTGCAAGTTACTTGTTCACCACTGCTGTAGCCTGGTATTGAACTCACAACTCTAAGAGTCAAATCAATTTCTTAAGGACAAATGGCCCAGTGGATATGGACATTGGTAAGTTCCTGGCTTGACTCTTAGAGCTGGGAGTTCAATACCAGGCTACAGCAGTGGTGAACAAGTAATTTGTAGAGTTAGAGGGAGATAACTCATAACCTACAATCAAGGCTTTACGCAAGGGATGGAGCTTATATACCCCAGTGATTGTAATAAAGGGTTCGGTTCGAAATTCTTAGCACCTGAAGAAGGCCGGAGCGCACAATGGCCGAAACATTGTACAAATGGCAACAAAGATGAGGACAACAGTCCAAATAATATAAGTACTGTAAATTTATGGTTATTTAAAAAATTAGGGAGTGGTAGTTGAAGATTATGCTTATATGTACAAGCGTAATAGGTATGTCAATATTCAATCAAAAATGAGAATTAGGTTGAACTATAAGTTGAAGATTTGGATCGCGAAAAGCAACAGAGTATCCTGATGCCATGGCATGACACTTTTCAATTTTGTCTGGGTAAGATACATAGTGAGATCATCAGTCAGTTAAGCACCATATATGATACACGCTTGGGCAATCATGGCTCGAAAGAGACATGACTGACTGGGCAGAAGATTATCTCACAGTAGGTTGCCAGTCAAGACTATAGAACCCAATCTGTCCTGTTATTTAAACCATAACTGGAGGGAAGAGATGGATTAATACCTTTCCCAAGAATAATTGTGCATAAGTGAATGCAGGAAATTCAAACTCAGCTCTCCAATTTCTGGGACCATACATTATTTAAATGGATAAACAAATTTTAACAGCAGGTTGGATTTCAGGTTTTATTTTAAATTTGATTTTGTACTACCTCATGAGTTAAAGAGACTGGAATATTTAGGTGTTAATTAAAATTATATAATGATGGTATATTGTAGTTATGAAAACCAAATTGTGTGAGTCATTTATTTTAGTAAAATAATTTTTAATTTATATTGGAGCATAAGTTATAAATGAACACTTGTAATTAATTACATTTTAGAGAAAAATATTTTCAATGTTTATAAAAAACTGTCAATTCATCTCTATGATTCAGTAGTACTTTATTTTTAGGGAACCTTAAAATCTGCAACTTTTCCTTCAGGCACATAAAGCATGTTCCAAAAATGCCAAATGTCTGCTTGCAAGCCTACTATGCATTTTGTTTAAAACAAAAGTGTAGTGTCAGTTTTCTTATGTCAATAAAATATACCCTTAGCTTTCGATTCAAGTTTCATGTACCTTTAGCATAGGAAAGTTGGGTGATGTGGTTACAGAAAATCTAAAAAGCATTGGTTTGCACACACACACACATATATACATATACACACATACATACACACACACATACATAAGTGAGGGTGTTAAAAAGTTCTTGGCTCAACTAACTTTCCAAAAACTTCAATGATCAGGCATCAAAATTCTTATTTTGGAAACAGAATCAGGCTGAAAACTTTTCAGCAATCCCTCATATCCAATCAGGAAGCCTACCATGTATTGGCAAATAGCAAGCTAATCACACAAGCTATTAGTAGTAAGTTAAACTTGCATACGATTCTCCACTATTGTAGCCTTGCACCAGAATAGTCTAAATATCTCCATTTATATGTATAAGGTTCCAATTATTAACCAAATAACCATCCTACAAACAGAAAGATTGTCAGAGAAGTTCTCTTTCCTCTTTAAAGTTTCTGTATAAATATTCACAGCAAAACATCTATTTTCTAAACTTCTTATTCATTCTACTAAATCCAACTGAATTTCCAACACTGAACAGAGATACATAGAGATGACAAGGAGAGAAACATTTCTAATGTTTATATTACTAATGAGTGTAACCCTACCGTCATTATATATATATATATATGTATATATATTCTTCACTACTCAATGACATAATTATTGCAAAAAATAAAATAATAAGGCACTGTTAAAGAGCAAACATGTTGCAAGAGCTTTCAGAACTGGTAGTAAAGAGAATGAACTGAGCCGATGCTGCCTCACTGTTGTCTTACTCTTTATGAGCATGACAGGAGGGAAGTATATATATATATATATATCCACACAAATTTACACAACAGTCTTTATAATAGAGAGGATAATTCATTCATGAAACTTACTATTTTTTCATTTGTTTAAATAATGTGGTATAGTTTTAAGTAAATCTAATTAAACCGATTATTCTGTCTTAATTAGAAAATTCCATTAATTTTTTCAGTCCCATTCAACTATAAACTATCGCCCGGTTCACACTCCACCCATGTCTATTGTACAGATGTAGAGGCTCATCCCTTGTTCCCTGTTCAGGATGTGGTTTCCGGCTTTCTTTTTTCCAATCTTTTCACTCTTATGTAGCCCCCTGCACATCAGTGGCGTTATCGCCTTGCTCGGGGTGATATGATTTTAAAAAAAAAAATGTGAAATAGCAGAGGACAACAATGTTTATTATGAATGTTGTAGATTTTTTTAACTTCTGATTGAATTTCGACAAGGTAGATATAAATTCTTTCTATACAAACAAAAATTTAAAAAGAAAACTTTATCAACAGATGCATAGCTTATACATGGTAATTTTAAAAATTTGAATTAAAAATAAACACAAGAAACATTTTTTAAGATATGCTTTTAAAAATTGTTATGCAAATTAAATATTACCACTAAATCATGAAAATACTGTTAAGCATTCATAAGGTATAAACAATGTGGGCCATTTTGTTGTAAGGTGGAAACACACTGATAAAATTTAGCCTTACACAAATATATAAAAGTAGGTACCTCCAATCATTTTTTATACCTAAGTTTTAAAGTGTATTTTTATAAATAAAAAGAAGTTTTTTTAAAGCTTTTATTTTGACTTTAACTGAAAGCTAAAGGATTAAATTTCATATTTCCAATAATTTTTTATAATTTGTTGTTTTTAAGGGAAGTGTTTGCCAATTATTTTAAAGAACAGTCAGTCAGTTAAGTGCCATACGTGATACACGCTTGGGCAATCATGTCTCGAAAGGGACATAACTGACTGGGCAGAAGATTATTCCGCAGTAGGTTGCCATTGCTTTCTGCAGTAGACTGGTTTCTGACCAAGGCTATAGAACCCAATCTGTCCTGCTATTTAACCCATAACTGGAAGGAAGAGACGGATTAATACCTTTCCCAAGGGTATTTGCGCGTAAGTGAATGCAATGAATTCAGCTGGAATTCGAAGTCGGCTCCCCGAGTTTCCCTATTTTTCTTTTTATTGTATTGTTGTAGAGGGGGGCATGAACCAAATATATTTCTTTTTCTGTTGTTTTTACTTTGTTTGTTCTTTTTATTCTAGTTTGAATATCCATTGTGTCGGCAGGGTTGATTCATGCCTTTTTTTTTTGTTTTCATTGAATATTTTTAGGCTACTAGAATTTCTTGAAATTCTTTTATTTATAAATATGGATATTTGCTTGAATATGTTAGAGGATTGTTGGAATTTTTGTTAATGTTGTTTATTGATTTTCTGAATGGTTTGTAGGTTCTGTTGTTTAGGTTGAATGTTATACCTAAGAAATTTACTATTTTTTAGTTGGATTTTATATCTTTTGCAAGGTTGTGAAAGTTTTTATTATTTCTTTTCTTATTTTTTCTGTAGATCTGATATTGCAATTTCTTAGAATAGACTGCCATCCCTGTATAGACCTATATCTTTTTTGTTAATAATATTTGTTAATTTGTTGACTATGTCTATAAGTTTGCATACTTCTGCACCATCATAGCTACCCATTGTTATAACAAAGTTATAATCATTATTATTATAGCTCTTCTTTATCATATTTTGTTTTTGTGGTTTAATATTGATTTTCAGCATTGTTTAATTATATTTATGTCTTCATTGGGGATATTTCTGTATTGTTTTGCTAAGTTTAGTATGTTTGTTTTGTTTCTTCTCATTAAAAGATGAGTAGAAGTCTTTTATGCCAAATTGCGTGAAGGAACTTTATAATTAATGTTATTAAACAAATTGATTGTTGCTTTTGTATTTTCCATTTGTTTATTTTTAGTATGTGTATTTATGTGTTCTGTGCAGGAACAGAGTTCTTATTCCTTTAAGTATGTATTTGTCTTTTTCTCCTTGTTGTTGTCGTCTGTATTTATCTTCTTCATTATGCACTAACAGTCCATCTCCTTCAACTGCCTGTGTTCCTTCTGCCCGTAGTCAAATTGAGGCTCTATTTTTCTCTCTCATGTCGTCCATGATTTGTGTATGCGTGAACCTCATTTTCGGCTCTCCTGCGCACACACACAGTCATTTCAGGCCTCATTGCCATGTTGCTTGCCTCGTCCAGCACCTGCTCTGCAACCACAAAAGACGCAGGCAACCCTAAAGCTCTTGCTTTGTCTAGGATCGTGTTCACTACAGTATGTTTTCTAGTTTTTAGCATATTTTTTCTAATATTTGTTTGCTTATTTCCCCCAATGTTGCTTTTTGTGGGGTCAAGTAATCTGCATGTTGGTTTGGCCGTGAAATTGTCTTCATTGTCTTTTAATTTAATAAATTTTGCTAATTGCTTTAATTTGTTGTCTAATTTTAGTTTAGTAATTGTGTTTTTAGATTCTTTGTTTATATTACTTTCTGTTTTGTTGTTAGTGGTTTTGTAATATTTAGTGGAGGCCTTGCTGCCAGTGTAGTTTATCGTCATACCCAGGATAATGTGGATATATTTTTAAAGGAGTAGTTAAATTGTATTGATTCCATGTTGATGTAAGATAGTGTTTTTTTGGGGGTGATGGGGGAATATAATAGCAGAATTTGAATGCTGTGAAAGAGTGATCAAACAAAAAGAAAAATCTGTAAAAGTTTTCAAATGAAAATAATTTTTTAGGAGCTATTTAGGTGCCTCCATTATATCACAAAAAATCCAGCATAGTATGATTTAAAAAGGCTCAAAACTTAATAAAACAATTTTTTCTATCAAAATGTTTATAATATTACTAAGAGGAAAGATCAAAGTAATTTTTATTTATTTTATAAAATTTTTAAATCCCTTTTAACATGTTTGAAATTTTTGGCAGAAAATTTTGTTTTCATTTGAGTTAGCATTGCAGAAAAATCGAAGAAAATCTTACGATTGTTTACAATTGATTACGTAACTCACTTTTTCGGTGACTAACACATTAATTTGGAAATTCTCACAAAAATCAAATAACTGTCAGATTTTAATGAAACTTTCAGTACTTATTTACAAATGAATAAAAGTATTTTTGAAATTATTATTTTTTTAAAATATTGATGAAAAAAAAAATTTTTTTAACTCTGTTACCCTACCTCCACATAAATTCATGAAATTTTAATAAATTTACCTTTTTATTAGTTAAACGTAGAGCTCATCAGGAAATATAAATCATCTATTTTTTTTTATTTAAAATTATTCGGCACTCTCCGAAAATCTGCTCCGAAGAGAAATATAAAAAATGCAATAAAACTTTGATATAATTTAATTTGATAAGCTTTTAATTGCTAGAATAAGTAAAAATTAAGGACATTATATAGTCTGAAGAAAAAAAATTTTTTTCGATTACTAATAAAATTTTATCATCCTGTCTTCTGGCATCTTCCTATTTAATTTGTTGAGTAAGAATGTTTTAGCTGTTTAATTTAGATATGTCTATTTTTATTGCAATTTTAAAATTTTGTACACTTAAGTAAAATATAATTCAAAAACAATATAAACATTGTTTTCCGATATAAAATTTTAATAAATGGAAGGGGACAAAATTGAAGTGCGAGAGGGAGATTTTCAAAATTTTAATAAACATACCCCCACTCTTGCATTCACTTACGCGCAAATACCCTTGGGAAAGGTATTATTATCCATCTCTTCCCTTCAGTTATGGGTTAAATAACAGGACAGATTGGGTTCTATAGCTTTGGTTGGCAACCAGTCTACCGCAGAAAGTAATGGCAACCTATTGCGAGATAATCATCTGCCCAGTCAGTCATGTCTCTTTCGAGACATGATCGTCCAAGTGTATCACGTATGGCACTTAACTGACTGACCTCCACTCAGTTTATTTAAAAAAAAAAAAACACTGAAAAACTGAAAGATTTACAATCCAAACTAAAGACTCGAAATACGAAGCAATTTTTATTTTTTAGCCAGATAAATCGTTTGGCATGCAAATTGTTTGAAACGCTAAACTTGGCAATACCCAAATTTACAAATTCTAGGTTTTGTTGGTTACAGTATTAAATACTGTAACCAACAAAACTTTAGAACTGAGTATTTTTATTATTCATTTGGAAAAAGAAAAGAGTTCGAAATATGAGGCGAGGCAAAGTAATCTAAAGGGGTAATTCAGTATTTCATATGTGAAAAAAATGTTTTGGATGAACAAACTGAAGAGGGTCCTCGCTTTCCTCCGACTTCTTTTGCCCCCCCCCCCCTTTTTTTAATCCCTGTGACTTTTGTTTGTTGTTTTTGTTATTTTCAATGACCTTTGAAACTTTTTGAAAATAAAAGAGATTCAAAATATCAAACTTTTTGTTTAAAAAACATTTTATTTTTTTACGGTACCTATTGCTTTTTTTTTTCATTCTAATTAATTTTAAAGGCATCAATTTTAGAGCGAAATTTTAAATTTTAAAATCTATTAGTTTGTCAAAAATTAAAAAAAAAGATTAAGTTACTAATTTTTAAAATTTAAAAGATTGCTGCATTTTCTCTTTCATCATTAAAACTTAAAACTATTATTAACGTTTTCCCCGATATTTGTTTTCTAAAATCAAATATTTCCCTTGAATAAAAGATTTTTTTTTCTTTTTCAAAGTTTTATGCAAACATAAAAATAGGATCATAAAAATTATTTTTCAAAAAAATAAAGCAAATAAAAACTAAGAAGATGGCGAATTTTGAACTTAAAAACTTTAGAGTAAAAAAAATTCAAATTCGCCATTTGCTTACTTTTGGATTTATTATGATAAATAATTTTATTTTCATGATAATTAAAAAAAGTTACATAAAAAGTTTCGGCAGTATTTTTAAAGTTTTGTTTTTTAAATGAAAAGCTTTTACTTTTTTAAAGAAGATAAAACTTTTTTATTTAAAAAAAAAAAGACTTAAAAGTACGACTGTCAAAGAAAACTAGAGAATGTCAAAACTTATCATTTCTTAATTTTATTGTAAGTAAAAATTAAAATAATTAAAATCTGCTAAAAAATAAATAGATAATTTATAAATTTCAAATATTTTTATAATTTTTAAGAATATTTAATAAGAATATATAATCTTGATAATAAATTAAAAAAGAAAAAAAATTCGAATATGGTTTATTGAGACAGGAAACAATTTCGAAAATATTAACCCAAATCAGTTTTTTATTTAGAATTTTCTTTAAATATTACAATAAATTTTTATCAATTCTGAACATAAAGAAATAACGGCAGACACGCTTGTTTTATTTTCTCTGTGTAACTAACAACAACGTACACAAGATGATAGTTTCAAATATAATTCACAATATACCTTCCTGATTATCAGTGAGCATTGTAATTACTTACTTGCTAGGATTTTTTCAGCTGACTTGTTGCTAAATTTCAGGAAAGATGCAAATTTTAAATATTTAAAAGTTAAACCATTGGAAGAGAAAAATAAAGTGACAGCGTCTCTAGTTACTGGACTCCATTTTGGAATAGCGTCACACTTCCGGTGTCAGCTTTAGTAACTATTTTTAACAACATGTCCAACAGAAATTTGGTATTTAAAATTAAAATTCGCTTATTTTTATTTCGCTTTATGGGGTGCCTGAAACACAGATGTCCTTCGGCGATCTTTTGATTTTGATTACCGGAAGTTACAGATCAATTTTTTTAACTTATCGCCGAAAAACAATTATGGAAGAGTAGAAATAACATTAACAATTAACTACAAGAAGAGGAATACGATCATAAAAAAAAAGATAAAAGACTAGCCAATAAATGGTCTAACATCAAAAACATATTTCATTAAATAATTATTATGACTCATGTTATTTATCATTGTTCATTTATCACTGTTACAACCTAATCTAATCCCAAATAATTAAAAACCTTGTCAGCTAAACCTCGTCGAAAAAAAAGCAATGCAAATTTTAAAAAATAAATTCACTGCAAACTTGAGGATAAGGGTCTACTAGAAGTGAAACAGAAGGCAAATACTTTTAGAATAAATAGGAAACCCAATCCTAAAGAGGAATCAAAGGATAAACTTATATATTCCTGTTCAAAAAACCAGGGAGAAGACGAACCTAATCCTATTGAGTTCGGTCCTCACTGGGTACCTCATACTTTCGGCCTTGTGCCACATCTAAGCGGCGCTTAGAAAATCAACTAACTCCTTTTGTGGAAAAAATAAATAGTACTAATTTCAGCTGAGAGAGGTATAGAGTTGAAAAAAATGAACTTTTAAAATATAGCATTCAAATTTTATTTTTAGCTGCAATGTTTTATTTTTCACTTCACTAGAATATTTGTCTATATTTCTGAGATGAGGTAGTATTTACACTATTTTCATTATTCGGACTAATGTCCTCGATGTTTCGGCCATTATACACTCTAGCCTTCTTCAGATGCTAGGAATTCTGAACCAAACCCTTTATTATGATCACCAGGATATATCATTCTCATTCCTTGTACAAAGCTCCGTTTGGTAATCGTGCGTTATCTCCCTCCAAACTGACTCTAAGTTACTTGTTCACCACTGCTGTAGCCTGAACTTACAACTCTTTGGTCAAGTGTCTGGAACTAACCAACGTCTATATCTACTGGGTCATGTGTCCTTAAGGACAAGAACAACTAATTTTCTGGGAGTTATAAATCTAATTTTTTTTTTTTTTAATCGTATCACCCCAAGCAAGGCGGTAATGCCACTGATGTGCAGGGGGCTACGTAATAGTGAAAAGATTGGAAAAGAGAAAGCTGGAAGCCACATCCTAAACAGGGAACAAGGGATGAGCCTCTTAACCTGTTCAATAGATGTGGGTGGAGTGTGAACTGGGCGATAGATCTATCTACTCCAATTGAAAAAAAAAAAACAAAGTGAGAAGATTGGAAAAGAGAAAGCCGGAAACCACATCCTAAACAGGGAACAAGGGACGAGCCTCTTAACCTGTTCAATAGACGTGGGTGGAGTGTGAACCGGGCAATAGATTTATGAAAGTGTTAAATGATGAGAAAAACTTCCTGGTTTGACAATAACCCAACATTTCTAGCAGTAAATACAGCTATAGATTCAATGCAGTCATTCCATTTCAGGTCATTTGAGAGAGTGAAGCCAAGAAGACGGTGTGTTGCTCTTTAGTTGTGGAAAGTCATGATCACTTGTGTCCTGAAAAGATGCAGCACCTGTTCAAACCTATCGTTTTAATTAGATGTTCTAGAAAGGAGGCTGAACGTCTTCAGCTGTTGTTGAAGTAACATCCCTATCTTTGCTGATGAAGATGCTGACTCCTTGCCTTGGATTTTCCATTTAGATATCCATCATTATCCAAAGCTACACCTTCTTTCAAGTTTTTGCCGATCGTTATTTTGAGCAAACTTCCTGAGCATTTCCTGCCATGATTTCTAGAGAACCAAGACATAATTGCTATTTCCTTATGAAATTGTAAACACCAAGAAGTGCGGTTACTACTTCACGTAAAAAGATTAAGCATTGTTGCTACAACTGGGATGAAGCTATAAAATCCTCACTTTCTAGACTAGTGGATGATAAATTTTATTCCACTCTATAAATCCTTTCCCACAGACAAATGGGGCCAGCAACTGCAATAATAATAACAGTAAAAACAATGGAACCAATAATTCTAATAGCAATTATAACAATTGTAAGCAAACAAGACTAATAAATAATTGTAACCAACAATAATACCAATTACAAAAACTGAGCCAATAATTTCAATAGCAATTGCAATAACAATTACAAGTGGTGCCGCCTAAGCACGAATTTACACGAGATACTAGATTAGCAACTAGGTCCCACCCTTTTACAGTTAAACAAATAAGATGTAACCGTTTAATTCTACTCCAACAGCTTCTTTTCTCGCGCTTCCCGTCTGTGGAACTCCCTTCCACAAGTCTGCTTTCCCGACAGTTACAATCTCCAGGTGTTTAAATGTAGAGTCAATAGACACCTCCTATCACACTAACTCCCAACTATTCTCACAACACTCATCTACCCAACCCTCATTCTCGGTATCCTTATCCGCCTATCACCCACCCTCTGTCATTTCCTATATTTAATCAGCCTTTCTCCACTCTACGTAGCCCCCTGCGCAGTAGTGGCAGTGACATGCCTTGCTCGGGGTGAAACGCTTATAAAAAAAAAAAAAAAAAAAAAAAAAAAATAGTTCTAATGGCAATTGCAAAAACAACCAAGCCAATAATTCTAATGGCAATAACAAAAATTGAGCTAATTCTAATGTCAATTGCGATAATAACAATAGCAAAAACAACTAAACTAATAATTCTAATGGCTATTGCAATAACAATTGCAAAAATAACTGAGCCAATAATTTTAACGGCAATTGCAATAATAATAATTGTAAGCAAACCAAGGTTAATAAATAATTGTATAGTTAATAATAACAACTGCAAAAACAATAGCATTTATAAATAATTCTAATAGCAATAATAACAATTGCAAAAACAATTTGTTTAATAACGTTAATAATTGCCTGTCAGTTAACTTTGGTTAATAAGTTTGTTCCAAAAATAATTGTGAACAAATTATTATTTTTTTTTTTTAATCATTTCACCGCAAGCAAGGCAGTACTGCCATGATGTGCAGGGGGCTACATAAGAGTAAAAGTTTAAACAGGAGACCAAAGCAAACCCAAGATGCAAGAAAAACTACCAGAAATCCTGTAACTAGAACAGGGTCAGGGCGAGTGACACATTCACCTCAGTGGTTGTCAAACTATCAATATTAATTACATTAACTCTACAGAACTTGGGAGTGGGGAATGTTGTATATACAGCATTGAGTTTGAGTTTTGTTTAACAGCATATCAACCTCTGTGGGTTATTTCATGCCAAAAAGGTGGGGGTCTTAAGGTATTTTTTTAATGTTCGATTATAGTGAGAAGGTTGATTTAGTCAGATTTTAATGTTTTTATTCTTTTTTTTTCATTTAGAAAACTGATAATGTCTTCTAGTTTTGTATTCAAAAAATGTTTTGCTGAGAATAATTTTTGCCTTCAAAAATGTGTTTTGAGAAGAAGGCGGCACTTCTTGTAGGATTTGAGAAATGTCATCCTATCCTTTATTGTATTAACATAATATATCTCTGTCCCCTTGATGAAGGCAAATTTCCTAAACCGGTAAGGCTAAACTACTTTTATCTACACTGTAATACACTTAAAAATAACTTTGATATCTAAAACCCATAATGTTCACATTATAATATAGTTAGCTCCACCCATGCCAGAACTTCATATAAGCTGGAGATTTGGACAACTTGGAGAGTCCCCACATTACTGCTACTGGAATCCACACTGTTCTTCAAGACCTTCTGACAAAGACCTTGTTCCAGCTCTGAAGACCGGAACTTAGAAGTTAACATGAGCTGAATGTTTGAGAAATCTTTTAAAGAAAAAAATGCGTCGTCTTTAAGGATTCAAACTTGTATTTCCTTGGCAGGAGAAACCATCGTTACATCTGAAATCCTTTAGAGTGTCTTGCCCGCAGTGTGTATCAATGATCAAGCAAAGTTAAATTAGTGTCTTAAAAACGCAAATCTTTCTCAGATTTAAAACCGCTACATCCAACAAATCATATATAAACCAAGTCATTGTTACATTTTTAACCAGAGTTAATTCTTGATTCCAAATGATTTTTTTTTGTGTAGCTTCTCGTCATCAATCTGTTCTTTGCTCCAGTTTACTTTGCCAGCAATTTTCGTATCGTCTGCGTTCAAAAACACATCATGGCAGAGAAGTGAAGAGTCCTGAAGCAGACAAACACCAGCTAGATTGAGTAGAACTGTGCTCTTCAATACAACACCAGTGACACACCAGCATTGCATTAACGAATGAGGTGTCAAGTGGTAACCAATGTGGTCTGCAGGAACCTGAAGACCAAATTGGCAGAGGTGGGGTTACAGTAATTTGGCTCAGCTATTTACATATACTGGTCAATAGCGCATTACCTGTAACAAGATCTAATGTATTAGACTAATGTTTATTGGGTAGATGATAACACTTCCATTTCAAATTATTCTAGAGTTAAAAAACAACACACATAGCCTGACATTATGCTAGAGCGAAAACAAATAGTTTAATTATTGTAGCTCTTAAAATTGTTTAAATGTTAAACAATAGAAAACAATTAGTAATAATAAACCAAAAAGAAAACATAAAATGAAATATATATATATATATATTTTATTACTTAAACATTATTTTTAGTGGATACTCACATTTGAGTAGATGCTTCATCATTTTTATTAGCCAGTATATTTATTTTCATCTACTGACCTGAGAGAAATCTTTTCAAGAAAAAAATGAGCTCTCTTTAAGAATTCGAACTTGCATCTCCTTGGCAGGAGAAACCATCATTACATCCGACATCCTTTAGAATGTCTTGCTTGCGGTGTGCGTTGATGATTAAGCAAACTTAAATTAGTGCCTTATAAATATAAATCTTTTTTGGACTCAAAACATTCATTTCTGCTCAGTTTTGTACCTTAATGTAAACAAAGCAAGTTCTAAAGTGATTAATTTTTATTTATTAACCCAACAGATTTTATTACTTAAACATTACTTTTAGTGGATACCTTATTTGAGTAGACATTCCATTTATTTATTAAACAATATATTTATTGATTTTTGTCTACCAGCCTAATCAAATCTAATAATGGTTTCTCCCGCCAAGGGGGACATAAGTTCAAATCCTGTGAATATATATATATATATATATATATATATTGTTTAATTACTTTTTTTGGTCATAATAAGATTAGACCAGTGCACATTTGCATTAAAGAGTGTTCAGTGCAATTATATTTTAGAATTTTTGCATATTTTTCATTTGTAAATGAGTTATTATCTGACCTAGGTTTTTACCATGAGTGGTGCCTTCAGGCGATTTGCAAATTGCCTAAAGACACCACTCATGGTAGAAACCTAGGTCGTGTACTAACTCATTTACAAATAAACAAAAAAAAAATTAAAAATATATATATATATATATATATATATATTATATGAGAATTCTTTGTCAAGTTGTGTTATTGTGGCTTGTAAAGAGAATATACTGCTAATATGAGTTGGATAATGGGTGAAAGAATAATTGTCAGGAGGGGGATACTGTAGTATTGAAGATAAATTTTAATATCATGTAAGGAGAAAATGCCGAAGATGGTAATGGTTCCTTGTGTAGAGGGTGGAAGGCACCGTATCTGCCAGTATTTCAAAACTTTCTGGAAATAATCAGTTTCAATTTTTGTCATAAGAACATTTCCCTGTAAAAATGAAAAAAAAAAAAAGAGAGAGAAAAAAAGAATTAAATTATATTTTTAAAAAATTCAAATGGTGAACAATTTTAATATTTTATTTTTGAGATGAGTAATTGATGATATACTTGTGTTATTTCAAACTATTGTTCTCGTCTTGGCTGATATAGATGTTGTTTTAGACACAGCATTTCAACCAAGATGTGCGTTGTGGTGCATTGGATATCAGCTTGGAACGAGAAATCAGGGAGCCAAGTTCGAATTCCAGCTGAATTCACTGCATTCACTTACGCACAAAGGCCCTTGGGAAAGGTATTAATCCGTCTATTCCTTCCAGTTATGGGTTAAATAACAGGACAGATTGGGTTCTAATTACAATAGATAAATAGCTATGCTATCTACTCAATTGAGTAACCTATACACGTATTTACAATCTGATATATATTTCTCAAAATAAATCTACTCAATTAATACTAGCATCAACATCCTAAATTTCCAGACTATTACTATGATGAAACTATATTTTCCTCCCCATTCCATTCATAATACATATGTAAATAGGCTTAAGCATTGAAATAAAATCTGCAAGTAAGCATAAAAAAAATAAAAATAAAATAAAAATAAAAATATAATGGCAATGTGTAAAAAAACAACAAAAAAATTCCTATCCATGCCCCCCTACATATGCCAACTATTCTCAACTCCTATACATAACAGTTCAGCTACCCAAACTTAATGTATTGTCTTAACATTCCCTTATAAAATTTTTGCATGTCTTGTAAGTATGATTCTGAGATTTTCCTTAACATCCTCATTATTTCTTCCATGGCTCTGATCTCTTAAGCTAAATCCATTTTGACATAGTTAGGACTGCGTTGGTAAGGTCCTTCAGCGCTCTCGCCCTAACTTCCCCCACTATGCCTATTTTTGCTAGGGCTTTGCACAACGAGTGTCCCGCAAAGACCCTGCAACCAACTTTTACGGAGTCATAATATATCTTCCATGACTTTTGCCAACATTGTCCAACCAGTTCTTGGTATTTGGATCTCTTCCTTTTATTATTCCTCCCATGACACAGACAGTTCCCAAATAATGCACTGCTTTGTGTTGTTGGAGTGCAATATCAGGTCCGGTCTTAGCAATGTTACAGCTATGTGTCTGGGAAACTTCAGCTGGGTCTTTAAGTCCACTATCAACTGCCAATCATCTGCGGAAGATAACAGGCTCAATCTTTCTCTCCTCTGTTACTGTATCTTTTCTTCAGCTTTTATGAAATTAATCTGATTAAATTTCTTCCCTGGTTGATGCTTACTAGCCCTTATAGCTCCATTTACCTCGTTCGCAATTGGTGTGAGTGCTTGGTCGTGACGCCAAAGCTTTTGGGCAACTGCTGAGGATGTGTTGTAAAGTTCCTCTCTTTGCACATAGTTGGCAATTGGAGGGGAGCTCACTTTTCCCCCATATATGCAGGTTCGTTGGGCTCGGTAGAACATCATATAGTGATTTGATGAGAAATCGAATCTCCCTAAAATCTAACTACCAGCAATCTGACCATGTAATTCTTTTCTTTTGTACATTTTCCCATTTTATCCAGGCTCCCTGCTGACTTAGACTGACCATTTTACAGTAACGCACTTCTTCTATGCCTGCACGGACTTCTTGGTTGAGTTGGCATCTTTCCTTGCCTTTGGCAATGTTGGTTTGCAGACAGGGGAAAATCCCCAAACCCGCTTTGCCTTCAGCTATTGACCCTAAAATAGCTTTATGCCTAAGTTTCTCCTCCACCACTTGCAACTCTCCTTCAGCACTCCATTTTCTACCTGATCCTGCTTGAATTCCTGCTGCTACTACTTTTGGGTCTTTAGCTTTTGTATACTGCAGCCGTTCTATTGTTTTCGTGATTTTAAATTCCTCCACGAGACTCCTAAAGGGGAGATGCAATGCATTGCTGTTCCCATAGTGGGCAGCACCACTCAAGCATTTCGGCAAACCCAGCCAACTTCTCAAATGATTACTAATTGCTCTCTCTAACATTTCCACGGTGGTAATCGAAATGTCATAGATGAGCAATGGCCACAATATCCGGGGCAAAAATGCATGCTGGAAGAGTCATGCCTTAAAACGTCCTGGCAATCCAGATTTGTCGATTTTCGTCAGCTACTCCTCAAGATCTTTTTTAGTTTGCTGGATCCTTATGATATATTAACAATTATATATTTAAATAAGTGATTGATAATATAATAAATTGAGTTAAGAAAATTTATTTATTTATTTTTAAAATTATAAAAATATTAAAATAATAAAATAATATTATCAAAATGATCAATGCAAATTCAGAAGTGACTTTAAAGAAATTCATTTTCAAGTTATTTGAATTCCTTTCCTATACAACTAACTGCTTCATCCGTCCACACTATCACCTATATAATCGCAAAGATTTTGTCACTTTAAGTCACATGCTGAATTTGATTTTTCATGAGAACATTATCCTCAAGAAAACTTTGAAGTTGGCATGAACCTGCTCAGTTAAAGTGAAAAACTCTTTATGCTTATCAATGCTCTATTTCCACCCTGATATTGAGCACTTTACAATAAAAAACCTGCTTGCCAAAATATATTTTACCAGTAAAACCACAAAAAAAAAAAAAAAAAACCTTAGCGCTAAACATTATCACAACACAACATTATATATAAAATAATTTTATGTATAACTGCCAAATATGCCCATATTACAATATTTTAAACGACACAAGTTGGGTAAAACTTTGTGTGCCACTGTAGAGGGATAAGAAATTAAGAATTAAAATCAACCTTCTTCACTTTTACAAAAATTCACAATTATGTGTGAAATCCTGGCTTTTTCCAAATAGAAAAAGGATTGACCATGTGCTTAAAGAAAAAGTCGATACCAGATTTCGTAAGTAGGTGTTAAATTGATTTTTGACCAATGGGAGCAACTTGCAAGATTTGAAGACTTAGCAATCCAGTGCTAAATTCAAAAGGACTATATAAATAACCTCCATCAGTCAGTCAGATGGGAGCAGCAAAAAAGACTAAACTAAAATGTAACTTCAGCTTCAAGTGACCCGGACATTTGTCCTCTTTCTCTTTCCTTCTCACATGCTAATTCCTTTTACTTCTTCTCCATCCAAAGACATTCCTAATCAATAAATACATACATACATACATACATACATACCCTTCAACAAATTACTATGAATATTTGTACAAACTCTTGATACCCTTAACTTTCTTATAGAACATTTACTGCTACCTATTCTTGTTATTCACTTCTTTTAATAAATTACTATTTTAACATAAAAAAAATGTATATATTATTCTTCCACTATTCCACACATCCACATATTCCAACCTGCCGAAAACCAACCTTCTAATAATGAAAATAATCTTCTGATAATTCTGATTAACTCAAGAGAAAACTTGTAAGCTGTGGGGAGTTTGGTTATGTATGACATAAGGCCGAATCAAAGAAACATTAACCATCTCCCTACGGCTTCACCACTTCTGAATTAATTGTGAAAGAAATTGGTGCAGGGGAAACAAAAGGTTGGCCACCCCTGATTTACACCATTCACACATTCAAAGAATATAAATGAAAAATTTCCAGATTTTAATTTTAATTACATATAGAGGGGATGGTTGGAATAAGGGGAGTTTTTTTAAATTTTTTATAATTTTAAATAATGAAATGCTTTATTCTAGAATGCTTGCAACTTAAATTAAGGGACAGGTAGAAATTTATTGAATACTTAATAAAAGGTGTGGTTGGAATAAGAATGTCCCATAGGAGCAATGGTCAGGCTAGGGCAGGATAACCTGCCACAGCCCATTCTTCTTCCAGCTGATTTTGTATTCAAAGATTTCCTTCCCCTAGACTGGTATTTACCCAAACACAAGAGACCTCAATCAGCCCTACTGTTTAACCCATAGATGGAGGTGGGGAGAAGAAATAAATTCATACCTTTCCCAAGAGCATTTGTGTGAACATGAACACAATAAACATGGCCTGAATTTGAACTTGGCACAACGATTTAATCTTCCTATTCATTAATCTTTACATTGTTAATAGTTTTGACATTCTATTAACACGTTAGGATCATATGACTTTTCATAATTTAGGATTTCATTTTGGAGATATGTGACTGACAATATGCTTTAATTATTTTGGGCTATTGTTCTTATCTAGATTGTTATAGATATTATTATAAACACACTGTTTCAACAAAGTATGCTCTGGTCATCATCAGGTGTTCATCACTGGGACAAAAGTGACAATAATCAACAGATATCCCATATTCATCGAGGTTCTCGACAAAATCCAAATGATGATCTGCAATATAATCGATCCTGACTTGGCTGCTCGCTTTCAGTCGCTTTCTCACCAACATGACGAGGCTTCCCTCTGTCTTTTCTACAAGTAATTTTATGGCAACTGCTCTGATGAGATCCCCCCACCGTACCTCATCCACATGTATTTACTCATGATACTAGATTAGCATTAAGGTCCCACCCTTTCACTGTCAAACTAGTTAAATGTAATCTCCTCTTCTACTCTAATAGTTTCTTTTCTTGCACTCCCCGTTTGTGGAACTCACTTCCATTTGCTTGCTTTCTTGATAGCTATAATCTCCAAAAGTTTAAATGCAGCGTCAATTGCCATCTTCTATCTACTAAATTCCCATCCATCTCTTATCTTTTCTTCAACATCCCAACAGCTCTGATCTCCAAAAGTTTAAATGCAATGTCAATTGTCATCTTCTATCTACTAAATTCCCATCCATCTCTTATCTTTTCTTCAACATCTCCTGTACTTTTTTTATTTTCTTACTGTAACCCCCTGCACACCAGTAACATATCTATCTTGCTTGGGGTGAAATGATTATAAAAAAAAAAGCCAAATAAGCAAATTAGTCTCTTGTGGACATAAATGGGGGATCAGTTTTTTATTGTTGTTATTATGTAATAAACTGATCCACCCAGAATTACAACTTGATTATAAAAAATATACCTAAAAACACATGTAGAAACTGGATAAGGAAGACAAAGTATTTTGGGCTCCTTGATGAGTGAAGTTATGGTTAGCAAACCTAGTTTGCCTGAACCTTACTACTGAGTTTAATACTCACTGAATGCACCACACAAAATTCTGTAAACCGACACCATGATCTTCATCCAAGCTTCCCATCAACAAGCCAATGATTACCCTATGTTGCATTTTGATACTCAATCATCAAAATTTTAGCATCAAAAACTGGGAAATGGCCTGCTGCATGCTCATAAGGTAAAAAGACAAAACAAATGCCAAATCAGGAAATAAAAATGCGAGCCCTGTTTCCCCATATTATACATAGATGCTTTATTCCAAGCTTCGCCCGAGTGAGTAGAGAGGAGATACTTTAGACAACTTCTGATATGTCAGCTCTTTTCCCTACCAACTCCTCACTCATCTACACATCTTGACATATGGCTTGCAATACAAGGAACCACAAAACACATGCATCTATCTTCTGCTAAGGATGGACCACCAGAACTGCCTTTGATCCAAAGCATGACTGTTAATACACTGAATGGCCCATACAAAATTCAGTATCAAATACCTCAACAAAGCTTGATATGCCATAAAATCAGCCAACCTAACTAAATAAGCTCCTCAATGTGGAGTAATGGCTAGCATTGATGGTTGAGGGTAATGCTTGACCATTATTACTCAGTAGTGGGCTTGATCCTCACGAGGTGCTGCATTCAAAATTCAGCATCAAATAACCCAACAAGAGTTGACATATAAAATCAGCCAACCTAACTAAATTGGAAAGCAAAAAAAATTTTCTCAGACAAGAGTAGTTTCATTTTGAAGAGGTTAAATTAACAAGCCATTTCTTGCCCCAGTTAAGAACTGACTAGAGATCATTTTTAAATCAGCTGCCAATTTGACCCTATCGAACCAATCAAACTTACCATTAAGAAAGAAGTAAATAGTTGTCTCATCAGCATAGATACTGAGTTGAGAACTAGGGACATCAGGAAGGTCATTGATGAAATTCAGGAAGGTCATTGATGAAATTAGGAAAAATGTCCAAAGGTAGAGTCCTGGGTGACACTTGTATTAATGTAAAAAGATATAGAAGAGTGTTCAAGACAATTTTTTATTTTTAAGATTTGATAAGACAAATTGAATCAGATTTGGAATCAAAATTTGTCAAGAAATACTATCACCATTCAAGTTGTGAAGTAGACCAGCATGCCAAACCCTGCCAAATACCTTAGAGATACTTCTCCATTTTTATCTAAAGCTTGATATTCCTTCAGCAATAACAATAATAATACATCAACATTTGAGCAAAAAAAAAAAAAGCCATATTTCTTGTCTGAAAGAAAACTCTTCCTATAGAACTTTGCCAAGTGGTAGAAAGATAATAGAAGTTTCTAATGTTTTGCCAGAATTCTTAAAGACTGGAACTACAGATAATCGATCTATTGATTTGGGTTTTTTTTTTTTACAGATTAACCCTTTATGGGTGATTTAAAGCCAGAAAATATTTTTAGATGACAAGAATCTTTTTTTGGAGAGGAGATAATGATGGCTTAGTGGTACAAGTCTAATTAACCCATAACTGGGGGAGAAGAGGTGGATTCATACATTTTTTATGGAAAAATGAACATAACGAATCGAAGTGAAGTTGGAACTCAGTTCACCAATTAACAATTCCGAGTTATTCATTTCATCACCTTAATCCAAGCTTACAGTATCTGGTATTCAATAACAGAAGTGAATTTCCAACAAGCAAGAAATTTGTTTTTTATTACAATGATGTTCAGCCTGTACAAGTCCCAAGAGCAACTCGAAATAGACAGTTAAGAGGCACAGTTTATATGGATATGTGGGTGTTGGATGAATAAAACATATTCCAAGGGAATTAACCCTTTCCTGTTCCCAAACAGAGTACCTCCCTTTACACCTCTTAAAGTGGGTACACATGAGTCACGTGATCAACGGCATATTCAGACATGGGACGCACGAGGGAACAGACTTGTAATATGGCCGTCACTGGTTAAAGAACACGTGTATGTTCTTCTGCCCTAATGGTTGTGACACACAACCCGATAACTTGGGACTGATACCGCATGTACATATTTTGTAATGTTTCTCCATGTAAAATAAATGTATCTTCCAGTCAACCGTGAGTAGACATCTACTTTTCTTTCGTTCCATGCATTTTCACCACGTGCTGCACACACACACACACACATATTTGTCCACGGACCATGAATCATACTATAAGTTAAGGCATTTTAGTTATAAGACAAAAACCCCATTCATAACAGTGGATTAACTCTAGATTTGAACAGATTGAGATTATAGTGATTGAGGAGTCAGTTCTACAAATCGGTTCATGGGAAGAACTTATATATCACCAATAGAATACAAAGGGAATGAGGATGGTTCACTAAAATGTGCATAGCATGGCGTGCCTTAATCGTTGAAGTTAGAACTGGTGAAACTAAGGAATGTAGTTCATCTGAGCACTTTTCATGGAAATAGCGGTAGAACAGCAAGGGTTTTGCAATGTTTTGTCTGTGAGGACAGAGTTGTAGGGATGAAAATGATTTATAGACACGAAGACACTTTTGGATTATCAAGACTAGACAGTGAACAAATAAACTTCTCCCAGTTATGTATACCAATTATCGTATTTGACAGCATATAAAACACTTTTTTTTACTAAAAATATCTTTTAAAATTCCCTTATGTCTTATATGCCAGATGTAAGTTTAAAATTCACCAAAATTAGCTACCTGGCAACTCCTATTAAATTAGACTTTAGAGTAACTTTCATATTCATACATCTATTGTCATTATTTAAAAGGCTATTATGCAGATTAAAAGAGATATCATTGACAATATTCATTATATTAATTTCATCACATTTGATATTTTGTGGTGATTATTGTCACTTTTGTCCCAGTGATGAACACCTGATGATGACCAGAGCATACTTTGTTGAAACAGTGTGTTTATAATAATATCTATAACAATCTAGATAAGAACAATAGTCCGAAATAATTAAAGCATATTGTCAGTCACATATCTCCAAAATGAAATACTAAATTATGAAAAGTCATATGATCCTAACGTGTTAATAGTGGATATCAGCTCGAAAAAAGAAATCGAGGAGCCAAGTTCAATTTCCAGTTGAATTCCTTGCATTCACTTATATGCAAACACCCTTGGGAAAAGTATCAATCCGTCTCTTCCCTCCAGTTATGGGTTAAATAACAGGACAAACTCGGTTCTATAGCCTTGGCTGGCAACCAGTCTGCTGCAGAAAATAATGGCAACCTATTGCGGGATAATCTTCTGCCAAGTCAGTCATGTCTCTTTCGAGACATGATCACCCACTTGTGTCTCACGTATGGCACTTAGTTGACTGACTTTGTTTCACTAAAATTATATGCAATAAATTCAAGTTATATATCTGTAAAATATATTCGTGTCATTAATATTTTTCTTGCGATAACTTCCATTTGCATTGGTATAAATGCAATCAAAATTTTTTATATCCTAATCATTCCACTAAAACATTTTGATCACAAAGACGACAAATTTTATGGATTTGAAGATGAATAAAATTTTAATGGTAATTCTACTGTTTTGTTCAGTTGTAATAATTGCCCGATTTTTATTGTTTTCTGACTTTTAGATATAATAAAGTTTTATAGGCTTGGGTCCTGTTTTTCCTGTTATTTTTGTTTAATTGTAATCATAGCCTGTTTAACCAAAATCATACTTCATAAATATAACCTAGGCTGTACCATTTATTAACAATTTTACTAATTACTAATTTTTTTTTTTTTTTGATTTACCTTGCTGAAATTGGGGTGTGTCTTATATTCCATCAAATACAGTACTTGAGGAAAACATGTCAAATATATCTAGAGATTTTTGATAAAATCCAAAGAAAAATCTGCAATGTTATTGGTCCTGAGATGGCATCTTGCAGTCAGTCACTTTCCCATTTTTGTGATATAGCTTCCTTGTGCTTTTTTTAAAAATATTTTTATGGTTAAATAAAATAAAGACAAGAGGAAAACTGTATTTTAAATCGCCTACACGTTTCGTCCTGTGATGGACTTTATCAAGGCAAAAAGACGAAATGAGCTTTATTCTAAATTACGTATCTATAAACAAACAGTGTTGGCAACCACAAAGATGCTCAGAAATTATTTCAAAAGTTTAACAGAATATTTCAGTTTTTAGAATTTCTTCATGTGTAGTGCAAAGTCACGAGATATTAAAATGAAGGGAATTCTAAAAACTGAAATATTCTGTTAATCTTTTGAAATGATTTGTGAGCATCTTTGTGGTTGCCAACACTGTTTGTTTATAGATACATAATTTAGAATAAAGCTCATTTCGTCTTTTTGCCTTGATAAATTCCATCACAGGACGAAACACGTAAGCGATTTAAAATACTGTTTTCCTCTTGTCTTTATTTTATTTAACCATCTTGTCCTTAATCTCAGATCATAACTGAGTATATTTTTACAAATATTCTTATGTAATTGTTCTGATGACCTTTCCTCTATGGTATGTAGACATTATGAATTTTAGCCCAATACTAGATTGGCAAGAAGGTTTTATCATTTTACAGTAGAAATGGCTAGATGTAACTATTGGTTCTATACTAAGTTTCTTCTATCGCACTTCTCGCTATGGGAAACTCGTCTGGATTCTTACGTTCCAGTCATCTTTGATGTCCAAAAATTTAAATGCAATATCTTCTGTCTTAATTCTTGTTTTTTATTTTTCTCACACCTTAATAGTGGTTTTCCTTCTGCATATTTTCTATCACTCAGTAACCCCCTTGCATCTTAGTAGCTTTATTTCCTTGCTTGAGTTAAAACAATAGAAAAAGAAAAGACAATGCACTTCAATTAAAATGTCTTTAAATTGAAACAATAGAAAATGTTAAACAATTTAATTTTAATCTTGAAGTTTAGAGCAGAATTTTCTTTTTCCTTGGCCAACAAATCAATAGTACAGAAGGCACAAAAGCAAAACAAACTCATTACTTGCTTTGAAAAAAAAATGACCGAGTGCTGAATTGCTATGTAATATCAAACCTCCTATACAACAGCGAATGCTGGACCATTTCCTTACAGAAGAAAAGACAACTGGGATTAACAAAATATGGCTCTACAGAAGAATGTTGAAAATCCCATGGATGAAGAATACGTATAATGAGGAAGTTTTAAGAAAACTGGAAATGAAAAGAACATTTATATTTAGAATCAGAGTGTCAGTTGAAATTTCTAAGACATTTAATGAGGAAGGAGTGCTTGGAAAATTTGACACATTAAAGACAAAAGGGCCAGAGGGAAACAGCAGATAACCTATCCAACAGTGTTGTGTAAATAGAAACTGGGAGGGATAGTAAGGAGGCAAGCATTGCTTAGAGCAGTTGTTCCCATACAGTTAGGCATGCCTTATAAGTATGATGGAAGAGAATAACTGATGAGGTGTAATGTTTGAAAAGCAATCTAAGATTTAAAAACAATTTTAAAAACTTCCTATGCAAAAACTAAATATGATTTCAAAATTTAAAATATTATAGATTACTTGTAATTACATGCATGAGTCCCAGTATAAATAGTTAAAATTATTGACTGGCTTTATCACTGTGATATTTTTGCATTATAAATAATAATAATAAACATTTCCGTTACACCAAATGGGTGTCTAGGGCAGCATTTATGCTGTTTCTGTAACAAACTGTTTTTTATGGGGAAGGGTTGTTAGCCCTGCGCCCCAACCCCCAAACATGGAGGAAGGTGATTTTCATAGCGTAGGGAGTACCCAGTGAGGATCGAACTCACTACTCAGTTATAATGATTCTAGCAAGACGAGCTTGCTAACCATTACACCACGCCGAGGTGCCCTATTTTTGCATTAAATCATGTCATCAGTATATAGTAACTAGAGTCTGCAAATTGTAGGCGAGAGTTATCAATGGTAATGTTCTAACTTTGAATCCGCAGTTATCTCCCTTTAACCTTCTCTTCGGACCTTATTTGTCATAGGGACACCTGCACTTTTTCACTTCTCGAGATTACTCCTCAAAAACAAGGTCATACCTTTCATTAAATTTGTGTACCTTAATCATATTACAAGTTATTTTTGTTACATATTGTATTTAACACACTATCAGTTGTTATTTTTTATTTTTGAATTACAAAATTTCTGACCAGAGAAAAACGTTTGGGAACCACTGGCTTAGACCTACAAAAGATAGTGAATTATGGTGAGCCAGGAATAACCACATCTTGAAGGGACAGAGCACCTGAAAGAAGACAATGTGCTTGGTATCCTATAAACATTGCCATTTGGTTTTGTCGGTGAGAAAGAAAGAGTAAACAATGGAGAAAGTATTTCATAAAACTAAACAAAAAAAAATATTGAAGAACCAATTAAAAGAAATAAATACAGAAACTGACATATTTACCATGATTTCATTCAATCTGAAGACATTCATTTCAATTAGATTTTCAACATTTTGTGCACTTTTGAACAGAAACAACATCATTCCAGACCAGCAAGTTATCACAGTTAAAAGAATCACCCTGAAATAGAAATAGCAATAAATAAACAGATTTAATTCAAACAAAATAGTATTTAGTGTATTGACTTAGCAACTTACCCATAGTGCTTACAGTGTTCACGGGATCGAGTCATAGATTCTGATTAGCCCAACCACGACAAGTAATATGACTTGCCATAGAACACCTTGTAAACACACAGCATGACTCTTGCCCAAGCTTTCCACTGACCAGCCAACGATTACCTCCACATTGTGTTCCGATTCTAGATTTTGTTGATGCACACTGAAAGCTGGGAAAAGACCCACTGCTGCCCACAAGGTAACAAAATGAAAAACAAATATCATGTTACGAAACAAAAACACAAATCCCTTTTCCCATATTATTATAAAAAAAATATTTTATTAAGAGCCCCGCCTGATCATCTAGATGGGTAAGTAGTTGATACTTGGGACAACTTCTATGGTAGTCTAACAGCTCAGTATTTTTCCCCTACCAACTCCTTGCCATCTACTCATCCCTATGTGAAGACTGGCAGCATCAATGGATAGCACAGAAACCATACAATGGACAAGTTCATCTCCTGCAAAAGGTGGACCAGAACACTCCCCTGATCCCAAGCATGATATATAATATAGACAATTACCTGAATATACCCCATTTCTAGTTTTAATGCCACTTGATTCCCAAAATCTCCACATCCCCTTGTTTACTTCCAAGTTAGCTTTCAGTTAAAGCGGATGCCACTTAGAAGACTGAACTTAAAAAAAGCCCTATGTTGGACATCAAACAGAAATACTTGACATCGAGATAAAACCACTTCTTTCCTTTTTACATGGGTGTCCATAGAATCACAGCCTACAGAATGTACAGGTAGTGTAACAGTTATCAGTGAAGAATTGAAAATGGGAAAGAAGTGTTCAAATTCTGACAGTGTCTGTTATGTTCACTTTAATATAAATACCCATTGGAAAGTTATGAATTCATCTCTTCTCTAACTATTGATTAAATAGCAGGGTAGACTGGAATCCCTAGCCTTAAGTGGCAGCCAGGTAGTGAGAAGAACAAATTCAACCAATGCTATGAGTCACAAGAAAACTATTCCTTGCTTATACGCTTGGCCTCACTATTTGCTACAACTGATCCTCTACTAGCAAAAATATTTTTTAAAAAAATAGAATTGATTTGTTTTTTATGGCTTATCAACCTTTTGCAGGTTATTTAAAGCCAGAAAATATTTTTAGATTGTAAGAATACTTTTTGAGATAATAATGATTTACTGATAGGAGTCCTACTAATTAATCCATAGCTGGGGGAGAGAAGCAGTGGATTCATACCTTTCCTAAAGATATTTGCACCTCAGTGAATATAACAAAACCCAACTGGAATTGAAACTTGGCTCTTCAATTTCCAATTCCAAGCCATTATTCATTACACCACCCGCACATCCTAGCTTACAGACTAAGTGGTCATCTATGTAGGTACTGACTAAGCACGACATTGTTTAACTTTAGTGACCATGCAAGAACTGATGTTTCAAAGTGATATGGCCTTAAACCAGTAAATAAAGAAATCTACATATTTACCACGACCTAATTCAAACTAAAGACCTTGGTTGCAATTAAATTTTCAACATTTTGAGCAATTCTAAACAGAAACAAAACTGTTCCAGTAATGATTTCATTTGTAAAAAGTTGTATTCACAAATCATCAGAGGAGTTAAGAAATAGGCTGGGTATTGCCAATATAACAGATGTTATGCATCAGGCAAGACTTAAATGGTTTGGGCATGTTGAGAGAATGGACATAGAAAACAGTCATCAATTGTAGGTTTATTGAGGTCAATGGCCAAAGAGAGATGGGTAGACAACATAAAATATAGACCCAACTTATCAATTATGATTTAAGCAAGTTGAGATTACAGCCAGGCCTTACACAAAAGCAGGTGGCCTGAAAAAGAATCAAAACCTTGTCCAACCCATGCTAACATAGAAACAAATGTTAAATGACAATGATGACAGTATTGTCTTGGTATTCATCCAGGAGTGTAAAGTGGGCTTGAGTTGATTTAAGCAAAGTCCCATGGATAGTTTTAATAGATAAACTATAGAGGCCTCAGTGTGATAGCTTGACCTTGCTCTCAGATACCTGTAGATGTAGAATTTGAAATTGCCAGATTCTAAAGAATTTGCTGTTTAGAACACTTCCCAGGTATTTAAATTTCTGTTCCTGCTTGATTTTAGTCTCTCTGACTTGTAGTTGGCATTTTGAGCTAATCATTTTACTGATGACAATGCATTCGCTTTTCTTATAGTTTATATGTAGTCCTTTCTTTCCACTTTCTGTAACAACTTCTTGTAGGAGATTTTGTAGATTACTTTCTGTGTCTGCTATCAACACTGTATCATCTGCATATTTTATATTGTTCAGATATTTACTGTAGCCCATCTTGATTGACCAACACAAAATTAATGTGCATGTTAACTGTTATATTTTTAACATGACAAAATAAAATGGTTATGGAAAAATGACACACTCGCCGAGTATTGGAAATAACTAGGGGAATTTATTATTGTGGAAACATGAGTACAGTGAACAGTTGTAGATGTTGAACCACCGTGTGTTTATCGAGAGCGTGGTAAATCTCAGCCTGCCATGTTTGCTCACCTCTGCCGGAAGTCCCTTCTCCTTGTCTCCTGGCATGCACCTGTTAGCTGGGGACGGACTTCCTTGAATGGTCCAGGGGAGGTAACTTTTGACCCTTTTTTATGGTGATCCTAATATTAATACTTACTATCAATTGAAATCAGAAGGCACAAGAGCCATGCCTGGTGTAAAATCATGGAACTATTTTTATGATTATTACTAGTGTACTATGGCAAGTCAAAAATGACGGCAGTTGTTAAGAAGTTTTAATAGTGAGATGCAATGAAACAAAAGACTCAAAACAATGTATTGAGATTCAATAAAGTGGAGATAATTCACAACTAAAATAGAGGCCAATGAACTGCTTAATTAATCCGTTCCCTATATATTTTCTAGACGTTCAATGCTATCGATGATACATTAATTACTCCTGGTATTATATAAATTGCCTTTTGCTCAATATCTATCAGATCTAAAACTTGTTTCATGAAATTGGAGGCCTTCAGTCAGTCAGTTAAGTGCCATACGTGAAACATTGGGCGATCATGTCTCAAAAGAGACATGACTGACTGGGCAAAAGATTATCCCACAGTAGGTTGCCATTGCTTTCTGCGATAGACTGGTTGCCAGCCAAGGCTATAGAATCCAATCTGTCCTGTTATTTGACTCATAGCTAGAGGGGGAAGAGATGTATTATATTATTAAGTAGTAATTAGTGGGGGATCAGTTTATTACTTCACAACAATATAAAACTGATCCCCCACTTTATGCCCATTAGAAGCCTTAATCATGTTTTCAACTATTATATTCAGTCAGTCAATTAAGTGCCATACGTGATACACGCTTTTGGCGATCATGTCTTGAAAGAGACATGACTGACTGGGAAGAAGATTATCCCACAGTAGGTTGCCATTGCTTTCTGCGGTAGACTGGTTGCCAGCCAAGGCTATAGAACCCAATCTGTCCTGTAATTTAACCCATAACTGGAAGGAATAGATGGATTAATACCTTTCCCAAGGGTATTTGCACGAAAGTGAATGCAATGAATTCAACTGGAATTTGAACTCGGCTCTCCGATTTCTTGTTCCGAGCTGATATCCACTGCACCACAAAAGACCTTACTTGTCTGTTAACCCTCATATATATGCATGCTGATAGAGAAAGAGCCACCCTGTCGGAATACTTACCATCTTCTTATTCTTTTTGGTGTCAATCTGTTCTTTGCATAAATATTATCAAAAAGATAGTAAACCAGAAGGATAATTCCACCAATGTAAGATAAGATATAGATTTGGTAATTCCAGGAAGGTTGGGATGTGTCAAAAGTTTCCCTGATCTCATTCTAGAAAACAGATGAAAGAATCATTTAATATCAATACAAATTGATTCTGTGAAAAAGAAATGAATAAAGCTCAATTCATGTCAAAAATTCTTAGAATGAAGGAAAATATATAGACACTTTTAATCATAATACCTTGTCAGCTGTCTGACAAAACCTATATATTTTAAAATTTGTGTATTTAGGCAGCAAATTTTCTTTTAAACATGTCAGATTAAATAAATTGCAAACATTATGTTTGCTTATTTTTAATAAAATCTGTTCATACTCACAGATAATCTTTTGCATATTAAAATAAAAAGTTGTCAGAAATGAGCTGTAACGTTGACAGATGTTATTTTCATTCATTTCTTAAGGTACCCAAGTACTTTCAACCTCATTCCGAGATCATCTTCAAGGGTGTGAGTTATGGTAACAAATGTAACCGGAAAACTGTGTTGCTAAAATTTGAAATGCCTGACCATGACATTACAACATATAAAAAAATTCCATTTTGGATAATTTTTACGTTCTAATGAATGCTAGCAATTTGTCAACCATTATATTTGAAGTAGAAAAAAAATGTACAGTAATTTTTAGCAATACAGTTTTCCGGTTACATTTGTTACCGTAACTCACACCCCTGAAGATAATCTCGGAAAGAGGTTGAAAGTACTTGGGTACCTTGAGAAATGAACGAAAATAACATCTGTCAATGTTACAGCTTATTTCTGACATCTTTTGATTGTAATATGTGAAAGATTATCCATGAGTACAAACAGCTTTTATTAAAAATAAGCAAACATAATGCTTGCAATTTATTTAAAAGTAAAAAACATGTAGAAAAAGTGTCTTTAACCTAACATGTTTCACTTTAAGTTTCTTCAGATTTGTTTACAAGACATGAATTTAAAATTTTTTAAAAAACAACAAAGAGACAGTATATTAGAATGTTGAGTTAAGTTTGATTCCATCAGCAAGATACATGTCACACATAATAAAGCAATAGACATTCATTTTTTAAATGAAAGTGGATAGGAATGTTTGTTTGTTTATATGTACAGGTGTCAATAATAAAGCAAGAGACAATAATTTTAAATATATGAAAATAGGCACCGAAATCAACACCAACTGGCAACAGTCTGGTTTATGCCTGAACACAATTTTTTTTTTTTTTTTTAATCATCTCACCCCAAGCAAGGCATTTCACTGCCACTATTGCGCATGGGGCTACATAGGGGAAGGTAAAGAGAAGGAGTGGTTAGACATAGGGAATGTCAGGAGGAAGGTGACAGATGAGTAAGGATAGCGAGGATGAGGGTTGGACATGTGTAAACTGCGTCTAGAGATTATATGCAAGTTATGAATTGGTATAAAGAGTTTCATCTTTAATGTTAAAAGTCCTATTATGATGTTGTTTAGATTCTACTCAATATTGTTAACTTAGATATATAGTGAGAGAGAAAACTATGGTTTTTGGTTGGAAAAAAATTTTACTAAGTTAACAAAACAGACTAATTTGACGGTCAGTAGTTTATTTGCAACTATTTATTTTGATACTTTTACATTATTATACCTTGTAAAACTAATGTAAAAAAATAATATGAAAAGATTTTAGAACAAATTCATCAATTTCTTAAAGGAAAAACATTAAAAAAAAACATTTTATTTTAAAAATAAAAGATATATTAACAAAAAATAATAAGAACCTTCTAAAATTTATTGCACAAATGCTCCTTTCTTTTCATAACTCTTAGCAGCCTACTGTCAATATCTGATGTTAGATTTGCAATTTTAGCAGCTGGTAAGTTGTTTGCAGCAACTTTAACTGCCTCCCAAAGGTCACACTTGCTGTTGAATTGCCTTCCATTAGAATAAATATCTATCTTGAGGATGCTCTACAGGTTCTCAATGGAATTCAAGTAACAGCTATTTGAAGGCCAGTCCATAAGTGAATCTTCAACAAATCTCTTTTCTTTCAACCAGGATTTAGTAAACTTTGATGCATGACTTGGTAGATTGTCTTGCATAAAGATCATAGATCTATGCTTGGCTAAAGACTGGTTATCAAGCCATTCAAAGAAATATTGCTCTTGAAAATCACAGTAACTTTTGGAATTCATTTTAACCCCATCTTTCAATTTAAATGGACCCACGAGCTCATTACCAATAATCTCAGCCCATATCATGATCCCACCGCCACCTCGTTGGCATTCAAAAAATTTTCTTGAGTCATGTTGCTTGCAAATCCATTCTCGAGCCTATCCATCGGGCCCATCAAGGGTGATCCTTGATTTGTCTAAAATCAGTTTTCATGTATTTTTTTGCTCACTGCAACCTTCTGTCCTATGATTTTTGTTAAAATGGGTTTCTTTATTTGATTTTTTACAACAGCAAACTTCCTTAATGCTTTACACTTTGTTTCCCTTGACACCATAGGAGCTCCAGTAACCTCAAATATGAACACACTTGACGTATTTGGGTTTCTTATTGAATATCTTCAGATATCCTTGGTTGAATTCCCATTTGACATATTTTCTTGATTGTTCGACGATTCTTTTTGAAATCCTTAAAAATTTGAAGCAAAGACTTTCCTTTGCTAATTTCTTTGATTACATAGTTCTTTTCATTCATTGTTAGTTCTTTTTTACGAGCCATAATACTAAATTCTAGTTCTTGCAATTAATCTCTTGACACTGCAAAATGCTATAATTACTGAAAAAATACTAAATATCAATCTGAAATTGAAAATTAGGACTTAATTGCTTTCCACTTACTCGCTATACATAATAGTACAAATTATTTCATTGAATAACATATCTATGAGGGCTTACGGCCTATCACGTTGAATACACTAGTTCTCGCTCGATCACCGAAATTAAGCAACGTTGAGCCTGGTCAGTACTTAGATGGGTGACAGCTTGGGAATACCAGGTGCTGTAAGCATTTAGTGACGGATGTGCATTGTGGTGCAGTGGATATCAGCTCGAAAAGAGAAGTCGGTGAGCCGAGTTCGAATTCCAGTTGAATACCCTGCATTCACTTAAGCACTGGTATCCTTGAGAAAGGTATTAATCCATCCCTTCCCTTCAGTTATGGGTTAAAGAACAGGATAGGACTTGGGGACCCTGCTCTTAATAACAAATCCCAATGAATCTTGATACTCGAAAAGAAAAAAGTATTACTAGACACAAAACTTGTATAAAAACAACAATAAATTGTTGAAAGAAAAAAAAGGAATTACCAGCAAAAAAAAAAAAAAAAAAAAAAAAAAAAAGTTGGCAAAAAATGACCCGCCGAGGTTGATATGCCATAAAACAAAACAACCAACCAACCAACCAACATATCTATGAATTTTACATAAAATATTTGACAATACCTCTTTTGCATATAATCGCTAGACACAGTTTATTGTGTGGAGGCTTATCTATTTATATGTGCTGATCAATGGGACATTATGAGTAGCAAGGTCAGATATTTCCAGTTTATTGTATTATATTAATGGTTATTGGGTAGGTACCAATGATTATACTTCAAATTATTCTAGAGGCCATTGAGTAGAAATAATCATGAGCAAAATATGTACGCTGATGACACCACCGCTTACTCTCACCTCAATAAAAAACCTGCTGAGGTTGACAAAGCGAACTTTGCTGCTGAGCTTGAGAAGGACCTCCAATCCATGGTGGACTGGGGTAAGAAATGGCTCATAAATTTTAATGCTTCCAAAACGAAGTTGATATCTATTAACCATCAAACAATCACTCCTACCCCCCATTAGCCTGGAACAGGCTAGCCTCCATGAGAGTAAAACACTACGCCTCCTTGGCCTCACACTCTCAGCAGACCTCAAGTGGAATGACTATATCGAATCCATTACTAAATCCACTGCTAAGAATGTCGGTTCACTGTGCAGAGCCATGAAGTTTTTCCCGTCTGAAACAATCCTGTACATATATAAATCTACTATCAGCCTGTGTATTGAATACTGCTGCCATATCTGGTCGGGTGACTCTGCTATTCACCTCAGGGTTCTTGACAAAATCCAATGGAGAATCTGTAATGTGATCAATAAGAACTTGGCAGCTCGACTGCAGTTGCTGTCTTACCGGCGCGATGTGGCTTCTCTGTGCCTCTTCTATAAATATTTTCATGGCTTCTGCTCCAATAAACTTAGATCATTAGTGCCCCCTAAGTATGAATTTATATGAGTTCCTAGATTATCAAATAGGTCTCACCCTTTTACAGTGGGACCGATACAATATAACCGCAATTTCTACTCTAATAGCTTTTTTTCACATACTTCCTACCTGTGGAATTCCCTTCCATATACTTGCTTCCCCGACAGCTACAATCTCCAGGAATTTAAATGTAAGGTCAATAAGTATCTATTTTATTAACTCACATCCATTCTCTCAAGCTCTTTTTTCCATCTACTCCACCTCCATTCTGGGTATTCTCATCTGTCTATTACCCTCCTCCTGACATTTTCTATAACTAACCCCTCTTTCTCATCACTTTCCCCTATGTAACCCCCTGCGCAACAGTAGCAGTAGAATGCCTTGCTTGGGGTGAAATGATTAAAAAAAAATGAAGTTATTCTGTAGCTATTGTATTGGGTTGTTTATTAAGTTTTAACTCATTATTTATTATTGATTAATTTAGGGTATTTTGTATTTATTGATTAACTAGTGAAACCCGTGGAATTTCCATGGAAGGATAATTATGATTTCCTGGAAAAATTTTACTTTGTCATACTACAAATGATAGTAATGTCTTCAAGCATAAAGGTATTGGATCATAAAATAACAATAACAGGGAGTGTAATTTATTAAAATATCTATGAAAGAAATGTCCATAGAAGCTACTTTACTTACTGTAATCCTATATAATATCATATTAAGCGGCACATGCACAGACCATAACCAAAATACTGTACACTATTTTGTGAGAGATTTTGAAAGAGAAAATGTTTTTTATTTTTTATTACTGAAAAATCATGGCTCCCGTGTCCATTGTAAACAGAAAAGACCAACTGAGTAATGGCCAAGGGTGTAGAGGCAAGAATTTTGTTATTAGGTCACGGGATATGACAACAAACCTATCTATTTTTATTATATTGTACAGTGCACACACATATATACACACAATTACTGCTACAACCACCAACTTAAGCTGCTACTGATATGGTAATGCTATAGGCTCTCCTTCTACTCTCTCACTCTTTACTACCCTTTCGTTTGGCAAAGGTAAGAGAAAGACTGAGGAGAGTAGCGTTTATAAAAAGATAGAGGGGAAGAAAAAGCTTGTAAGTGGTGTAACAAACGGAGGAACTAAGTAACTAAGAAAGGAACAAGCAGAATTATTACATGATTATTTGTTGTTGATTATTATTATTTAATTTACTTAGCTGTGGCTATGAATGTATGCAAAAAGAGATAAACACTGTGATACCATACAGTGCTTTCCATTTAGTAACTCTGCAACTGGATCCAGCATGTGTTGGGGTCATCAGAGAAGGACTGTGGCACTGTTTCAGCCCCTAGCCTCCTGACAGCTTTCTTGCCATAGCGGGCCACTCCTCAACTGAGCACCCTCAACACTGGTGCTGTTAGTTTATTTATTACTATTCATTATTTTCTTTTGGGGTAGGGACTTGGTTAACTTATTTGCCTAATGTATGTTACATTATCTTCATTATATCAGTCAGTCGAGTGCCATGGGGTGATACACGCTTGGGTGATCATGTCTCAAAACAGACATGACTGACTGGGCAGGAGATTTTCCTGCAGTAGGTTGCTATTACTTTCTGCAGTGACTGGTTGCCAACCAAGGCTACTGAACCCAAATCTGTCCTGTTATTTGACCCATAGCTGGAGGGAAGAGATGAATTAATACCTTTTCCCCAACAGTATTTGCATATAAGTGAATGCAACAAATTCAAATTGGAACTTGAACTTGGCTCTCCAATTTCTCGTTCCAAACCAATATCCATTGCACCACAATGTGTTGTATATCATGCATATATTTGCATTTTTCTTGGTGATGTTTTACAAGATATTTTCTTGATCAGAAACACAAAATGTGCCTGAGCAGGCGTCTTCAACAGGGATTAAGAAAATTATGAAGCTGTTGATGGTTGTGCTAGCACAAAGTCTCAGTTCACCGTGAGAGACTCTGAGCACGTTGGTTCTTGTTCAACTACTGACTACGCCAGATGATGTGATCTTTCTCTCCCAGAAACTGTAACTAAGGTCTGCACAGCACAGTTGCCATATAAACCACAGATTGGTTCTGTCGGGGTTGAAAGAACGCAAATATGCTTGAGCAGATATCTGCAACAAGGATTAGCTAGCAACCCTAGAAGACAGGAACTTCTGAAAAATGAGCAGCCAGCCACTGTCACATCAACATTAGCCAAAGAACATGTAAAATTCATCCTGAAACAATCGTCGAATTTCTCATAAACTCACCAATAGATTGTGAAAATCCCTGTGCCAATGCCGGATGCCATCATGGAAATGCTCAGAAGTAGATATTGTATAAACAGGATGCTCAGAGGAAAAGTTTTTCAAGCGGGCTGAAAATCTGTCCAAACTGCTGAGAGTAGAACCTGTTGAAGAAAAAAAAAAATGAATTAACTCTGTCAAAGTTGACAATGAGTAAAAAAGTGTTTTCCTTCAAATGTGAGGTAGGACAGGATGGGGTCAATCCAACTTTCACTAAGCAGACAACCAGGCAAATCAATCTCCAAGTTGTGTTTCACCTTTCATTTGCAGAATGTACAATTACCTCTGGAAAAGATATTAATTCATCACTTCTTCCTCCATCCATGGGTTAAATGGCAGGACAGATTGGGTTCTATAGCCTTGGTTTGCTAACCAGTCTACCGCATAATGTAATAGTAACCTACTGCAGGAAAATCTTCTGCCCAGTCAGTCATATCTCAGAAGAGACATGATTGCTCCAACATGTATTACGTAGAGCACTTAATTGACTGACTGACAAAAACTGGAAGAGATCCGCAGTATATTCACAAGAAATGGAAAATGAAATGGAGACACAAATCTGGTTTGTATCAATTTGGTGTTTATTTGGACCTTGTATTCTCACTCTATATATATATATACATATATATATATATACAAGGTAACCAAATACGTTCTGTCCGTTTTTAAAGAAAAAAAGAAGACACTTCACAGTATGTGTAACTTATATTTAGTTTTCAAAGTAATTACCATCAGCATCCAGCAACTTTTGCTAACGTGTCTTCAGCTGTTCAATGCCTTTGCGATAGAACTCAGGGGGGTTTTGAGGCAAAGAAGTCCATGAGGGGTTTGCACAAGTCTGCTTCATTGGTGAAGGATTTTCCACAAAGATGATTATCCAGGGAGTGGAAGAGGTGGTAATCAGATGGCGCAAGGTCAGGTGAATAAGGGGGATGGCACAAAGTCTCCCACCCAAGTTGCTGTATGGTATCCCTGACCACTCCTGTGACATCCGACATGGCATTGTCAAGGAGGAAAAGCACACCTTTGTGATTCACCAGTGCTGGCTTCTTCTGGCACAATGCCTGTTGCACATGTTTCAACTGCTGGGAGTATAGGCATCCAGTGACCGTTTGGCCTGTTGGTAGCAGTTCATAATGAACCACTTGACGACTTGTCCACCAGACGCAAAGCATAATCTTGCGTGGGTGCATAGGTGGTCCTGCGGTGTAAGGGACACACCCTGAGGAGACAACCAATGTCTGGAATGTTTGGGAGTTTCATACAGAACCCACTTTTCATCACTGGTAAGGACTCGATTGAATAAGGATGTGGTACGGTGGCGAGAAGGCAGCGATATGCATGCTGCCACTCGTTGTTCCTTGTGGACCTCCAACAATGTTTGCGGAATCCACTTGCTCAGTTTGTTAGGCAGTGCAGGTGAAGTCTGTTTCATCGGAAACGTTGAACTGTTTTGCAAGTTCACCACACGTTAGACTACTGTCCTCTTCGATGGCCGCCTTCAAGACTCCGTCATTCAAGACCTGTGGTCGTCCACTGCGAGGCTCATCATGGAGAGACAAATCTCCCGACTTGAATTTTCGAAACCAATGCCTTGCAGTACATTCATCCACAGCACTATCCCCAAACGCTTGACATATGCAGTGACTTGATGCAGCTGCTGATAAGCCCACTTTGAAGTTGTAAAGCAAACAGCCCCGAATGAGATCTCTAGACACTTCCATCTTTCTCACAGCTGTTTAGCTTATAACTGATGACTGGGCACGGTGCGTGTGTTTTTTATAACGTCTGATGTTCCTACTTCCGACTGTCCAAATTTGAAAACAATTGCTACACACATTTTGTATATATTTCAACTTCATTCAATAATTAATTAAAAAATGGACAGAACTTTTTTTGGTTACCTTGTGTGTGTGTGTGTGTGTGTGTGTGTGTGTGTGTGTGTGTGTGTGTGTGTGTATATAGTTTATAAAGGAAAACTCAACACGTCATATTAGTTATAAACTATAGTTCATTTCAATGAGCTTAAACAGCTCATCTCTTCAGACCCGTTTACAATATTTCCTCCATCTGGCATAAAATTTCTGCTGGTATATGTGAATTTAAGTTAATATAAGTAAGTGGATTGACCTGACGGGGTCAAATATATGCCTAAAGTCAGGGGAATGGGTTTTTTTCAGAGGTCATACCATCTAAAACAGTCAAATAACTTCAAACGGACACTACCCATATTTGGAACTGGACTATATCTATTTCGCCCCTTCCTTCATTTCTTTCTTTCCTCCTTCCTCTCACAAATATTGTCATTTATTTATTTGTTTGTAATCTTATGTTTATTATTATTAATTTTATTATGTTCCCTCTTTAATTTAAGAAAAAGCTCATTCCGGCAGAAATTTTATGCCAGATGGAGGAAATATTGTAAATGGGTCTGAAGAGATGAGCTGTTTAAGCTCATTGAAATGAACTATAGTTTATAACTAATATGACGTGTTGAGTTTTCCTTTATAAACTTCATATCGCTCTGGTTAATACCCATCGAGCACTCTATATGGATTTACCTATTAATAATTTATATTAAGGAAATCTTGTTGGATTATCCTCACCATTTACGGACTGACAACTATACCTATATATATATATATATATTGTGTGTATTTCGGCTGCGTTTTTTCATTAATGCATGTTTCTTTAAATAATATAGACAAATTTTGTCTATTTATTTTATGTAAATTTCTTTCATATTCTCTTATAAGCTTAATAGCATTATCATTAATGAAGAAAGAATATTACAATATTGATGCATAATTATTTTAATAATCCAATCTAAGCCTTCGGCTTACGTAAGCCATTTTCAAGGTTGTCAAAATACATTATATATTATAAACACGAACAAACAATAATGACAAACTGTTTTTGTTTACATGGAAGATTTCCAAGCAACAACAATCGCGTGCATTTAAGACATTGGAAGCATTACAGCTTGTGACGTCACACATGACCAAGCGAGAGTGAAAACAAGAAATATTAAGTATAGGAAGCAATTGGAATAAACCAATGGCTTCTGTTATTAATTATAGGCATTTAAGGATATTTGTGAAGATTTCATAATTTATCTTGTTCAAGTTAGGTTTCAACTGTTTTATGCTTTGAGAATTTTTAGTTTTTGTAAGTATAGTTGTGTTTTCGACTAGGGTTTTCCAAAATTGTGTATGTTGCAAGGCATGTTGTTTTAAATGCCTAAAAATGTTAAAATTATCATACAAGTGTGGTGTCAAGTGTCGTGAAAGCGAGTTTGTGGTGTGACCAACATAAATATTATTTAATCCATTGGAGATACAATCTCCCAAAGGGCACATGAATTTGTAAACTATGTTGGTTTTTTGCAAATCGCTAACCGGGGAAGAAGAATCATTGTGAATAATTGAGTTGGATATACTAAATTTAGGATAGTATATGATTAACTTAATTTGCTTTTGCTGGGATCTGTTGTAGGTATATTAGTAATTACTAATTTTTCTTTAGTATATTTTCATCTTGTTTATAATGTGTATGGATTTGATTTCGATATAGGGGATTAATATGTTTGTGATTAGTTGAAGTAGTATTATGTACTATTTGCTTAGTATTGAGACTTCTTAGAAAGCATCGTATTTGTTCATCAACTATATAGTTTGGAAAGCTATCTAAACTTATTTATAAATGGAACTTTGTGTGTGTGTGTGTGTGTGCATGCGTGCATGTTACCTATGCACTCCAAAACGACTGAACCGATTTTCTTGAAAATTTTACACAGTTGTACTATAAGCATCTGCGACTGTTCTTAGGTTTTGTAGAATATTGCTGCCACATATGACTTGGGCCACCTGCATTTATTTAGAGAATCTTGATAAAATCCAAAGAAGAATAAGCAATCTTATTGGTCCTGACTTAGCATTTTACCTTCAGTCAGTTTCCTACTGTCCTAAATTTGATTCCTTGTCTTTTCTAAAAATACTTTCATAGTAATTGTTCAGATAAGTTCTTCACTATGATACCTAGACTTTATGAATTTAAGTGTATTACTAAACTAACAACAAGATCTCACCAGTTTACAGTTAAATTGGTCACATGTAACCATGAGTTCTATGCTAACAGTTTCTTTTCTCAAATTTGGAACTCTTCTGGCTCTGTTTTCTGGACACCTGTGATTTTCAAAATTTAAATGAAATGTTAATCGTTATCTACTGTCTTTCTGATTACTCAATTGTTCTCGCACATTTATAAGGCTTTCTGTTTTCTAATTCTTACAGGCCCAATGACCCACTATGTTTTATTGGCTTTACTGCCTTGCTTAGGGATAAATTTGATTTAAAAAAAAAAAAAAAATTTGGATTCCTTAATTTTTTTTATTTAAAAAAAAAAGAATACAATTTATAAGATAAAAGAGAAAAAATGAAAAATAAAGAAAATAAGAAAAAAAAGAAAGAAAATTAAATTGAATGAATGAAGACAAAAAAATTTAAAAACATGAAAATTAAAACAGAAAAAGGAAGAAAGACAAAGAAAAATGAAGTGAAAAAAAGAGAATCTAAAAAAATCAAACAAGAAAAAGACAAAAAAATCTTTACTTCTCAACTAGTTTTGTATATGACAAGAAGGGATCCACAATTTTAACATGTACTTTTAATTTCAATATAATCCAAAATTGGTTCACTAAACTAACGAGCAACCCATCATGCAACAAACTTATTTCATTACAATGTATGAACCAGATAAAACATAACAAATTACCATGTATTTTGATGAAGGCATATCCAATAAAAATACCCATGGCTATGGAAAATGTTGCCAAGTGGACAATACCCTTGCTATCCAGTCTCATTTTCTCCATCTCGGGCCATAAGGAGAAGCCACCACCGGTGGCTAGTTTGCTGGAATTCAGTCGAATGTCTTCATGTTTCTGAATCAAAATTTTACGTTTCTCACCAAGCGGCTGAGCTGCAATATATGATAAAATAATCCAAGAAAATTTTGTTAAAAATTGATCAAGATATGTAATCTGAAAATAACTTTTAAGTATTAATACCCTCTAAAAAATTGTCTGATAATAGCTAAAATCATTCTAGATAAAAATCCAGTAGCAAATTAACTATTGCATAATGAGTGGGCCTGTGCCATAAAAAATGACAGCAACATATATATTGATATACCTACTATTGAGGAACTTACATTACAACAACAACAAAAAATTCAACCCCTACTACTGATCTTAATAGAAGGGAAAAAAATATATATATATATATATATATATATATATATATATATTTCTCTGTAAATTCAGATAAAATTTAGAGGGCAAATAGCCATTTTCAACATGTCAGTTTAGGACATGCATTGTCAACCTCGTTTAATCAAAGATTGAAGAAAAATTCTAATGCATGGCTAGTAACGGAAGGGGTGGGGGAGAATATTAGCTATTATAGAGTTAAGCTAGCGGAATTTTAGTAGTAATTTCTTCTATGGTAGTAGGAGGCATGAGGGTTGACCATTGAGTTAGTAGTAGTAGGTAGGAGGGAAAGGTTACTGCATAGCCAAATTTTTAACAAAATTCTATTGTGAAAATTTAGTTCTGTGACAACACATACTAATGATTATATATATATAGAAATATATTCATTCTTCACTAATTGACAACATGATTATTGCAAAAAAATAAAATAAGACACTGTTAAAGAGCAAACAGGCAACAAGAGCTTTCATAACTGGTAGTAAAGAGAATGAACTGAGCCACCACTGCCTTGATGTTGTCTCTCTCTCTCTCTCTCTCTCTCTTCATGAATATGATAGGAGGGAAATTATATACACACAAATACAAAGTTTTTTATTATAATAGAGGATGTAAAAAGTTTTTATAGACAATTCTGATTTTCTGATACAAGTCCTACTCATTAACCCATAGCTGGTGGAAGAAGAGTGGATTCATAACTTCCCCAAGAGTATTTGTATGTAAATGAATATAACGAACTGAACTGGAATTGAAACTCAGCTTTCCAATTCCAACCTGTTAACTATTACATTACCCTCACATCCAAGGTTACAGCACCTGGTCTTTCCAAGCCACCCCTATCTAAGCAATGACCAGACTCAACGTTGTTTAACGTTGGTGATTCTACAAGAACCAGTGTTTGAATGTGACATTGCACCACTCACACATCCAAGCTTACAGCACTTGGTGTTTCCAAGCAGTCACCCATCAAGGTATCAACCAGGCTTGGCTTTGCTTAACTTTGTACAAGAACCTGCATTTCAATATAATACGGCCATAAGCCCATTACACTACCCACATATCAAAGTTTATAGCACCTGGTAGCCTTAAGTGGTTACCCATCTAGGCGTTGCTTAACTTTGGTGATTGTACAAGAACCAGTATTTGAATGTAATATGACTGTAAACCCATTACCCCACTCACAGTTCAAAGCTTACAGTGTTTGTTATTTTGTGGTCAATTCTCACAAACAAAGAAAATGTATGAATTCACTTTCATATGTTTAGGTTTCTAATTGTCACTTAAAAAAAATAAATAAATAAATATTGCCAGGGAGTGAAGACAGTAAAAATAATAGAAGTGTCAAGAGGAAAATTCCTTTTGAAACTTCATTTTTGAGAGCACAAAGGCACAATATTTGCCTATATTTCTGAGATGAGGTATTTACATTATTCAGACTGTTCTCCTCATCTTTACTGTCATATTCATGACGTTTCAGCCATCTTCAAGTGACTGGAATTTTGAACTGAACCCTTTATTTCAATTACTGAGGCAGATTGTTCTTGTTCTATGAGTCATACCACTTCCGAATGTCAGTTATCTCCATTTAACTCAACTGACACATGGCCCGGTGGATAAAAGCATTGGTTAGACCCAATGACTATCCAAAGAGTTGTGAGTTCAATATCTGGCAACAGTAGTGGCGTACAAAAACTTACAGAGTTGAGTTAAATGAAGATAACTGAGACATCCAGAAGTGGCATGATTTGTGGAACGAGAACAATCTACTCCAGTAATTGAAATAAAGGGTTTGGTTCAAAATTCTAGTCACCTGAACAAGGTTGAAGTATAAAACTGCTGAAATGTTGGGAATATAACAATAAAGATGAGTGCCACGGTCTGAACAGTGTAAATAACCAAGGTACAAGTTGACCAAGTATTTTTTCTTAAATTCCAATCATTCCAAAGATGATTTTACCTAGATATTTCAACAGCAATGCACTGACTTATTGGTCTGTTGCTTATCTGCTTACTTTCTGGTCACAGGTTCAAATCAAGACATTTATTTTTATATATCTGCTGACTTTAGTTTGACAAAACTGGCATAAAATACGTAATGGAGGCAAACCAGCGTGCATCTATTTATTTATTTACTATCAAGTCACGTGACACAATTTTCCACCAATACAGATTACATTTTACAGTGGTACACCCATAGAACATGATCACCTATCAAGTAGTTGCCAAACATCCAAGATATTTGTTTATAAAAAAAGTTCTAATGTACTGTAGTGAATTGTATAGATATATGTCATGTTACCTCTAGTTTATCTGTTTGAACATTATTTTTTGTGGATACTTACAGTACTGTGCAAAAGTATTAGGACAAGAACTATTTCATCTTTTATGAGGCATCAAAATAATTGCGACAATTTACCAATCGCACCCAGTATACATACAGTAGTGTGCACAAGTATTAGGACAAGAACTATTTTATCTTTTATGAGGCATATTGACAGAAAATAAACAATTTAATTAAAGTAATTTTATTTGATTTATTCAACAAATGCTTTAACAAGAAAAAAATATTTGTTACAAAATAAATTGAATATTTAGTATAATAGCCTTTTGCTTTGATCACAGCCTTCATTCTGTCAGACACTGACATCACAAGCTTTTTAAATATATCTAATGGTATCTCCTGCCAAGCAGCTAGTATTTGTTCCCAAAGTGTGTCTTGCAAAGTAACATTAGTTTTATCAATTTGAGAGGGAGGAATAAGAAAAACATCAGTCATATCCAAGGATAATAGAATAATGAGTAGTTTTAAAATAGCTTATTTAATAGAAAATAGGAAAAATTAAATATAACTTCTTTTTAATACATTTCTTTTACACCTAGTTTTAAATAATCAATATTTATTAGCAATTTACACCCTGTATTTGAATTTCAGTGAGGTTTTTAGGAAAATCACCCCTGTCCTAATACTTTTGCACACTACCGTTAGTATGCAAAAGTCTTAGGACTGGGGTGATTTTAAACTTTATTTTGATGCCTCATAAAAAATAAAATAGTTCTTGTTCTAATACTTTTGCACAGTACTGTATATTTGAGTAGCTGATCTGTTTTTATTATCAAACAGTATTTTTTTTTTTCATCTACCAGCCTGAATATTTGAGAAATCTTGTTAGAAAAATATGCAGATTTAATAATGGTTTTCCCTAGGGGATGCATATTTTTCTAACAAGATTTCTCGAATATTCAGGCTGGTAGATGTAAATAAATAGACTGTTTAATAATAAAACCAGAGCATCTACTCAAATATGAGCATCTATTAAAAATAGCATTTAAACAGATAAACTAGAGATATGTCAGATTGAATGCATTTCTTAAAAAATGTATTATGTAATACAGCGGAACCTGTCATATGTGACCCTCTTAGTCAGTGACCACCTGCTGTTAACAACTGTTTTTCTATGCACAGACGATTTGCTAATGTTAATTGACCCTTAGTGAGCGACCACCTCCAGAACCGAACTAACATCAACAGTGAAAATCACTAATCAAGCCACTGCTTTAAAAAAAAAAATCCATTTTGGTAATACACTGCCTTCGAACTTCTAAATTAGGAGATACTAAATGAGTAATCTATTTAATTTTGCTTTGATCTAAGTCAGGAACAGTTCCTCATTGTTTTGTTATTGTATCAAATTGTTATTTCTTGTTGAAATATACATTGCCTGAGTTCACCTCACAGTCAAACATCAGCTGTTTTGTACATGTATTGCATTTGACATGTTCAAGGGATTTATCACAGTCTCTGTACTGACTTGGATAAATTCAGGGATTGGGAAAAAAATCACAATTATGTCCCTTTTTCAAATGTCTATCTCTTTTTACCTTTATTTTTTTTGTGTATCTATCTACTCTATTTCTATCTGGGTATATCTATCTCTATCTGTTTCTCTACCCCAACCCACGATCTCGCTGTCAGTTTTTGTATGCTTCATTTTTTTTTCAATGTATTATTGCAGATTCTATTTTGCTATCTCTCACTTTTAAGAAAAAACTGAAACCGTGTATTTTTCAAGTCCACTTAATAAATATTTTTTGTCAATAAATATTTTGGTCTCATGTTGATCGTTGTAAATATGTTTTTTAAAATTTTAAAATGAATTATGCTGAATAAATTTCTTTAAAGTTAGGCCATTTTCTTATGTTCTCATTTATTTATTACCAGATTACATGGTAAAATTCTAATATGTACATTTTGGTGAGTGGAATATACGTTCCTGGCGTAAATAGGCCATGACTATGAGCCTTTAGTGAGCGACCACCTGTCATATACGACTATTTTTTAATGGCAGTATGGGTGGTCGCATACGACAGGTTTCACTGTATTTAAAAATGTTGCTATAACATATTATGAACACTTATTATTTTTCACATACATTATAGTTGGAATATTATATGTACATGTTTGTTTATATACATGATATATATAAGAAAGTGTGTTGAAAACAAATACTGAATTTCCGACTAAAAATGTGACATACACAGAAAAACAGTCCTAGCTTAAGAACTCCTTGTCTAATTTTAATAGAATGTGGCACTTTACTTGGGTTCGAGGTAAGATAGGCTTTTAAATGGGTTGGGGTATTATGTATTGCTTAAGTTAAATTTCGCAAAAAACACACAACTAATTTAGGAGCATATACCTTTAACCCCTAGTGAGTGCAGTGCCAAATTTCATTAAAATTAAACAAGGAATTCTTGCACTACAGCCATTTTTTCTGTTTTTGACTAGCATCAACAATAATCAAACAAGAACAGAATGGAGACAGGGAGACTCGTCATGTTTCAGTGTCTCACCAGAGAAGAAGAAAAAACCCAAATTCACTGTTTAACCCTTTATTGCATATTGGTTACAATTGTAACCTTTCTCTAACCTTTGTTGCATATTGGTTACAATTGTAACCTTTCTCTAACCTTTGTTGCATATTGGTTACAATTGTAACCTTTCTCTAACCTTTGTTGCATATTGGTTACAATTGTAACCTTTCTCTAACCTTTGTTGCATATTGGTTACAATTGTAACCTTTCTCTAACCTTTGTTGCATATTGGTTACAATTGTAACCTTTCTCTAACCTTTGTTGCATATTGGTTACAATTGTAACCTTTCTCTAACCTTTGTTGCATATTGGTTACAATTGTAACCTTTCTCTAACCTTTGTTGCATATTGGTTACAATTGTAACCTTTCTCTAACCTTTGTTGCATATTGGTTACAATTGTAACCTTTCTCTAACCTTTGTTGCATATTGGTTACAATTGTAACCTTTCTCTAACCTTTGTTGCATATTGGTTACAATTGTAACCTTTCTCTAACCTTTGTTGCATATTGGTTACAATTGTAACCTTTCTCTAACCTTTGTTGCATATTGGTTACAATTGTAACACTTCTCTAACCTTTGTTGCATATTGGTTACAATTGTAACCTTTCTCTAACCTTTATTGCATATTGGTTACAATTGTAACCTTTCTCTAACCTTTGTTGCATATTGGTTACAATTGTAACCAATATGCAACAAAGGGTTAATGGCATTGTTCTGATATTTTTTTAATCATTTCAAGAAAGGTGGGATCGCCACTGGTTCACATGGGGGTTACAGTGAGAGAAAAGATTGGGTACAAGGGACATTAAAGAAAGAATGAAAGACAAATGGGATTCAAGAAGACAGAAAATAGCAATTGATGTTGCATTTAAACTTTTGAAGATTGTAGCTATCAAAAAACAAGTAAATGGAAGAAAGATCCACAGGCAGGAAGTGAGAGCAAAGAAACTGTTGAAGTAGAAGTGAGAGTTACAGTTAACTATTTCAACAGTAAAAGGGTGGGGCATAGACGTCAATATAGTACTATGCTTAAATTTAAGTAGATGGGGCACCAAGGAAAGAAAGTTTATTAGAACAGTTGCCATGAAAATATGTAGAAAAGACAGAGGGAAGCTACATGATGTCGGTGAAAAAGTGACTGAAGTTGAGATGCCAAGTCAGGACTGATTACATTGCTTATTCTTCTTTGGATTTTGTGGAAAACCCTCAAGATAAATAGCAGGACCACCCGACCTGATACAACAACAAATACATGGACTAATGGTAGATTTATAAACATGCAAGATGGATTCTGACAAGAAAACTTTCTGGTGCAACAAAGTGACCCAACCTTCTAACTTTTTGCTTTGTTCTCTTTTCGTTTTCTTCTTGCATAAACTTCAAACAAAACCACTCGCTTGTCTTTCCCAAAAGGTCATGGCAATTCAGATATTAAAAAGAAAAGGAAGCTGCAGAGAACCATGACTTCCTACACCCTGAGGAACCATGGCATTAAAGAGCTAATAAAGAAATACTCAAAATCTCATCACCAGGAGTTAAGCGGAGTTGTGCCAATGTCGGACTGATCTTTCTGTTAAAACAAGTTGGCGTTTGGTGGCTGCTCAAGTCGTCAATGAATTTTTGCTGTAGTTCGTCAAAATTTATCTCCCCTGAAAGCTCCTGTTTCAAATCGTCTTCCACAATTGACTTTTGAGGCTTTGTTCTCCATTGTAGGTCATCATATACTGGGATGATAGGAGTGCGTGGAGTGGAAATCCTCTTGACTGCTGGTTTCACTTTATAATAGGTGCCACCAATAAAGTTCTCTTTCACCATTTTGTTTTTTCAAAAAATTGCTTTCACAATTGGCTACCTAAAAAATAAAATTTTTTAAAAATTATTCATTTTACACTTCAACAAAGAAAAATACCATTCAGTAAATAAAAAAAATATGTAAATATTATGTAAAAATTAAAAAGTCATTTCACTCAAGTTGATGATGTATCAACCCTTGTTGGATTATTTAATGACAATATTGTCCTGTAATCTACAGGTATATTGGTCAGGTTTATACTGGAGACTGCAGGTAGACATTTTTATAACTGGATCAACAAATAAACCTTGGCCGTATCTAGACTTGCACCTGTATGTCAACACTGAGCGGCTTTGCATTTGCATCTGTAAGTCAATGCTGGCCATGTCTACACTTGTATATCTAGGCCAACACTGGTAGTATCTACATTTGCGCATGTAGGTAAACGCTAGCGGTATCTATACTTACATCTATCGGACAACGCTGGCTGTGTCTACACTCACATGTAGATCAACACTGGCAATGTCTATAGTTACATCTGTAGGTCAACACTGAATAGCAATTTTCTTCAGATACAAGTCCTGCTATTTAACCTACAATTGAGGAGAGTCGATGAGTCTATGCCTTCCTAAGTGTATTTGCATGAAAGTGAATGTGATGGAGCCAACTGGAATTACACTTGGCTCTCAGATTTATCACCCGGAGCCACTCTCCATGACATCACTCACACATCCTTATCACTCGGAGCCACTCTCCATGACATCACTCACACATCCTTATCACTCGGAGCCACTCTCCATGACATCACTCACACATCCTTGATATTTGTAAATAATAAACTGTTGACTGATTTGTTTTTTTACAGCTTATCAACCCATTGCAGGTTATTTATAACAAGAAAATATTATTTTTCAATTGTAAGAATTATTTTGAAGATATTGATTTACTGATACAAGTCCTACTAATTAACCCATAGCTGGGGAAAAGAGATGGGTTCATGCCTTTGTCAAGAGTATTTGTGCATAACTGAATATAACAAACCCAACAGAGATAAGAACTCTACTCTCTGATTGTCAATTCTATGCCATCCATTAGACCACCTGCACATCCAAGCTTATAGTACTTGGTATTTTCAAGCAATCATCCATCTAGGTACTTACCAGGCTCGATGTTGCTTAACTTTGGTGACTGTATGAGAACCAGTGTTTCAAATTGATATGGGTATAAGCCTTAAATAATAAACTAGTCCAGATAAGTCAGTGATTGATTTATGACTGTATTTATATTATGAACAAGAAACCCCTACCTTCTAAGTTGATTAAAAAAAAATCAGTTTAAGAAAAGCCTGTAAAAATATTTTAAACTATTTATTTTACACTTCAACAAAGAAAAATACAATTCAATGAATAAAAATGTGAATTAACATTATATATATATATATTTATTTATTTATTTTTTTTTTTACAAGTGGACCATAATATTTACATTTTTCAAAATTAAAAGTGGTCCACTTAAAAATTAAAGGATTTTAATTTTGAAGTATCTTATTTTTAAAAGTTAAAAGTGGTCCACTTAAATTAAAAATAGTCCATTTTTTTTTTAGGCAAAAATCATGACAAAGAGGAAAAAGTTTTTGCGTGATGTTTCGTCCTTTAGGACTTCATCAGGGATGCTTACATTGATGCTACTACATGTACATGAAGGACAGGGGATGTCGAAAATTCAAAATATTTTTTTTTTTAAAACAGGTTTTGTGTACATAGTCTATCCAATTTCATTTAGTTTCTTTTTGTTTATGTTTTTATCACTTGTGTCATTAAGTATCTCCTATTGTGATAATAAAAGATATGTCAAGAAAGGAGAAATGTACCTGGACTTAAATTTACTGTGGATGATCTAGCGATTAAAAAACTTTCTAAATATTTTCATCTTCATGAATTGCTCTTTTAATTAAAATGGCATTTTTTTAAAAATTAAACTTTGGGGCAGACTCATTAAGGTGAACAACTAATGCATTTAATGTAGGTAACTCTGCTAATTTTCGATATCTAAGGCTTAAAATAAATTTTTAAATATGAAAAAATCTTTCTTCTATTTTAGTTTTAATTTCAAGCTAACAGATTAAATTTAATATTTCCAATAGACAAAATACTTTGCTGTATTTGAAAAATAATTTAAATTGACTGGAAGGATTTTTTTTTTTTGCTAAAATAGCTGTTTACACTGGTTAACACAATTTTTGGTGCTAAGAAACAAAACGTTTTTTAGCTAATTTTATGGTATTCATTCTGAAAATAACCTGAGATTTTTATGGTTAGATACCGTTTAAAGGATGTGCATTGTGGTGCAGTGGATATCGACTCGAAATGACAAATCGGGGAGCCAAGTTCAAATTCCAGTTGAATTCCTTGCATTCACTTACACGCAAATACCCTTGGAAAAGGTATTAATCTGTCTCTTCCCTCCAGTTATGGATTAAATAATAAGACAGATTGGGTTCTATAGTCTTGGCTGGCAACCAGTCTACCACAAAAAGCAATGGCAACCTACTGCAGGATAATCTTCTGCCAAGTCAGTCATGCCTCTTTTGAGACATGATCGCCCAAAGCGTGTATCATGTATGGCACTTAACTGACTGACCGTTTTTGCTGTAGTAAAATTGCTCATTTTTGAAAAAAAAAAAATGATCAATTTTTGATCTTGGTTAATAATTAATCTGATTTTAAAAAAATATTATTTACTATTTATTTTAAGTTTAAAATATCACAGAAATGCATTTTTTAACCCAGGTCTAATGTCGTTTTAATACTTTACTCTATTACAAAACTGATTTAAATTGACTGAAAGGAAGTTTATTTTTTTTAAGGATGAGGATAGGGTAAAAATTTTATTTTTGCCTATGTTTATTGTAATGTAATCATTTTTATTAAAAAAAAAAAAATCTTCCAAAAGTAAAATATACTTTTTCGAAACATTTTGACAATAAAACTTTGTTTTTATAAAGTTTGGAACCTTTTTTCATCATGGCATGCTGTTTTTTTAAGTGAACTAGTGGGGGTACCTAATTTAATGTGCTATTTTGTAAAAGATTATTTTTGTGTTCATATCTTTTATTTAAATTTCTTGAGGTTTCTCCTATATATCCCTTGTGGCAATTATTACAGGCAATAGAAAAAATGTTGCTTATTATTTTCTTTTGTATGAATTAAGTTTTTATTGCTTTAGAAGGAATTGTAGCAAATTTTATGTTAAGCCTAGATAAATTATTTTAAATTGTAGTTGTGATAGTGTTGATGGGTAGATCAATGTATTTTAACTAGCAGTATAGCCCGGCGTTGCTCAGGTGTAATGAAAGCTTTAAAACTAATCCATGGTCCTGTAGCTCAGACACTTTGGACTTTGGCACGGAAGTGTAAAAAGCAATAGTTGTTTCCAGTTAAAGTGAAACCGTAGACTGAAAGAAAAATGAATGGATGTAAGTCAAATTTTGATTTCATGGTATCGATATCAAATAAGTTTTTTTCATCGTAAACTGAATTTTGAAGGCTAAATAAGTCTTCTGAGTAAATGGTATCATGGCTGAGACTAAGAACTACAATTATACCTACTTAGAACCAAACCCGAAGCAAAAACTAAAATAAAAGGGCTGAAAAAAACACAAACATACAGGCAGATAAACAGACACACACACAAACATCTTGCCTTTTATATATATATATATATATATATATATATAATCAATTCTCTGCACTATTGTAAGAACTGCAACCTTGAAACTTCTGAATATCGTTTCTTATGTCTTTGTCTATGAGTGTATCAAATTTGATTAAAATCGGACCACTCCTTCTATAACCCGATTTTTTCAATTATTGATATTTATCGGGAGTACCTCGACACAAAACCTAACTAAGAACACTCGCAGACGCTTATAGTACAACTGCGTAAATTTTCAAGAAAATCAGTTCAGCCGTTTCGGTGTCTATAGGTAACAGATACACACAAAGTTCCATTTACAAATAAGTTTAGATTTGTTGTGTTTGTCAGGAAGGTCCACTTTTCTATTTTTATGTATTTTCCAAGTCTTTTATTCAGTCAATTTAAGTAGTCCCAACATAACTATTTTTTCTTAACTCTCCTGTTACTGTACTGAGAAAAGCAATTTAAAGTCTGTTTCTGACAAGATGCTAACCTTTGCTTTTCAAATCATTGGGAATTATTAGAAAGAAAGACTATCTTTTCATTTTCTTTTCACACAGCTTGTTGTGTAAATGTGCCATAGTTTCTGTGTGGGACACATCTATATATGATTTTGTGTATGACTTAGCAGCATAAAACTATCTGAGAACAAAGCATTTTTGTCATTTCTTTCCTTTCAGTGATTTTGTTCCATCCGTGAAATAAGGTGTCATTATATCATGGATATAATAATGCCCATAATAGGGAAAATAAAAACTGTTATATACTGCTGCTAGATCTGGACAAACAATGAGGAATATGGATATGTAAAAATATAATCTTGATACTTGTGTGAAGCAAGAGAGCAACCAGAGAGTGTTGTACACACGAAGAGGCTGACAGGAGTTGGAAGCCAGTAGAAGTTCTGTCTCTTCAGCTGAAAACCCCAGACTTTTTATAGCCCTAAAACTCCCACGCATTTTTGCTTTTTTGGGTTGTTGCTCTGTTGACGTCATCTACAGCCATATGTATCTGTCAACCACCCTTGTCCCTGGTTGACTTATCTATGGCCGGATGTATTTGTCAACCATATCCTTGACAGCCATTGCCTTTTAAGCTGGTTTTCGCCTGAGGTTTTTTTTTTTTTTTTTTTGCTGTTGCACTCGGCTAACATTATCCATGGCCGGATGTAGTCCGGTTCACACTCCACCCACGTCTATTGAACAGGTGAAGAGGCTCATCTCTTGTTTCCTGGTTAGGATGTGGTTTCTAGCTTTCTCTTTTCCAATCTTTTTACTCCTACATAGCCCCCTGCGCATCAGTAGCGTTATTGCCTTGCTTGGGGTGATATGATTAAAAAAAAAAAAAAAATATATATATATATATATATATATATATATATATATATATCAATTAGCTCTGCCATTACAAAACCAGGAGAATAAACCACTCATTCATAACACACCCATTATCTGGTGATCTTGACAGGATATTAGCTTCTTCAACATATTAACTATCTCCCTTGTTGGCTATTGTAGCATATAGGGGCTCGCTTACTTTGCTTGATTCAACACTAACAGCAACAGAAGTAATAAACAGGGAACAACAGAAGCATCTAGAAGTCATAAAAATGCTGACCAAACCTTCAGCAGCTGCTAATTCAAGGCCAAATCAAAGGACTACTCACAAACCTTGCTGCAGAAGACACATGGCAGTCTCAGAAGCTCGAAACAGACTTCTCATTTCATGTGGGAGCAAGCAAAGAAATCTCTCTTCAAAACATCTACTCAAGTAAAGAGTTTTGTTAACTGGGAAATACAACTTGGGTGATCATGTCTTTTTTGTTCCATGATTGACTAGGCAGATATTCCTGCAGTAGGTTGCCATTACTTTCTGCAGTAGATTGGTTGCCAACCAAGGCTATAGAACCCAATCTGTCTTGTTATTTAACCCATAGCTGGAGGAAAGAGACACATTAATACCTTTTCCAAGGGTATTTTTGCATGTAAGTGAATGCAATGTTTTCAACTGGAATTCAAACTCAGCTCTCCTACTTCTCGTTCTGAGCTAATATCTACTGAACCACAACGCACATCTATTCTATATTACACACCTGATTTAGTAACCCCCCCTAGTTTGAGTGACTCTTGGGGCTTTTATTGGGTGAATATAGTAAATAAAAAAGAAAAAAAAATATCTTAATTATTATCAGATAACATATTACTTAATAAGTCCCAGACCTGGCATATAGCTGGTGCCACTATATAATTTTTATGAAGTACTATCCTTCGAATGGCATGTGACAAAATTTGGGCCTAATCGTATTATTAGCTTACAAATTACAGTTATTTAAGCAAAGCTACTGTTACAAATTGTCAAAACAATGGAAAAATCTGAATTTTGTGCATTGATAAAGCATTGCTTTCTGATGGGAAAAAATACTGTTCAAGCAAAGCAATTGCTTGATAAGTGTTATTCAGACTCTGCTCCATTGGAAACAATGGTTAAGAGGTGGTATGCTGACTTTAAACGCGGTCATACAGACACAAATACACAAATCAACAGTTGTCCTGGAAAACAAAAAAAATCCACAAACTCATTTTGGTCGATCGTAAATTGAAGTTACGTGAAATAGCAGAGGAGATGAACATATCAGAAGGCAGTGTATTAACCATTTTGCATGAACATTTGTCAATGAGAAAGCTGTGTTCAAAGTGAGGCCACATTTGCTCACAGTCGATCAAAAACAATGCGTCAATGATTCAGAGCGTTGTTTGCAACTGTTTTGACACAAGGAGTTTTTGTACAAATGTGAGACAATGGATGGAACAGAGATCCACCATTTCACTCCAGAGTCAAATCGGCAGTCAGCTGAGTGGACAGCAGCAGGTGAAAGCTGTTCAAAGCAACCAAAGACACAAACATCAGCAGGCAAGGTTTTGGCCTCCGTATTTTGGGATGTGCAAGGTATTTTATTCATCAATTACCTTGAGAAAGGAAAAACCATCAATAGTGAATATTATATAGTAATATTGGTACGTCTGAAGGCAGAAAAACGGCCACAAATGAAGAAGAAAAATGTGATCTTTCACCAAGACAACACACCGTGTGACAAGTCAATCACAACAATGGCAAAAGTCATTATTCAGTCACCCATCTTCCTCCTCAAGCTACATGACAGTTACACTTTCTTCTTCACGTTCTTCCTTGCCTCTTTTTTTTTAAACACATCCATGCAAAGAAATCACATTTCTTATCATCTTAACTACAACCAAAGACTGTATATGAAAGCAGGATGGAACAAAACCACGATTATAAAACTAACAAATACGAAAATCTAAAATCAGAGCTAATAAAGGAGGGGTATAATGTAAGTGTTAGAGCAGTGGAAATTGGAGGAAGGGGTTTCGTTGCAGCCACTCTGTACCAATTTCTGGGTCAAATTGGAATCAAAGGGCGTAATAGAACCAAAAGTATGAAACGCCTAATAGACATCACTGAAAATAGTTCTATGTGGATATGGAAGAAAAGAAATATTCCGTGGAGTGTTTCAGCGAACATGACGGCATGACATGATTGATCGTGAGTGCGTAATGAGGTTCAAGTTGCATTCTCGGAACGCAAGGTTTGCCGTTTCTCGTAAATTAATTTTGCCGTTAGACATTTGAACAAGTATAACTACACATGTATTTTGTTATAATGGGGGCCTCACATCAGTGGGGGGGGGGTGCAGGTGAAACCATTGAGAAGAAGGCCCCGAAACGGTGCACATTCTCTCCTGATGACCCCAATTAAAATATAAATTCAAAAGGACAAAAGTTCAATGAAGTCATATGCCGTAGAGAAGTTCGGTGGAATTGTTATTGGTAAGAGGAGCATTTTATATTCAGCTCGCTTTAGGTGAGTGCCAATTACTTTCCAGTAATTTTGTTCTTCAAAAAAAAATTAGTTCTAAATAAATACAAAAATAATTTAATATTTTTAATTTTGAAAACCTTTTTCACTTTTTTCTATGTTGTGGGTTGACTCAGATCCACAACACAAGTAATGTATTACAAACTTACATAAACAATACAATGCAAAACACAATGCACACACCAAAAACAATCATGAAAGACTTTTTTATTCCGAAAAAAATAAATAAATAATAAAAAGATGATGAACTCTCATTACTATCACCAGTAGGAAACAAGAAAAAATATAGAAATAGCTGTAAGCTTTTAAACTTTTTTCTCTTCAATTTTTGATTACTTAAAAAAAATGAATAAAAAAGGGTCCTATTAATGGTCTTTATTTTGTAGACTCTCCCTTCAACCATACCCAACTAAATTACTTGTCCTTGAATGCAGTTACTTGAAGCCAAAGGGAAGTAACCTCTCCATATCTATCATTCATTCTAGATATCAATTAAGATTAAGGTTTTTTTGTTTTTTTTACATTATCCCAGGACATTTTCCAAATATAGAACTCTGTAATAATCACTGCTGATTTTCTATTTTTCTCTGCTGCAATAATATTTTATTTAAAGTATCAACAAATTTATCCAGGGACAAAAACATACAGCAACAGGTGCAAGAAGTATGGTGAAGGAGCGATGTATGGTCAGTACGTGAGTACAAGCCTGTGTCCAATCGAAACCCGAAAAGTGGCACTCATTGTCAAAAAAAAAAAAAATGAATAAAGAAAAATTTATATAACCCTTCAGTTGCTTCGTCAGCGCTACACAAGGTTTTGAATTCAGTTTTTTTTTTTTTAGTTTTTACTCAATGTAGAAAATTTACCAACCACGTTTAGAGTACGTCACGGTCTGCTCTTCTTTATCGGCTTAGCCTATAGCCGCATGGAGAAGAGATGGATTCAATAAATCAAGCCTTTCTCAACAAACAACAGTCAGTTAAAGTGCCATACGTGATACACGCTTTGGGCGATCATGTCTCAACAAAAGAGACATGACTGGGCAGAGATCCCGCGGTAGGTTGCCATTACTTTCTGCGGTAGACTGAAGGCTATAGAACCTACTGTCCTAACCAATAACCGGAGGGAAGAGTCGGATTACCTTTAGGGTATTTGCGCGTAAGTGAATGCAAGGAATTCGAACTCGGCTCCCCGATTTGTCGTTCCGAGTCTATATCCACTGCACCACAACGCACATCCGCACCAAATGCGTGCAAAAAGTGAATCTCTAACGAACTCGACTAAAACTCGAACTCTGTATCGCCGATTTGTCGTTCCGAGCCGTTAATCATTTCAATGACCTTCGGTATGATAGGAACATAAAATGTGTTAACATGGGATCCGAGTACCCTTGCTTGACATACAAAAAAAAACAAAAAAAAAACGGTTGTTAGTTTCAGTACATGTGATTGGACAGGTAATAAACAACTGGGTTCATTTCATTTTGAATTCAGTTGAAACAGAGCGTTGAAATATTAAATCAATATATTTATTTTCACGAAGAATTCTTGCGAAAATTCTAACAAAAAATTTTCTTTAAGGAAGAAGCACAATAATGGAAGATGCCAGCGGTTTCAAAAGGCCTGGTGTTGCAGCAAAAAGTCAAGCAAGACCGACTATAATTTTTTTATGAGTACTAAGTCTTAAATTGGTACATTCTTCATAAAAAGGGTAACATTTTTTTTTTTTTTGTAGATTAGAAATAATTATTTAGACTTTCCCCAACAATTTTTTCTGACTGAATCGAAAATATTTTTATTTTTTATCTTAGAGAAGGTGGCTTCTGTTCATAAAAAATTGATCCTTGATTTTTAAAGTTATTTGGACTTAATTGTTCGGCGTAAGAAATTAAAAAATAATAATAAAATAGTGAACAAGTCATTTTTAGAGAACGAAAATTAATGCAATAATAAATTAATAATAATAAAAGGATGTATTCATCATTTTATACTTAATTTATTATTTTTTTAATCAGAAAATATAAATAATCAAATTAATAATTTTTACTAACAATAGGACAGTTTGAAACTTGACATTTTGCAAATAACAACAAAGTCCAATAACTAAATTTTAGATGAATACTATTTAGTAGTCAAATAAAAATATTTTCCCTATGAATGGAAGACTTTTGAAGTAGTCCTTATTTTTATATTTTATTCTTATCGTATTAAAATAATTATTGCCAGTTGTAAATCGACAAAGACGAGGGGTTTAATCAAAAAGGAATTAAATGTTTCACAAAAAGTTTTTAAGTTTAAATGTTTGAATAACAAACCCTTAAAAAAGTAAACATATCACTTATTTCTTTACTTTCTTTTTTCCAGACTACAAAAACGAATCTTCTGTGCTACAAGCCAACAAAAAATGTTTTAAAAACAATCCCAATTTTACCTTTTTGCATATTGTGACTATGTCTTTTTAAAAACTTTCTGTCAGTTTATGGAAACTCCAAGTTGGCGCGGATAGTTAAAGCCGGTCACGTGACAAAAATCCCGGCAATCGTTTTTATCGTCGCTGCAAACATGTCCACCCACTTTTTAGCTGTAGAGAGGAAACTGAACTAAAAAAAAAATATTTAAGGGCACTTTATTTATATTGTACAATTATTGTGCAGAGTCAAATTTAGTGGCATTTAAAACTGTTAAAGGCAGACTTAAGTTAGTATCAATTTTGCTGTATCATTTTTTTTTTGTTTCATTTAACTAAATTTAAAAAATAAACTATTACCAAACCAGACCTGTTACGAATTTCACTTCTTACTTTGTTTAAAAACATCTTTTCTTTAGGCGAGAATTTCAGCTTGCTGCTTAAACTCTGGTGATTGTTTTGTTTTGTAGCAATGAAACAGAATTCGAAGTAAATGTCTCTTATAATCACTAGGCTAAGCAACAATTTTAATAACGCAAATAGATGACTACCTTAACTGAAGTGATTGTGTAGGTGGACAATTCAATACATACATTATTTTTTAAAGTTTTACTCTGAACACCGCTTTCGTTACTTACAATGAGTGACAATGTTTATTGTTTAGAGAGACTTAAGAGAAAGACATTTTTTTTTAGATTTAGATACCTCCAGTCCAAACGAACCAAAGATTTGCTTAAAAAAAAAGCATACTTTTTTGGTTAAAATATGTATTCATTTTTTAGACTATGAGAAAGAAGAAATAATTTATTTAGGATTGAATTTATTTTAAATGAATAACTTGTATAAATTTTTTTTTATAATTAAGCGAATTTTATCACAATCTGTTAGTGTTAACTGTTAAGGTAAGAAGAAACTTAATTTTTGAGTGTGTGTTCAATAAGAAAAATGAAATGACAATTTCCCACACAGTGAAACGTTTTTGTTTTTTTTTTACAGTATGCAATAAAAAGCGAAACCTATCACCAAATGGCCCAAAAAGATTTGTTTGTGGTTTGCACTGCCAAAACAAATTCGTTAAAGTTTATACAATACAAGAAGTGTCGTTACTAAATAACATTTTTTTTTCACCATTTTCTCGTTAGCTATATATTTCTAATTAAAATGAATTTGTTTTTATACTAACGAATTTAATTTATAAAATAATTACTTTTTTAATACAGTGATTTTAATGATTTTCATAACAATTGGATAGGATTTTTATTTTTGTATTCTGGGTGGCAGGCGTAGAAGAGGGATGGGTAATGGAATTTTAAAAATGTTATAATTTTTTAAATTTAAAAAGTGTATTCATGATGGAATGAGCTTGATAACTACATTACCACGTCTAAGTTCCCCCAACAGTTACTTTTTTAAGCTGAACATCATAAGATATTTTTAAGTTAACCGATTTGAAGATATTTAATTTAAATTAATCATCATATTCAGTTGTATTAACAACATTGAACGAAGTTTTTGTTTGTTTGTTTTTTATTTACTCGTTAGGAAAAAAATAAAATTACGGAACCTGGAAATTTGCAGCACAACAACAGGTTAATATTAAAAAATCTCTCAGAGTCTCTTTCTATTCTTGATTTGTCTTCTCTTAAAGTGTAAAGAAAAGTAAGTCTCTTACAAGCTATGTATGTTTTAATTCATTTACGTGTTATATATATATATATATATATATATATATATATATATATGCATGACAGGTGAATGCCCAAGTTACACGCGTCGTCCGTCATTTCTGAAGCGACACGAAAACTGTCTTTACTCTTATATTAATGCAAGGGAGGGAATCCTGGCTGCCATTAAAAAATGCCTATCAGCAATTATCATCAAGATTCAAGATCGATGTATAATCTTTGAATTCGCCTTGCAGTCAGTGTCAGACAATCTTGAAACACTATCTAATTACCCAAGCACCAACGATGACAACTAAAACCTAGTTCTACATGCAGGGGGTGCCAGAAATTGTTTTGTTTCCTTCGTATTTCTATTTTGGGGATAAGCATTAACTGAAAAACTGAAAGATGGACACCTGGAAATGGACTTAAATTTTCCAGAACTCAAGAAGTTGTCAAAAAAACAACTACAGTTTACTAACTTTAGCTTGGGACAACAAGTGAGAACCAAATTCACTACTCAATGGTCAGCTAGACAGGTTTGTTAACCATTACCCCATGCTATGTTGCTGAGTCATTTACACTAAGTTTGGCTTATTACAAACAACAACAGAAGTATAGGCAAGATTATGACCATTTTGTACAAATCATTATGTGGTTTTGTTATAATTCCCTCCCCCACTTTCCTGTAAATAAAACTTCATCCTAGAGTTTTAACTGTATAAGTGATTTATTTTTGTTGTGATTGTTGTGTGAAAGCCAAGTATGTATGAGTTATGTTGAAAGAGATATTGTCAGTGGAAGAGACTAGCTAGGTTTACATTGAGATGACCAAACATTTCCCTATTTCCCATTTAGCTCTTGTGGCGCATTTTTAACTTTTCTGCAATAAATAATAGGATTATTACCTTTTGGAGTCTCTAAGCTAATAACATTGTTGGGACACAGAATGCGCTTATCTCCCTTTGGTAAAGATGAGTCAACATGGTTCACATGACAACTTTGTGATGTCACTCTATACAGTGACCCAGTCATTAATCATTTTTCAGTTTGTGAACAGCAATCAAATGAAAAGGTTGTTTTCTTTTAGCCTAGACCCTTTGTCCCAGGCTGAGGTTAAATCTACCTCCCTCAGCAGCTTACAAATACATGATGCCGTTTCCCTTTTGTATATAGACAAATCTGGACTATTTAAATCTGGCATCCTAAAAATATCTTACCATTCAGCCACAGAAGATATCATGGAATACCACTGTCAAGTGGTAAGACATGTTAGATCTCATGATGGCACCTCCCTGGTATATGGGTGTATGCAGGTTCAAATCCTGCCAAAAGATAGATATTTTCTAAACAAGATTTCTCAAATATCTAGGCTGGTGAATATTTACTGTTTAATTATAGAAAAAACAGACTATCCACTCAAATACGAGTATCCATTAAAAATAATGTTCAAAACAAATTTATATATATATATATATATATATACTAATATTAATTATAGTAATAATACCAATAGCAACAGAACTAATTCTGTCAAAACTAGCAATAATTAAACTACAAATGAGGTCGTCTTGAAACCCACCGGGAACTAACCCGGAGGGAAAAGTAGGGGAAGAAAAAAGAAACAAACAAAATACTTGAACAAAAAGTCAAGCATTCATGAGAAAGAAAAACACCCCAAGATGAAAACCTTAACATTAAAAAGCTCAATACAAAAGCAGAGTACCCAAAGCGAAAGTAGAGCAAGCAAAATCAAAAATCTAAGAGTGAGCCAATAACCTACCACGGTTTCGCTTCACAGCTCGTCAGGGAAAAATTGGCTCAACTAATTATATAATTATATGATTATATAAAGCTTTATAATATTTATTATATTGAGCACTGTTTATAATAAATGCTGGTGTACTCAAAATAGTAAAACCTGGATTTATATATATATATATATATATATATATATATATATATATATTAGGTAATTTTACTAATAAATTATAAAAATAAAGTACCTCCCCAAGAAATACTTATTTTTTTCAATTTCTTTTTTCATATAACTTTCAAGCACTCCAGTTCATGAATAAATATACATATATATAAAAATATATAGATTTTTCTTTCTGAATTTTAAGAGGGAGTTCATTTTGCTATGTTAATTAATTATCCCTCTTTACATGTCAGGCAGTCAAGTGTCATATGTGATACACGCTTGGGTGATTATGTCTTGAAAGAGACATGACTGACTGGGCAGAAGATTGTCCCGCAGATTATGACTTTCTGCGGTAGACAGGTTGCCAGCCAAGACTATAGAACCCAATCTGTCCTGTTATTTAACCCATAACTGGAGGGAAGAGACAGAGTAATACCTTTCCCAAGGGTATTTGTATGTAAATGAATGCAAGGAATTCAAACTCGGCACCTCTATTTTGTCATTCCAAGTCGATATCAACTGCACCACAGCACACATCAAAACCTAAAATGTAAGTATGGAAAATAATTAAAACTCATAATAAGGGGAAAAGATAAGAAAGAATATACTTTAAATAATATGATTATAAACTTCAAATTATTTTAAATGCTTTATCATTTGGTATGAGCATCTTTATATTTGGCTTATATAAGAGAGAAATGCACTGAATTTATCGAGCAAACAGAACACTGGACACACAAATTCAAATTTAGAAAATTGATATTTGGGATCTGAACTGTATATTTGATAGTGATATGGAATAGAAAAATTCAAATAACTTTCTTTTTTCATTCTTTTAAATTAATGCATGCTGAAGTTTTTAAATTGTAATAAGTTTTATGGACTTTGCACTGAAATAAAATTTACAAGATTTAATTTATTTTCATTTTTCAAATAACACTTTTTTTTCCATTCTTTTAAATTAAAACAAATTTAAAAATTGAAATAAAGTCCAATTAGATTTAAAAGCGTTCTATTTTGGGGCGATGTCAGTATATTCCTCTTGGGGTTGTGGGGATCACAATTTTTTAAAAGCACCTTCAAAGCTTACACTTAATATCAGGAAATTTTTCTCCCTGCAAAGATTGTAGTGGTTTTCTTTCACCAACATGTATTTTAACATTGTTTGCTGTTTGCATTCAGCAAATAAGAGGAAATACAAAGAACTAATGTGACATTAGAATTGGGACAAATGAGAAAATGGTTTGTGATTTTGTCTCAGCCTTAAGGGTTTCATGTTTCATAACTAGCAATTAAGTGAAATGGGAACTTCAAAAGTAGCCATCCACTTGACCAAAAATAATGTATAAACTAGAAAGAGCAGTCAAAGACTGCAAACCTCCACCAAGACAATACCAACATCATCTCACTGATTAGCAAGAGTTTATTAAAATGAGAAAGAATAACTGCAACAAACTTGACTGCTCTCAAGAATGAAAATACAAAAATGAACTCGACTGCTCTCAAAAGTAAATGCACAATTAAAATGAAACAGGGGAGGTAATTCAGTATTTGGCATTTGAAAGGCAAAAATTAAATTTTACTAATAAAACCAGAAAAAATAACTTAGAAACTATATCCCTAACTGGATCAAACCAAACATCTAATCAGTTCATGTTAGTCATGAGGCCAATCATTCCAGAAAGTTTCATCTGAATCCGTTCAGTGTGTCTTGACCACAGACAAACAAACGCGACTGAATAAAATGTCTTCACCTTAAGACAGAAGTAATAAATGAAAACTTGGAACAAGGGACAATAAACTTGGTTTTAAAAACTTCCACTTTCCACTCACAAGCCACAGTTAGAATTGAAGTAGTACAGAGTGTATGCTGTCTGCTGAGATGGAGTTGGTAGACTAAAGTTAAATTTCTTGCTGGTCGAGAAAAGCTGATCTGTTATTCTGAGATGTCAAAAGTTGCCCTTTAGTGTTACATTGTAGATTGTGCAAAAGAATCCCTGAAATAAACTTTGAATAAATTTACAGCTTTCCTGCAAACTGGTACAAGCGAGAATAGAGATGAAATATGGTGCTTCAATGTTTAATCAGTGAAAAGCTGAGAGAGTGTCCTATTGTACATTTTAATTAGCATATTGTTACGAACACGTTTGGGTCAGCAACACATAAAAATACAATTTTAGTTGAAATAATATTGAAGGGAGTGAATTAAACTATAACACAAGAGAATTTTATACAGAAAGGAAATTTATCATAACACCCAAAAATATTCAGCAAAAACACAAGAATAAGGTGACAGACTGTTAGGGCGCCACTCCTATTTGACTAATAATGGACTGTTCCCATTGCTATATATAGCAATGGTGGATTCTCTACAGGAGAGTCGTACAGAGTCACTAGACTGACGACTCTACGACACTGTCAGCCCTCTGCCTTCGGGTAGAGGGCGCTCTCTGCTTCCGAGCAGAGAGCAATAACCCAGTCGTGGTTCCGCCGAAGGGTAGAACCACGACTGGGGAAAAATAGACAGATATTTTTTGACCCGGCTATATGGCCGGGAATACTCACTATAAAATGACCATGTGTCACATCCAGCCTTGCGTGGGAAGGCTAGTAAATACAGTCGTACAGAGTCACTTGAGAGTCAGTACGAGTCAGTGCGAGAGTTAGTCACACTTCCGGTGGCGTACCGGAAGTAATCAGGTATACACACGTCTTACGACGGATTGGACTCTTGTATCTTTTCTATTGTAAATATTACTAATTACTTCTGTACATACTAACCGTTTTCCGTGGAATACAACTTATATTCTGATTCTGTTGTTGAGTTATTCATTTATACTTGGCGACATAACACAGACCTATAATATACCGTACACTAGAACGGGTTCAACTTCATACTAGTTTTACACAATATTCAATGGAAAATAAGAGGTGAGTCCAACGAGGAAGATATTTGGAGGAAGTTTAGGCGGAATGGAAAAAGGTCATTCAACTCAGCTAAAGATTATATATATATATATATATATATATATATACACAGATAAGGTTTGGTCAGAATGATTAACAAAACAATCTTTACCTTTCACAGCAGCACATGGTGTATTCACTGGATGTTGAGGAAGGTCTTCATGTGGAGAATTTCAGCTGGTAGTTTGATGGAAAGTTCTTTAGATGTCTTGAATGAACAGCCTGGCCGGTAGCCCAACAACTCTAGGGTTTTCTACTATTTCTTCCCTTTTATATAGAAATGGGGGCCTATATTCATTGGCCCTCTCTTTCTCTGGTCTTTTCCTACTTTTCACTGTAACCATAGTTACCAGGCTATTTAATCTCTTTTTGGGAAGTGTAGAACCTGACCCAGTGACCTAATTCATACTACTCTTCTTTCTGGAGTGGTAGAACACTGACCAAATGACCAGTTACTACTACTTCTTTGAAATTGGTGACAACCTGACCAAATAACCCAGTTACTACTATTCATGCTAAGGTGACTATTTTTAGTCATGACCCAAGGCTTTTCAGGCAAAAAAACGCTTCTAACTTCCTCGTTACAATATACAAAGAAGTAAAAAAAGGTATTTCAGTGTTATGTAGGAAGAAAGTGTCGACATGTGATCGAACACAGATCTCTAAGCAACAAACATAAATATCAAAAAAATTGTGCTACTGGGATCTCGTGACCATAAATATTTAGTATATAAAACACCCAGACAGAAGTCTACAGGTGTTTTGCGTCGTGCATCATTCTGGTGTTGTGCGTCATTGAAGAAATTGTTTATGAGTGAATTACTCGAGAGAATTATTCCAAGAGCATTAGTGTGGATTATTCGAAGAAGAGAAGGGAATAAGTATTGGGTAAGAATGAATAAACATGCCTACAATAAGATCTAGTGTCAAAAAGTTGTTTTTTGTTTTTGTTTTTTTCTCATGACATTTTTAAACTATCGTCACTCTTCAGCAATGTTTGTTGTTTTAAAAATCAAAGATTAGAATTGGAATAAAACGTAAACACGATGAAAGTGAATTTATACATTTTTTGTTCTTGAGAATTTACAATAAAAATATTAAACACTATTTATTTATTAGATTGTTTATTTATGAGAATAATTTTATATTTACAGTATTCTAAAACCTAATGAAATTTACACTAATGCAATGCAATATTTATCATTTACAAATATATAAAGAAATAAATATGAAACAATTTTTTATTCATAAATTTATAAACATATTCTAAATTATCAAAATATATGAATCAACTATAAGGCAATCCTTATTATTTACCATTTTATAAAATTCAAATCAGTTGGCAATTAGCCAGTTTTTTTTTGGCAACCATTCCAATAATTAATATAATAAATAAATAGTGTAAAAAAATCTAATAAATAATGTTTATCATTTTTGCTATCAATTCTCAAGATCAAAGAAAATGTATAAATTCACTTGCATATGTTTAAATTTTATTACAATTGTAATCATCGCTTTTTGAAACAGTAAACAGTGCTGAAGAGTGAAGGTAGTGAAAAAACAATGTCGTGGGAAACACCACCCTTTCAATGCAGCTTACGGCCATATCACGTTGAATACAGCAGTTCTCGCTCGATCACCAAAGTTAAGCAATGTTGAGCCTGGTCAGTACTTAGATGGGTGACCGCTTGGGAATACCAGGTGCTGTAAGCGTTTAGTGACAGATGTGCATTGTGGTGCAGTGGATATCGGCTCAAAAAGAGAAATTGGTGAGCCAAGTTCAAATTCCAGTTGAATACCCTGCATTCACTTAAGCACTGGTACCCTTGGGAGAGGCATTAATCTATCTCTTCCCTCCAGTTGTGGGTTAAATAACAAGGGTAGGACTTGGGGACCCTGCCCTTACAAAAAATCCCAATGAATCTTGATACTCAAAAAGAAAAAAAGTATTACTAGACACAAAACTTATATAAAACAACAATAAATTGTTGAAGGAAAAGGTATTGTGGTGATACTGAGCAAAAGCGAGGGACCTTATATTTGCTCTATAACGACCAGAAGGCAACCAAAAGTTGTCTCTGCGCAGATGGATTCGCGCAGATGTTCCAGTTGAAAAATAAAAATTAATCAAATATCAAAATTTCCATTTTGCGAGCCGACACAAATTTTATTTACCAGCCAATGGGAAGCCCAGAATCAAATTCAAGTGTGAAATCCAAAACGAGTTGCTTTGATCCAAAAAGCAGATATAAAAAGCCAAGACAGAAAGCACCCAGCAGACAGACAGACTGACGAGACGAGCATGATTAGTGTCTCCCTTGACTTAAGTCAAGTGGCTACTACGTTTGCCTCCCTTCACCTCTCCTTACTTTCTTCCCTGTCTCAAAAGTACTTACTGACCTAAGGAGCAACTACATCAAAGACTTTCCTTACTCACAATGCTCCCAAATTCCTAAGCCTTAAATCTCTTTCAGAGCATATTATATTGCCATGAACATTTTAACCTACGTTGGACTTATATTCATGTTATTACTTTAATTGTAAAAGCATTAATTGATATGTGTATACATAAAAATGTTATTTTTCTACTCAAATTGCTTTTCTTGATTTTATAATCGTTTTATGACTTATAGTGGGCTATCTACCACAAGGCCAAATTTCGTTAACCTGCAACAGTATACAATTACCTTTCACTAGAACGGAATCCTACTACAACTAGAAAAAGAATAGATAAGCAACCCACTATAGTATTACCAGCAATAAATTAAAAAAATTTAGTTGTCAATAAATGACCTGCCGAGTCTGATATGCCATAAAAGCAAAACAACCTTTCAATGCTACATCTTATCCATATTTTTGCCAAATATTGTATTATATTTTAAAATTACATTCAACCATGTAAACATGCACAGTTAGGCTGTATCACTTACCAATTTGGTGTATGTTATCTTTGAAGGTCCAAAGCATTCTAGTGGTTGCTATGCTTTTCACACCCACATACACTCCAAGGCATTTTACTCGTCTGCAATTGGTTAATAAATGACTACTGCTTTTGTATAGGACAATTTAGCAATCACAGTCGCCTTTTGAATCTTTCGGCTCAGATCCCATTTACCTAATCTGTTTAGTACATGTGTAGTGATTGGTTAATTTTTAACCAATCATATATTTTTAATGTAAAATCAAGTTTTCTTGCAGTTCGTCCTGGAGCCTATCCTTTTTTCCTTATATACTGCGTCTTTTCGCAAGTTCATCAGTAAGATCCCAAACTGCTATTTGATTCCATGCTGATCTTGCTCAACACAATTTAATGCACCTACAGACACAGAACTTTATAATTACAATTTTCTCTCTGAACATTTCGCCAAGTACTTCACTTGAACATTGTTGACTCAAACCTATTTTATTCACAACACATTCAAAGAAATTATATTTGTGTTATTCTTTCTCACATGCAAAGTTTATTCTAACACTTATTCAGAACATCTTTTCACAAGAAAGAACTTTCCTCGCTCAGTTGACTTTGATCAACCAGCAGACAAAGGGAAACAACTTTTTCTTCTTACTCTACATACATTGTATACTAATATTACATGCTTTGTTTTTCATTGTTGTATTTTATTTAATATATATATTTGTTGGTTACAAATTGGAGTCGTTTTTATTATCTTGAATTTTATGCTGGACAAATCATAATATAAATAGTCGATGTATCTGCATTTTGGTGCTGACCAGCTAGCGTAAATTCTTGGGATTACCCTGTAGAGGACCATTTGTAGAGGACGATGTGTCCATTACTAATTTATATTTACAAGTCGACTCGGCGTAACTTGCATCATGGAATAGAGCAGGAATTAAGGAAACACGAAAAGGTGAAAATAACCAGAACAACAATATATTAACAAAGGTTACATAGAGTTGAAAGCATGCAAATCAAATAAGGAAAGAAAAGTTATTTCCCTTTGTCTGGAGAGAAACGTAAATGTTAAAGTTCAGTTTGAATGAAGTTAATGTACATACTGTTAATGTCTGTTTCCAACTGGAGTTTTTTTGGTGTTGTATCTGCATGCTGTGAGATATAAAAATTTGTGCCGCTTATTGCTACCTGCAATTAGTGCGTGTGTATGTGTGAGTTAGGGAATAAACATGTCTGCTCTTGCCCGGGACAGAATCCTAACTGCCTAACATGTGACGCTCCCGACTTTTATTTGGCATGCCGGAACGCGGAAACTAAGGCTATTACGTGAACATTGAATGACCAAGTGTGTGTGTGTGCGTGTGTAGGTGTGAATGTATCAAACCCTACAACCCCACCTTGCTTTCCAGGACACCTGTTAGGTGTCATTCTGAACTTAAAAACTAAGGGACATAAACACTCACTGACTTTTTGCTCTGAGATATGGTAGTGACAACAATGGGACTCTTTACCTGTGGGTAATCTTCTTAGTACCCAGTCAAACTGACAACTTAATTTTAAACAAACCACATGGACATCACCACACATAGGTGAGTATATAAATGTTTTAGCAACATTCGATATTTGTACCCAAAAAACAACAGTCAGTCAAAAGGAGGGTTTTTCTCTTGACCTCATTTACCGTATACTTCCTTGGCAATTGCTTTAAAAAGTAACACTTACAATTTAGCATGACTGTTTTATTGTTTTTATAAATTTATGAAAAAAAAATTGTTTTCCTAGTTAGTTTCTTTATAAAACAGTAAACAATACATACTGCATTCTACTTGGTTCACATATCTAATCTAATCTAATCTAATTTATAAATGGAACTTTGTCTCTGTGTGTGAGTGTCTGTGTGTGTGTGTGTGTGTGTGTCCATTACCTATAGACTCTGAAACGGTTGAACCAATTTTCTTGAAAATTTACAGTTGTACTATAAGCGTCTGTGAGTGTTCTTAGCTAGGTTTTGTGTCGAGGTACCCCCGATAAATATCGAAAATTGATAATTGAAAAAAATCGGGTGATAGAAGGAGTGGTCCGATTTTAATCAAATTTGGTACACTCATAGACAAAGATATAAGAAACGATATTCAGAAGTTTCAAGGTCGCAGTTCTTACAATAGTGCAGAAAATTTGATATCAATACCAGGAAATCAATTTGACTTACATCCATTCATTTTTCTTTCAGTCTACGGTTTCGCTTTAACTGGAAACAACTACTGCTTTTTAGTCTTTCATGCCAACGTCCAAAGCGTCTGAGCTCCAGAACCATGGATTAATTTTAAAGCTTTCATTACACCCAAGCAACGTTGGGCTATACAGCTAGTCCTATTATAATTCTGGTTGTCTTTCCTTTCATTAGTTTGCACAACCATTATACCCTGCCAATACTTCATAACAAACTATTTGTTTTGATCATGTGGAAAATAAAAAAAAAAAGAAAAGACACTACTTGGTTTCTGTGAGAAAATGAACGAAAGGAAGATAAAAGTGTTTAACGCCGGTTTCAGTGGAATAGAAAAAGTTTGCAATTTTAAATCTTTCCATTTGTACCCACTTCTTAAAATAATGACCATCATAATAACAATCATAAATATGAATATTTATGATTGTTATTGCAATATTTTGTTAAAGTTGTTAAGCTCAAATATTTAATGATGCGTTTGGGGAATTTCCACAGATATTTTATTGTCATAAAACTTGCCATGAGCTTCCTCGATCATTAACTTAAGAATTAAGATTCATTAGAATGTTAAAATAAGAAAACCATAAAATTTTCAACGGTCTTTTAGTTTTTAGAATTTTGTAAGTTTTTATAAAAGTTATAATAAAAATATTTGTTTTCATAATTATTTCTTTATAAAATGGTAAATCTTAACTTGGCACCTTGACTTCAGGCCCTTTCTCACAGACATGGCGTGGCTTCCCTCTGTCTTTCGACAAATATTTTAATGGCAACTGCTCTGACGAGCTTTTTTACCTGGTGCCCTGACTACATGAACTTAAGTGTACTGCTAGATTGGCATGTAGACTTAGTGTTGAAATAGCTAAATGTAATTGTCACTTCTACTATAACAGTTTCTTTTCTTACACTTCTTGCCCATTTACTTGCTTCCTTAAATGAAAAATCAATTGCCATCTTCTTGAATCCCATTCATATTTTATCCTTTACTAAATCCTCCCTATACCCAGATTTTTCTCTCACTTTTACTCCCACTAAACCCCCTGCATACTAGTGGACTTTCTACTGCCTTGCTTGAGGTGAAATGATTAAAAGAAATTAAATGATTAAAAAAATAAAATAAAAATATATACCAGGGCACAGGTATATAGAGGCCATGTGTTGCACAGACTATATGATCCACACTCTCAGCCATACCATCAAAATGCAAAGGAATACATTGAGATGCATGCTTCTTGGGCTTCTGAGTTCCATCTACCTGAAACAGGTGATTATGAGGCACCAGTTTTTTACTGTCACTTATTCCCCAGCTTTGACATGGACTTAGTTGCCAGGGACGATTTGAGATGCATGCTTCTTGGGCTTCTGAGTTCCATCTACCTGAAACAGGTGGTTATGAGGCACCAGTTTTTTACTGTCACTTATTCCCCAGCTTTGACATGGACTTAGTTGCCAGGGACGATTTGAGATGCATGCTTCTTGGGCTTCTGAGTTCCATCTACCTGAAACAGGTGGTTATGAGGCACCAGTTTTTTACTGTCACTTATTCCCCAGCTTTGACATGGACTTAGTTGCCAGGGACGATTTGAGATGCATGCTTCTTGGGCTTCTGAGTTCCATCTACCTGAAACAGGTGGTTATGAGGCACCAGTTTTTTACCTTCACTTATTTTCCAGATTCGACCTTGACTTAGTTGTAGTGCCATGCCATAGAAGCATTTTATCAACAGTGAGAACTTGTCCGCACTGTCATTCCTGGCTATGACAACTGTTGCAACATATATAATGTACATATATAAACATATACATTACATGTTTTAGAAGCTCAAAAAAAAAATTAACATTTTTTTCAAATATATAAAATGTTACGTAAAAAAAAACGCTAGAAAGGAAAACAATAGGAAATAGTACATTAATACAAATAGCAAAAAGATTGTTAATTTTAGAAAATACAGATTCTTTTTTTTTTTCACCTACATTTAGGATGATGATATTTTGGCCTTTTTTATTTTTTCATTTCCTTTTCTTTTTGTTTTTATTTCTTTATAGCAAACCGAAAGGGTTCCATACTTTTTTTTTTTTTAAATAGTGAAATTTTTATTTTTCTATCTTTACACACTAACAAACTGGTGACTAACAACAATATAATCTATTAAAATCTTGCAGCAAAATTTTGCTACAAAATCTGGCAAGAATGTTATGTTCCTGCAAATCACTGTTGTCATTTTTTTTTAAATTTAAGAATTTGATTTTAGGAACTTTCAATTTTTGCACACACTTGACTCACATGAAAAAGGGTTTGATGTCTGTTATTGTTGTGGTGTTGTCTTGTTCTGAAATTTCTGTAGAAAAAAATGTCCCATTTTTTCCTTTTGTGGCATACCAGTGTGTATACCAGAGCGATGTATACTGTATAACCTGAAAACCAAAATGACCAATGTGTTGTACAACCTGGAGCCAAGATGACAAAAATTAAAATGGCATATATGTTGCATACCCTTCAAGGAAATGATGATTGTTAATTCAACAACAGGGTCCCAAAACTTGTTTTCTCTTATAAAATCACTTTTTTTTTATGCTGACAAAATGATAATATTCCCATTTAATAAAATGACGATTGTAACATTATATATATATATATATATATATATATATATATATATAGTGTATCGAGGCAGCAAATAATTTTCTAAACATATACTGTTAAATATAAGAAACAATGAATGTTTATTATGTTTAATCATGAGCCGTTCTAAACGTCATATTTTGGCTTTAATTTCAGTTGAAAATAAAGACAAAAATTCTCCAACATTTGGATATTTTTTTATTAATTTGCTTCTAAGCTTTTGGCTCACATGAGCCATCTTCAGAGAGGTTATTTAGACTGTAATACAATAACATCCATCATCACCATCATTGTATTACAGTCTAAATAACCTCTCTGAAGATGGCTCATGTGAGCCGAAAGCTTAGAAGCAAATTAATAAAAAATTATCCAAATGTTGGAGAATTTTTGTCTTTATTTTCAACTGAAATTAAAGCCAAAATATGACATTTAGAACGGCTCATGATTAAACATAATAAACATTCATTGTCTCTTATATTTAACAGCATATGTTTAGAAAATATCTCAGTCTGGGTTCCAATCTCAAATGCTCACATACTGCTTACTACTACCAGTAATCTGCCTCTTATATAAGCGAATACATTATATTTCGACACATTGTTGACATAATTCTAAGGTCCATATTATCTGACTTTGGTCCCACTAGTTTGTAAACAATCAAATGTTTTCCCAACACAAGGAATTTTGCCCACATTCTTAACTTTGACAACAATCAAATATTTATCAAAACAATGTCTATTTTTCTTTTGCTAGCCAGTTTGCATTTTTTTTTTTTTTTGCTGTTTCTTAAAAATACACTTTTTCATGAAATTATTCACCAGATCAAATAATCTACAATACTTTTGCTTTTGTCTGTTGCACTGACCCCCACAGACGCTATCATGACCGTCGCTATGTTATTATAGCAAAGGTCATGACACTATCTTTTTTCTTTATAATCTGAGATTAGTTGAAACTCGAGATAAAGAAAATAATTATACATACTACAAAGTTAAGATGAACTTGGAATGATTTAATTACCTACATATTAATTGAGAATTGATAACAAAATAATAAACACCATTTATTTGCATAACAATGAACTTAGCTCACTGGTGCCTCCTATATATAAACTTACTCCAGCCACAAGATTAGCAAGTAGGTCCCACCCTTTTACTATGAAACCAATAAATTGTAAATACAAATTCTACTCCAGCATCTCCTTTTCTTGCACTTCTCACCTGTGGAATTCTCTTCTATTTACTTGCTTCCCCGACAGATACAATCTTCAAGAATTTAAATGTAAAGTCAATAGTCATCTCCAATCTCACTAACCTGCATCCTCTCTCTCATGCTCCTTTTTCCGTCCACTCCACTCTCATCAGTATTCTCATCCTTCTCTTACCCACTTCCTGACACCCCCTATAACCTGTCACTCTTTCTCATAACTTCCCTTTTATGTAACCCTCTGCAAAACAGTGGCAGTAAAACGCCTTGCTTTGGGCAATATGATTATTAAAAAAAATTCCTATACCATTATAATATGTATATAAAGTGGGAGATCAATTCTACATTACAATCAATATATAAACTGATCCCTCACTTTATGGTCACAGTCATCCTTCTCTTACCCACTTCCTGACACCCTCTATAACCTGTCACTCTTTCACATAACTTTCCTCCTATATAGCCCTCTGTAAAACAGTGGTAGTAAAATGCCTTGCTTCGGGCGATATGATTATAAAAATAATAACACTGGTGTCATTAATATCTAAAGAAATGAACAAACAATTATCACTTGATAATTATGAGTACACACAAGCGTGTCTTAGAAGGCTAGTAGCTAAAATGAGAGCAAAAAAGTTTAACGGCAACTGTGGGTCATGAGGCTATTATAAAAGCATCAGCAATTGCACACCCAAGACAGTTGGAGGAAATGAAGTCCGATGATGTAATTCAGCTAATAGTAAAACCATAGCACCTAAAAAAAAAGCTAGCGAATGCAGAGAGAGCTAAGTTCATGAACATTTTTCAAAAAGTAAATGAACCATTCATTCAATATATTCTTCATTTGAAACAGGCTGCTAAATATTGTGAGTTTGAGAAACTGGGATCTGAAAGCCAGTTGATCAAAGATTTGATTCAAATGAAATTGGTAAACAGCCTTCAAAATGAGGAATATTGACAGATAACTCTAATGCAGTTACAACTGGAAAAGTTGTCACTCAAACAGTCGAATTTGTTCAGCAAATTTAATTAAGGAAATGAATACATGCATGATAGAGAAAAAAAACAAGTAATGTGCACTTGGTGTGGTTATAAACATCAAAAAGAAAAGCAAAAATATCCATCATATTTCTTTTTAAATGATTTCACCCTCAAGTAAGGTAGGAATGCCACTAGTATGCAGAGGGCCGTAGAGAGTGAAAGTGAGAGAAAATACTGGCTATAGGGGTTATCGAAGAAAGGATAAAAGCTTAATAGGATTCAAGAACAGAGAAGATGGTGATTGACATTGCGTTTAAATTTTTGAAGATTGTAGTTATCAGAGAAGCAAGTAAATGAGAAAGAGTTACACAGGTGGGAAGGGCAAGAAAAGAAAATGTTGGAGAAGTGGTGGTTACATTTAAATATTTCAACGGTAAAAGGGTGGGACCTGGAAGCTAATCTAGTAGCAGGCTTAAATTCATATATTTAGAGCACCAGGTAAAAAAGGTTGTCAGTGCAATTTCCATGAAAATATTTAGAGGAAAGACAGAGGGAAGCCACGTTATATCAGCCAGAAAGTGACTAAAGTCAAAATGCCAAGGCAGGATCGATTAGATAGCAGATTCTTCTTTGGATTTGGTCAAGAACCCAAGATGAATAGCAGAAGCACCCAACCAGATATAGCAACAGTATTCAATACACAGACGAATGGTAGATTTATAAATGTGCAAGATAGATTCTGATAAGAACCTCGAGGTGAATAGCAGGAGCACCAGACCAGATATGGCAATGGTTTCAATGCACAGATGAATGGTAGATTTATAAATATGCAAGATGGATTTTGACAAGAAAACTTTCAGGCATGAGACAATGATCCCACTTTCCTTGCAGTAGATGTAGCTGTTGATTCAATGTAGTCATTTCACTTCAAGTCAGTTGAAACAGTGAGGCCAAGGAGGCGTAATATGTTGCTCTCCCGGATACTAGCATCAGCTATGCTGATGTCTAGCAAGGAAGTTTCTCTCTGGTGGTTAAAGGAGATCAGTTTTGTTCTGGGGGCATTCAAATTTACAAGCCATTTTCTGCCCCATTTAACCACTGATTGGAGGTCCATTTCAAGAACAGCAGCCAGGTTTACTTTGTCAGCTTTGAAAGATTTCCTATTAAGATGGGAGTAAATGGTGGTGTTATTCGCATAAATGCCTACTTGGGAACTGATGACATCAAGAAGATCATTGATGAAGATCAAAAACAGCAGAGGACCTAAGATAGAACCTTGAGAGGTCCCCATGTTCATGTAAAAAGATCCGGAAGTGTGCCCATTCAAAATGACCTTCATTTTATGATTTGATAGTGTTGTGGAGTACAACAGAGAAGATTGTGCGTTGTATGTAAGTACAAGTGTCGGTCCCTTAGGTTTGACGTACTGGTGAAAACTTTGTATTATCACGCAGTAACACAGAGTAATTTGCCAGGTCGCTGACTTGTATTTTCTCCCTGACTACTTGCTACACTGTTACTTATATTAGGAGAGAGAGTCTCTATCTCTAGACAGGTGAGTTCACCATAACAGATAGAAATGAATAGATTAAATCAAACAGCTGTCCTGTAATACCATAGCCCTGGAACTTATCAAATGCTTTTGAGGTACAGCTCAAGCTTCACAGTTATGATCAAGAGCTTGGTATGCATATTCAGTTGAAAAAGTAAGGTTAACGAGGCGCAATATGTTACTCTCCAAGAGACTAGCATCAGCCATGCTGATGACAGGTAGGAAAGTTTCTATGTGGTTGTTAAATGGGAACAGTTTTGTTTTGAAAGCATTAAAATTTACAAGCCATTTCTTGCCCCAGTTAACAACAGATTGGAGGTCCATTTCAAGAGTAACAGCCAAGTTTACTTTGTCAGCTCTCACCGACTTTCTTTTGAGACAGGAAGAAATTTTAGTGTCATATGCATAAATACCTACTTGGGGACTAATAACATCAGGGAGAACATTAGTGAAAATCAGAAATAGCAGAGGACCTAGGATAGAGCCTTGGGAGACACCTGCGTTCGTATGAAATGATTTGGAAGCGAGCCTGTTTAAAACGGCCTTTATTTAATGATTTGATAGGTATGATAGGATTAAATCAAACAACTGTCCTGTAATAGCATAGCCTTGGAGCTTGTCAAATGCCTTCGAGATATCTAGAGCCACAGCTCAAGCTTCACTGTTATTATCAAGAGCTTGGTATACATATTCAGGGATGGCCACTAGCATATCATCAGTAGACCTGTTAAAGCAAAAATCAAATTTTTTTTCAGAGAGTAGGTTGTGAGAAGTGAAATGTTTAACCATGTCAGTGTGGGATACACATTCACGCATTTACATATATTCATTATTACACCTATGCTTACTTCTGTCAGGCATGTTCTCATCTTTGAGACACACAGCTTTCATTTAGTTTTCACATGACAACCTTACTTTCCCACGTATTTTGGTGTGGTTATTTAAGCAGCGGATTCACATGTGTTCCCTTTGGTGGGCAGTTGGACCCCAGCCTACTGGCTGGCTTTATGCCACTCACTCACACATAAACAACGCACTAATTGCAGGTCACAATTAGGTGCCAATTTATTTCTTTTACACACATACATGTGCACACACACATTTTCCAATACAAACCTCTTAATTGCTGTTGTTCCCAGGTCCACCCTGACCCGAAGTGGTAGCAAGGCCTCTGATTGGGAGGTTGTGAGGAGCATGGAATCACCTCTTAATTGCTGTTGTTCCCAGGTCCACCCTGACCCGAAGTGGTAGCAAGGCCTCTGATTGGGAGGTTGTGAGGAGCATGGAATCACCTCTTAATTGCTGTTGTTCCCAGGTCCACCCTGACCCGAAGTGGTAGCAAGGCCTCTGATTGGGAGGTTGTGAGGAGCATGGAATCACCTCTTAATTGCTGTTGTTCCCAGGTCCACCCTGACCCGAAGTGGTAGCAAGGCCTCTGATTGGGAGGTCGTGAGGAGCATGGAACCACCTCTTAATTGCTGTTGTTCCCAGGTCCACCCTGACCCGAAGTGGTAGCAAGGCCTCTGATTGGGAGGTTGTGAGGAGCATGGAATCACCTCTTAATTGCTGTTGTTCCCAGGTCCACCCTGACCCGAAGTGGTAGCAAGGCCTCTGATTGGGAGGTTGTGAGGAGCATGGAACCACCTCTTAATTGCTGTTGTTCCCAGGTCCACCCTGACCCGAAGTGGTAGCAAGGCCTCTGATTGGGAGGTTGTGAGGAGCATGGAATCACCTCTTAATTGCTGTTGTTCCCAGGTCCACCCTGACCCGAAGTGGTAGCAAGGCCTCTGATTGGGAGGTTGTGAGGAGCATGGAATCACCTCTTAATTGCTGTTGTTCCCAGGTCCACCCTAACCCGGAGTGGTAGCACCTGTTAGGGTCCCAGCTATGGGCAAATAGTTAACCCCCAAACTGGGGTCAAAACACTATGAAAGTATAAAAATACACTTTTATAGAAATATATACATAAAAATAGACATTTATAGAAATATATACATTTTTGAAAGAAAAATATTACCAACAATACATTTTTGAAAAAAAAATATTAACATAACACATTTTTTAATTAAAATCTGACTAAATCAACCTTCTCACTATAACCAAATATTAAAAAAAAAACTTAAAACCCCACCCTTTTTGGTATTAAATAACCCACAGAGGTGTTGATATGCCGTTAAACAAAACTTAAACTCAAACTCAAATGGGATATCAATTCAACAACTGAAGTATATACATTATTATTCCTTTCGGGACTTTCCTTCTTCAATGAATAACTTTCATTCAACAAGTGACTTTCACTTATGCTTCTCAGTGTTCCTTTATTTGCATGCTTATTCAACCCTGTGTAACCTTATTGTTAATACATGTTTTATTGTGTTCACTCTGGTGTTGTTTCTTATTTCCTATGTCATCTTACGCCGAATCAAATCTCAAATAATAAATATCGTAATAGGACCTCATGTCTTCTACAGACTGGGGTCTAACTGCCCACGGAAGGGAACATGTGTGAATCCACTGCTTGAATAACCATGCCAAAATGCGCAGGAAAGTAAGGTTATCCTGTGAAAAAATAAAAGAAAGCTGCGTGTCTCAAAGATGAGAACATGCTTGAGAGAAATAAGTGTAGGTGTAATAATGTGTTATATCCCGGGAAGGAATAACAGGGAAAAGAATAGTGTAAGAACAATACTTAACATTGAAGATAGATTAGAAGAGATTTATTATACAACAGTACAATAAACCAATAGACGTACAAGAACAATCAACATATAGTAACAGGAATAACGATCAAGTAGAATATGTCTCTGCCTATGACGTATGTGTCCGTCTAGTGACGTATGCCCCCAGTCACAGTCTTTTATAGACTAGACTATATCCATTACAGGGTAGGATAGGATGTTCCTCTACAACATAATGAATATATGTAAATGCGTGAATGTGTATCCCACATCAGCACTGATTAGAGCCTCAAATACTTTGCTGAATAATAATAAGAGACTAATTGTCTGCTTTGATGTGAGAACTTCAAATTGATTGAATAGAGGCGAAATTGAGGATTTGTTATTCAGCACAATCTTGTATTAATCAGCCTTTGCTGAAACATGGTAAGAGACTAATTGTTTGATATAGATGTGAGAACTTCAAATTGATTGAATAGAGGCAAAATTGAGGATTTGTTATTCAGCACAATCTTGTATTAATCAGCCTTTGCTGAAAAATGGTAAGAGACTAATTGTTTGATATAGATGTGAGAACTTCAAATTGATTGAATAGAGGAGAAATTGAGGATTTGTTATTCAGCACAATCTTGTATTAATCAGCCTTTGCTGAAACATGGTAAGAGACTAATTGTCTGCTTTGATGTGAGAACCTCGAATTGATTGAATAGAGGAGAAATTGAGGATTTGTTATTCAGCACAATCTTGTATTAATCAGCCTTTGCTGAAAAATGGTAAGAGACTAATTGTCTGCTTTGATGTCAGAACCTCGAATTGATTGAATAGAGAGAAATTGAGGATTTGTTGACTAAAGCACAATCTTGTATTAATCAGCCTTTGCTGAAAAATGATGCAGAGACTAATTGTCTGCTTTGATGTGAGAACCTCGAATTGATTGAATAGAGGAGAAATTGAGGAGTTGTTATTCAGCACAATCTTGTATTAATCAGCCTTTGCTGAAAAGTGGTAAAGACTAATTGTCTGCTTTGATGTGAGAACCTCGAATTGATTGAATGAAGAGGAGAAATTGAGGATTTGTTATTCAGCACAATCTTGTATTAATCAGCCTTTAACAAACATGGTAAAGACTAATTGTCTGCTTTGATGTGAGAACCTCGAATTGATTGAATAGAGGAGAAATTGAGGATTTGTTATTCAGCACAATCTTGTATTAATCAGCCTTTGCTGAAAAATGGTAAGAGAGACTAATTGTTTGATATAGATGTGAAACTTCAAATTGATTGAATGAGAGAAATTGAGGATTTGTTATTAAAGCACAATCTTGTATTAATCAGCCTTTGCTGAAAAATGGTAAGAGACTAATTGTCTGCTTTGATGTGAGAACTTGAATTGATTGAATAGAGGAGAAATTGGTTGTTGTTAGCACAATCTTGTATTAATCAGCCTTTGCTGAAAAATGGTAAAGACTAATTGTCTGCTTTGATGTGAGCAATTGATTGAATGAAGGAGAAATTGAGGATTTGTTATTCAGCACAATCTTGTATTAATCAGCCTTTGCTGAAAAATAGTAGAACTAATTGTCTGCTTTGATGTGAGAACCCTCGAATTGATTGAATGAGAGAAATTGGTTGTTATTCAGCACAATCTTGTATTAATCAGCCTTTGCTGAAAAATGGTAGAGACTAATTGTCTGCTTTGATGTGAAACCTCGAATTGATTGAATAGAGGAGAAATTGAGATTTGTTATTCAGCACAATCTTGTATTAATCAGCCTTTGCTGAAAAATGATGAGACTAATTGTCTGCTTTGATGTGAGAACCTACAGATTGATTGAATAGAGAAGAAATTGAGGATTTGTTATTCTTCAATCTTGTATTAATCAGCCTTTGCTGAAAAATGGTAAGAGACTAATTGTCTGCTTTGATGTCAGAACTTCGAATTGATTGAATAGAGGAGAAATTGAGGATTTGTTGTTATTCAGCACACTCTTGTAGAACTGCTAGTAATCTCTGGAACCAAACTTGTGAGATGCTATATTTTGTTTTGTTCTATCAGCAAACAATAACTTTGCTTCATTTAGGACACGCATGCACCAATTATAAACAGAAACATTTATTGTAATCAGACGTTTCATTCTGGTACAGTCAGAAGAAGTGATTCCAGTGGGCAATAGCAGCTGAGCATGCAGGTGAGAACCAAGGAGATGAATGAGATTTAACTTGGAATTTCCTTGCTGAATGAAAGCATTGATGCTGGCTTTTACACAGGAGGATACCTCAGAGGTGCATTTTTGAATCAGTCAGTCAATTAAGTGCCATACGTGATACACACTTTGGGTGATCATGTCTCGAATGAGACATGACTGACTGGGCAGAAGATTATCCTGCAGTAGGTTGCCATTGCTTTCTGCGGTAGACTAGTTGCCAGTCAAAGTTATAGAACCCAATCTGTCCTATTATTTAACCCATAACTGGAGGGAAAAAAACGGATTAATACCTTTTGCAAGGGTATTTGTGCGTAAGTGAATGCAAGGAATTCAACTGGAATTCGAACTCAAAACTTCTCTGCAACTCCTTTTGGTCGCTTCAGGCTCTCGCTTATATGCATTTCCACTCAAAACTGGAGTAGGATATGACTGGTCTCGGGAAATCGGTGAATTACTTAATTCCAATAAAGGTCTCTTTGTTCTCTGGCTTTTGAAGATTAATTATCTTTTTTAATTAAGGGTTTTTCTTTTCTGTGAGCAGAAGTCACAGGCATCGATCTGCCCAAATCCTTTTCTTCATTGATATCTCACACTAATACCCTTCAAAGGTGTATATGAATTCTCCTCCTTCCTTAGTGTTCTACCTCTGCTCACTACCAACCAGTCCTCCTTCAACTGATTTGATTTGGCAGTCTGAGGTCGCATTTACTTATGGCCATTAATTAAATTCAAAAATTTCAAAATTTCTCCTACACAAGGAAAACTGGTTCCCAGTCAGAAATTTGCCAGATATCTCTCTCGATTTCTTATCGGAGTCACTAATTAAATTCTTAATTCACAAAGAAATCCTTATTTCTAACCCTGTTTAGAGTGAAGTATCATTCGCCACAAGCTTCAGCTGGTCACTAAGGATATTTTATTATTTTAACGTTTCACTTGTATAAAATCTCTTTATCTGGCCCTATGTTTTGATAACTTGTACCAAAAGACAAAGTCATTAATCAATTGTCTATATTCACCATATGGTCTCTTTTGTACGCTGCCTCTCCATGGGAACTTTCTTTAAGATTTTGCCTTTTTTCTAACAAAATAGAAAAAATATACACTTTTGACTCCCTCAGCAATGTTTATTGTTTTTAAAAGCAATGATTATAATTTGGGGGGGATGTGCATTGTGGTGCAGTGGATAAGGACTCAGAACGATAAATCGGGGAGCTGAGTTCAAATTCCAGTTGAATTCATGGCATTCAGTTACACACAAATACCCTGGGGAAAGGTATTAATCTATCTCTTCCCTCCAGTTATGGGTTAAATAACAGGACAGATTGGGTTCTGTAGCCTTGGCAGGCAACTAGTCTACCGCAGAAAGCAATGACAACCTACTGCAGGATAATCTTCTGCCCAGTCAGTCATGTCCCATTCAAGACATGATCACCCAAAGTGTGTATCTAACTGGAGGAGAAAGATGGATTAATACCTTTCCCAAGGGTATATTTTTACAAACTTGTTTATAAACATTGCCAAGAGAATTTTTTTTATTCTCTTGGCAATGTTTATAAACAAGTTTGTAAAAATATACCCTTGGGAAAGGTATTCATAGTGGTGTCAAGGGAACAAACGTCCTTTTGGAACACTGTTTTTTTGCAGGTGCAAAGGTTAAACATTGCTGAACTTTATTAAAAAGCATGAAGCGTTGGACAATTTACTCAGGATTTATATGAAATAAAAAAATATTTTTACCCTATTCAAATTAAAAACTTTCAATTTGCCAAAAAGCAGAGATATTAAAAAATTAGATTCTAAAAATGATGTGTGGAAAGTTGAGGGGGTGAAAATTTGGACTTGTAAAAATATTCAGCTCATCCACAAAATAAAAAGAAGAAAGTAAAAAAACTGTAAATTCAAAATTTTTATATTCCAGAAATCTTTGAGGTGTTTTATAAAAACTGTTTTTCCTCTTTTTTGGACCAGTTTCTTCTTATAAAGAATGCTACTTTGAATGACTGACTTCTCAAAATGTCTTATTTATATCTCATGTTGGGATGTCATAGTAGACATAAAAGTGAGCAAATATTCAATAGATAAATGATCAACTCAATTCCAAGGTGCGTTAATTGAAGAGTATAAAACATCTCAACATTTTAGTGGGCTTTCAACTCTCTATTATGATTTTGGACAAATCTCTCTTTCAATTCAACTCATATGTAATGTAAATGTAATAGTGGCTTTCTGTTGCAAATCAATCATCACCACCAGATGTGATCAAAAACGGGTGCTGCAAAGCTGATCCCCTGACCAGCTCCCTCTATGTGTCTCAGTTGCATGCTGTGAATGCTCTTCCAGTTCACTCAGTGCATTTTTCCTGTCTGCCTCTTCTTCTTTTACCTAAGGTAGCACCTTGTAGGACAGCAGTGGAAAGAGTGTTGGCTCTTATGGCACACCCATAGCATTTATACTTTCTCTTCTTGAAAAGTGGCTATGAGGTTTTCCAATGGGCCTGTTTATTGTCTGATAGGGTCTCAAGTGGGGCAAGGAGCTGAGAAAAGTTAGCTGTGACGGTCCTGCCATGTCGATGAAAATCAAGAAATGTTTTGGCTGCATGAAATAAACACGTACTGTTTTGCAAGTTGCAACATCTTAAAAGACACAAACATTTGAATATGGATTCAACAGTTTTTCCACTTCATGACAGCCAAGAATGTTAAGCTGAGAAGGTGTAACGAGTCAATTTTTTAAAATCATATAATAATTCTGCTTGTTCCTTCCTTAATTAGTTACTTAGTTGCTCTGTCCATTACACCACTTACTCTCTATACAAGCTTTTCCTTCCCCTCTATCTTTTTAAACATTACTCTCCTCAGCCTTTCTCTTACCTTTGCCAAATGGAAGAGTATTAAAGGATGAGAGAGTAGGAGGAGAGAGCCTATAGCATTACCGTATCAGTAGCAGCTTAAGCTGGGGGTTGTAGCAGTAATTGTGTGTGTGTATATGTGTGTGTACTGTACAATATAGTAAAAATAGGTAGGTTTGTTGTAGTATCCCGTGACCTAATAACGAAATTTCTGGCCTCTACACCCTTGGCCATTACTCAGTTGATCTTTTCTTTTTACAATGGACACAGGAGCCATGATTTTTCAGTAATAAAAAAAAATATTTTCTCTTTCAAAATCTCTCACAAAATAGCATACAGTATTTTGGTTATGGTCTGTGCATACATTGCTTAATATAATATAAGATGACAGTAAAGTAGCTTCTATTGACATTACTTTTATAGATATTTTAATAAAATTACACTTTGTGTTATCTTTATTATCCAATACCTTTATATTTGAAGATGTTACTATCATTTGTAGTATGACAAAGTAAAATTTTTCCAGGAAATCATAATTATTCTTCCGTGGAAATTCCACGGGTTCCGCTAGTGAATTATTAATACTAGTCATCAGTCATATGACCAGGTAAAGCCACTTTGTAAGTTAGCCCCTGACCAGCTCCCCCAATATGTCTCAAATGTGTGACAATATCTGAGTCACTGTGAATTATCTTTTACTCACATCATTGATACCATCAGCCCATTTTTCCTCTGTCTGCCATCTTTTCTTTTATCTTGTAGGATAGTAATGGAAAGTGTCAGCTCTTATAACAAAAGTCCATACCATTTCGACTTTCTCTTCTATATATAACATTTATATATTCTATATAACATTTCTCTTCTTGACAGTAGTTATAAGGTCTTCTAATGAGCCAGTCTGATGGTGTCTTGCACTGCATCATTTAGGATATGATCTATGTAGGAGATATCTGGGACAGTCCTGTAGAATCTCATTTCCAATGCTTAGAATCTTCACTGTTATTCTCCTATGATATATATCTTGTTGATTATTGTGATATGCCCTGTGAAATCAGTTATTGTTCTTTCTTGTAAGATTTGGTGCATCACTACCAGATCCAAGGATTGAACTCATGACCATTAATGATAACAGCTAATAAGCAAAACAGGTATTTTGGTATTATTTTCCACTATTATTCTCATCTTGGTTGATATAGATGTTATTATAGACAATGTTTCAACCAAGTACCCTCTGGTCATCATCAGATGCCCATTGATTGAACAATAGTTGATTTTTAGTTTGTTAATCTCTTCTTAAATGTAGGGACATGAACGAATATATATATATATATATATAGTTATGAATAAATTGTACATTGCAACACGGAAATTTCTGTTTTGAGATAGATCCTCATCATCAGGCAATGTTTGATGTTGGTTGTACAGATGATTTACATTTAAATGTAAATCATCTGCACAACCAACATCAACATTGCCTGATGATGAGAATCTATCTCAAAACAGAATTTTCCGTGTCACAATGTACAATTAATTCATAACTATATAAGTATATTAAGCTCTATAATACTCATTATATTGAGCACTTTTCAAAAAATACATTTGAGATCCATTTCCTCTCCCCTAGTTATGGATTAAATAGTAGGACTTGTAACTAGAAAAATCATTATCACTAAAATATTGTTAATGCAATATTCACTTGCGAAAAAAAAAAAGAAAAGGAATATGGGTAGGTTTTGAAGGCTATCACAATGCGTTTAGTAAAATAAAGGAAGGTAAAGAAGGCGTTAAGTATTACCTATTTATTATTCATTAATATTTCGAGATCAAAATCTCATCTTCAGAATAATAGAAGAGCTTGATTTCACATCCGCTCATGAACCGTGCCTTTCAACGAATGGTTATCTTTCACTGCTACTGCTGTCATTAATTGTAGTGACTGTGTGTGTGTGTGTGTGTTTCTGCATATGTGTGTGTGTGTTTATGGTTTATATATGTGTGTTGACTGGTAGTAGAATTTAGCTTTTTCGCATCTTTGTTAAAATAACAGTGGGTGCTGTTTTACGATTTGATGGTATATCTGTCTGCTTTAATTTGTGGTCTATATATGTGCGCGTAGACTGATAGCAGGATTTGGCATTTTCGCATCTCTGTCAGAGTGGTAATTATTTTTACAACCTAAAATAGAATTGTGTTTTAAAATAACCCACATGGGTTTGATGAGCCATAAAAAACAAATCAGTCAATCACTATTTACACTATTTGTATTATTTGAATAATAGTCCAAAGAATGTAAATAGTGTAAATACTACCTCATCTCAGAAATATAGACAAATACTGAAATCAATCAAACCCAAAGCAAATTAATGCTACAACTATAATATTAGTAAATAGTTGGATTTGCTACCAAACAATTTGTTATGGCAAATTTATCAACAAATCCATTTGGGATTCATGGACTGTTTAATTTTTTATTTTGGTTTTGTAAACACTTTGTTAAAAGAGAATAAATAAAAATACAGGATGTCCATAAATTAACTGTACAACTTCTGGCATTTATTGTATCCATTAACATTAAGATCCATCAATACAATTCTCTGCATGTTAAAGAAGTAGTTCTAATTTATATATAGTTTGTTCTTTAATTCATTTTTGTTAGGGGTTACAGGGTGTGGAAGAATTAGAGACAGAATTGTTAATAACAGGAAGAGGAAAAAGTAATAAGGATAACAGTAGATAGTGATTGACATTTCATTTAAATTTTTGCAGATTAAAAATGGCTGGAAAGAAGGGAGCCGAAAGGGAGTAGTATAGAATTTGTGGTTACATCTAACTAGCTCAACTGTAAATTAATGAGATCTCAATGCCAGTTAAGTATTTAATGTCAAAAAGTCAAGGTACCATAGTGAAGAGCTCATCCAAACAATTACTATGAAAGTATTTATAGAAAAGGCACATAAAAGCAACCTTAGAGTAGTGGAAAAGTAACTGAAGCCAAGCCACCAGATCAGGACCAATAATATTGCTGATTCTTCTTTGGATCTTATCAAGAAGCTCAAGGTAAATAACAGGGGCACTTGATCAGATGTGGCAGCAATATTCTAAACATGGACGAATAGTAGATTTATAGATATGTAATAAAGAGTCTAGAGAGAAAAATCTAGCACAACACAATGAATCAACTTTCTTAGCAGCTGACCTAGCAAGGGATTCAATATAAAGGTAGAAGTTCAGTGTGTATCCTGGTTCACTGAGACCAAATTGAACACTCGCTACAGTAAAAAGTATGAAAAGGAAAAACAGCAAATCATATTAGGATTCATGTCTGGCACAAGAAGTTTATGAAAATAGAAACTGAGCATCATCGAGATGTATTGCATGCAGATAATGGAGCCCATGTATACATTTTCTAATGTGTTTAAATAAAACTTTATTTACTTACTTGTCTTTCAATAAACCTTGTAGAGTTATTTTTGCTTTTATCAATTTTTAAGAATTTTAAAATAGTACTGATAATTTATGGACACCCTGTAGATAAAAAAACAACTTCAATGTAAACACCATTAAACTCAACCCACAAAAATACCAAATACAATTATCCAAATAGGAAAAAAAAAAAAAAAAAAAAAACAGAAGAAATATCAGAATTTCACCATAAAATATATTTTCCTGTGTGGTTCTTATTCTCTTCAAAACAAGATTATTTCTTTATGGATACGTTTCATATAGTCCACAAACCTGAAACAATGAAATACAGTAATACATAAGGATCAGAGAAAGAATAATTTAATATACAAAGTGTGTTCCAGAGGTTTCGAGACTTTTCCAGAAGAGATATTTATTAATTTCAAAGAAGTACAAAATTCTAATCTCCTTCAAAGTAGGATTCTTTGACTTAAATGCCCTTGTTGTGGCACTCCAGCCACTTTGTGAAGGCCCTGTGGAAGTCATTCAAAGTGAAGGGCTCCAGAACCTTTGTCACAGCCTCCTTCAGCTTCTCAATATCTTCAAAACAACTGCCCCTGAGGTTTTCCTTCAACTTTGGTAACAACCAAAAGTCACAGAGGGTAAGGCCTGGACTGTATTTTAATGCTCATCAACCATCTCCCTGCTGTTGTCAATGCATCTTTCCTTCTGTTCATCACTAAGCACCCTGGATATAAACTTTGCACATGTTCAGAACTTCATAAATAATTCTGTGTACAGTTGCCACACCAATTCCAAACTGCATGCCTATTCAATAGCAATTCTATGTGAGTGGGGGGTGGAGGTTCCCAGGAGGAGCCAAGACCCCCCTCAAATTTTGGCTGGCTTCTTGGTTGCTCCCCCACTCACATTTTTATAAGAGTGAAAAAGAGGGCAGGAATAGATTAGAAATCCAATACTATGAATGAAAAGTTATTCCATTTAATTTAGTGAAGTAACATATTCAAACTCATTCTTAAGTTGTGTATATATGATAGTGGTGTATTATGAAAATGAAGATTTTGCTTAACTTTGTCCCCCCTCTTCCTCAGAAAAATCTCAGTCCCTAAGTGCCCTCCCTCTCCACTTTCAGAGTTCCACAATCACCACTGTGCTAATTGTCTTCATAGGCAAATGACAGTCTTTGTTCAGAAAATTATGAATTTTCTCAATCAGCTCTGATGTCTCTCTTTCTCTCTCTCTCTCTTCCAGGCTCTCTAATTCTCTCCCCTCATCTCTATCATCCTTGAACCACTTATGTCAACAAAAAAAAAAAAATGCTTGGCTCATACAAGCTGATCTGTCTGTAGCAGTCTGAAGCATTTCATAAATTTTTGTAACATTTTTTACCCCATTTAACTTTATTGCATAATAAGTTCCCAAATTGTTATCACATCCCAATTGCATTCTGTAAACTTGTCAGCTGTGACAAGCAGTGTTGTGACCCTGTGACTAGAGTGTGTTCAAAAAGCTACAGCCATCTTCCTCATTCTAGAATAACAAAGGTTGGCAGGTCAGCTTATTAGAGGTATGATAATGATATACTAAAATTACAATAATCTATAATGGTTATATCTTTTTCCTCTAAAATAGTTTCAAAACTTCTGGAATGCACCTTATATATTAGTATAATATAATAAAAAACCCCAATTCAGTTTGAAATTCCCTGCAAGTTACCCAGATTGACATACACCTGATGAAGGCCGGAGAGCAAAACAACCGAAATGTAATAGCAACAACAAAAATGAGGTCTGCATGAAAGTTTGCATGTAAATAATGTAAATAAATAAATTTTTGTACAAAATAAAAAAAAAAAAATTCACATTAATATTAATTGCTTATAACTAACAGAGAAGAAATTTATTTCATTACAAAAAATATGGCTGACAATATTCTCTTTGAGCTTACAGCTATATCATGTTGAAACACCAGTTCCCACACGGTAACCAAATTTAAGCAACATTGAGCCTGGTCAGTATCTAGGTGGGTGACTGCTTAGGAATACCAAGTACTGTCAGCTTGGATATGCCCAATCCTCACATCCCACCCTTGACATAATTAAAAAGCATTTAAGTTGCAGGGTGTGCCTTGTGATGCAGTGGATATCGACTCAGAATGACAAATTAGGGAGCCAAGTTTGAATTCAAGTTGAATTCCTTGCATTCACTTATGCACAAATACCCTTGGGAAAGGTATTAATGCATCTCTTCTCTCCAGTTATGGGTTAAAAAATAGGACAGATTGGGTTCTATAGCCTTGACTGGCAGCCAGTCTACTGCAGAAAGCAATGGCAACCTACTGTGGGATAATCTTCTGCCCAGTCAGTCATGTCTCTTTTAAGACATGATCACCCAAAGTGTGTATTACATATGGCACTTAACTGACTGACTCTGAGTGACAAATTATTTTCATTCCAATAGCCTATTTCCTGCAGACAAAACATCACAAGCATATAATTATTTCCATGGCTTACACTCCTTCCTTATCATTTGAACAGGAGAAAAGGTTTATCCTTTGTTTTCTGTTTAGGATTGGGTTTTTTTTTTCCAGTTACTTCTAAATTCTACTTCTCAACTCTATACTTCTAATATCTGTGTCTAAACTCTGAAATTGTATCTACCATTTTTTTTAATTTCTTCAATAAGAGTAAATAGGCACATGTATTGTCCAGTTCACACTCCTTCCCCATCTTTTGTACAGGAGGAGAGGTTTATCCCTTGTTTCCTGTATAGGATTGGGTTTCCAGTTTCTTGTAAAAGTCTTTTCCTTCTCTTTCACTTTCAGTAGCTTCTTGCATCTTTGTGGTCTTATCGATTAAATGGATAAAAAAAAGTGTTCATTCCTCAGTTCTACTAGTTCAGACTTTTATAGCTAGGATTCACCATATATATATATATATATATATATAGTACTTTGCAAAAATATTAGGACAAGAACTATTTTATCTTTTATGTCGCATCAAAATAAAGTTTAAAATCACCCCATCCTAACATTTTTGCACACTACTGGTAGTGTGCAAAAGTATTAGGACAGGGGCGATTTTCCTAAAAACCTCACTGAAATTCAAATACAGGGTGAAAAAGCCAAGTAAATTGCTAATAAATATTGATTATTTAAAACTAGGTGTAAAAGAAATGTATTAAAAAGAAGTTATCTTTAATTTTTCCTATTTTCTATTAAACAAGTTATTTTGAAAGTACTCATTATTCTATTATCCTTGGATATGACTGACTTTTTTCTTGTTCCCCCCTCTCGAATTGATAAATCTAATGTTACTTCGCAAGACACACTTTGGGAACAAATACAAATTGCTTGGCAGGAGATACCATTAGATACATTGAAGAAGCTTATGATGTCAATGCCTGACAGAATGAAAGCTGTGATCAAAGCAAAAAGCTATTATAGTAAATATTAAATTTATTTTGTAACAACTATTTTTTTCTTGTTAAAGCATTTGTTGAGTAAATCAAATAAAATTACTTTAATTGCTTATTTTCTGTCAATATACCTAATAAAGGATAAAATAGTTCTTGTTCTAATACTTTTGTACAGTACTGTATATAAATTAAAACATCCTCATTCCTTCTACATTCCACTGATAAGAAAAAAATTTAACCCAAACAGTTTCTTCCAAAAACTGCTACTAATATGTAGAACACACACCTATTAGCATAGAACATATGATTACATTTGGCAATAGCAACTGTAAAATGATGAGACCTCTATCTTAATCTAGTACTGCACTTAATTTCATAAAGTCTGGGTACCATAGAGGAAAGTTCATCAGAACAATTAACATGGGAATATTTGTAGAAAAAGGCATAGGGAAGCTACATTATGGTGCTGGGGAAGTGACTGAATCCAGGATACCAGGTCAGGGCTAATAACATTGCAGATTCTTCTTTGTGTTTTATCAAGAACCTTATATAGAAAGAAGTGTTGACACCGACATATGTGGTTGAACACTGATTGCCAAATAACAAACTATAAGAATGGATCACGTGACCATGATAATAATCTATATTATGCACCAGACAAAAGCCTGAGTAGATCAACTGAGGGAGTCAACAGAGTGGATTGACCGGATGGATCAACCAGATTGTGAGTAGCAGCAGCAATTGTACTAGTTACAGCCAAGTAGTAGAGGTCAGTGTTCACAGTGTGATACTACTATTTTGTCTTTGAGTACATTACTCAGGAGGACTCCCAAGAGAGGATACTATGTATTATCAGGAGAAACCGCTTAATACAGTACTATTTGCAAGATACACTAATAACTATTTTGCAAATAGCAAGATATTGGAATATCACCCTGTAGTAATAACTATTACTACAAATCCACAAGTAACTGAAGTAATATACCAAGACCCAAGACAATACAACCTTATGATACCACAACACATCGGTAGCCTTTTAGGTTACAATAAATAACCAATGAGGTTATAATAAATCTCTAAATACATAGTTGAAGCACCAGACCAAATGTAGCAGTAACATTCAATGCATGAATAAATGTGGGAAGGGACAACTCAACACCAAAAACATAACTTTTTTTATAACCAAATAAAAGTAATTTATTAATGATTAAAACCTTCTAAGTGAATATTTTTTTTTATTGAACAGGTGAAGAGGCTCATCCCTTGTTCCTGGTTAGGATGTGGTTTCCGGTTTTTCTCTTTTCCAATCTTTTCACTCTTTTTTTCTTATTTTTTATTTTTTTCAATTGGAGTAGATAGACTAAACTATCGCCCGGTTCACACTCTACCCATGTCTATTGAACAGGTGAAGAGGCTCATCCCTTGTTTCCTGTTTAGGATGTGGTTTCCGGTTTTCTCTTTTCCAATCTTTTCACTCTTTTTTTTTTTAATTTTTTTCAATTGGAGTAAATAGACTAAACTATCGCCTGGTTCACACTCCACCCACGTCTATTGAACTGGTGAAGAGGCTCATCCCTTGTTCCCTGTTTAGGATGTGGTTTCCGGTTTTTCTCTTTTCCAATCTTTTCACTCTTTTTTTCTTATTTTTTATTTTTTTCAATTGGAGTAGATAGACTAAACTATCGCCCAGTTCACACTCTACCCACGTCTATTGAACAGGTGAAGAGGCTCAACCCTTGTTTCCTGGTTAGGATGTGGTTTCCGGTTTTTCTCTTTTCCAATCTTTTCCTTCTCACGTAGCTCCCTGTGCATCAGTGGCGATTTCGCCTTGCTTGGGGTGATATGATTAAAAAAAAAAAAAAAAATGTTATCCTGTCAGATGTCATTTTACCAACTGCTGCATGTATGACACAATGGAATCAAGCTGGCTTTCTCTTTTCCAATCTTTTCACTGTTTTCTTTTTTTTTTTTAAATTCTAATAGATAGACTAAACTATCGCCCGGTTCACACTCCAACTATATCTATTGAACAGGTGACAAGGCTCACCCCTTGTTCCTTGTTTAGGATGTGGTTTCCGACTTTCTCTTTTCCAATCTTTTCTCTCCTACATAGTCCCCTGCGCTTCAGTGGCGTTACTGCCTTGCTCGGGGTGATATGATTAAAAAAAAAAAAAAAAAGCCATGGCTTGGAACACAGACAAATTAAAATGGATGGTGAATGAATTTTATCTGGACTGAATTTTCTAACTTGAACAGTTATGTAATATTGGTTCAACTTATACAGCAGTGAATGCTGGACAATCTCATCACAGATTACCTTTTTGCATACATAATGATGGTGGACACGTTGAAAATTAACAATTCCAATAATAAATTTAAAATATAATTTTTTTTTTTTTTACAGGCTAATTGTTACGCGGATACTTTTGGAAAGTAAAGGTGAAGGAAGAATGTCAAATCTCTTTTCCCAAGTATCATGAACAGTGCAAACAAAAAAAACACAAAACTCTCACTCCAGTGTGAAATTTGAAAGAAATTTACATTTATTAAAAACATGAAAAGTAATAATAATAATACAGAATACAAAATAAGCTTGCACAAATTTTTCCTTTGTGCACCAAACAATTAGGCAAGATAAGAAATCTTAAATACAATTCTGTTGGACTCATAAAACTATTATAATTATTATCAACAAAATATTCAGATTCATTCAACTGCAAAGAAAAGAGAGAGAATGATCGCAAATCACAGGTATCAATGGGTTTATTTTAGGCAGTAGTTTAGTTTTACAAAATGAGATTCATTCATATTTTCACAAAAAATTCAAAATTAGGGTTTAATAACTTTAATCTTCAAACAAAATTTCAAAGATAACTATAGAAAGATAATCATATTTCTCTCAAAATTTGAAAAATCTACTTTCTGCTTCTTCCTATTTTTTCATCTGCTTTTTCTTTTTTTTGCTGTTATTTTCTCTTCATTGTTGCCAATAGGTTTTAGTTTTTCTTTGTTTAATTTCCAGAAACAGTCCATGGTCATTTGCTTGTGAAAGCCCATCCCTTCTGTCTGTCAGACAAGCCAAAATTTTTAAATAGCTATGAACTGGTTCTGAATTTAATAAAACTATGGGATATAACTTACTTTCTCCATTGGTTAAAACTCACAAAATGTATCTCTCTAAACCACACCTGTTTGCAAACTTTATTTTAGTGTGTTTTGATATATCTGAAGGTATGATAAACCACTTAAATAATCTCAGCATCATAAAAAAGCACCCATGCAAAATTGTCTGACTGCATTAAAGAAATTCTTATAGATAACGCCACCATTCTAAAGAAATCTAATTGTAATTAGGTTTTAAGATAATTGAGGCTGTTCATCTAAAACGATTTAAGCCAAGCCTCAACCATAACCCAATTTGCTAATGATAGTAATGTGCTGTGTGTCTTTTAAAAGACACACTCAACATTGAATGACAACTACATCTCTTTTTGTACAGTTTAGAATTTCTACAACTTCTGCACAATACAACTTAGAGCATAAACACAAGAAAACATTAACAGCAAATGTCTTGAATGCTTGGGGCTAGAATCAATACAGAGAATTTCTACACCCTCTTAGCCGCACCCCCAACCCCCACCCTACCGTAAGGTAAACTGTAAAACCATGAGAAAATTTCTTTTTAAATTTATAATAATTTGCTTATCTGATACATAAAACATGCATTAAAGAAAAGTTACTGCCCCAAAAGTTACTGTGCAAAAGTATTAGGACAAGAACTAGTTTATCTTTTATGAGGCATACTGACAGAAAATAAACAATTTAATTAAAGTAATTTTATTCAATTTACTCAACAAATGCTTTAACAAGAAAAAAATACAAAATAAATTTAATATTTTTTTGCTTTGATTCATTCTCTCAGGCATTGACATCACAAGCTTCTTCAATATATCTAATGGTATCTCCTGCCAAGCAGCTTGTATTTGTTCCCAAAGTGTGTCTTGCAAAGTAACATTAGATTTATCAATTTTTTTTATCCAAAATATCCCATAGATGTTCAATAGGATTGACATCGGGGCTTTGTGGGGGCCAATTCAAATTACAAAGCCTTTCTTCCTCTTCCTTTTTAGTTTTAATTCTTACAAAGCTTTTCATCCTGTGAATTTCAGTGAGGTTTTTAGGAAAATCACCCCTGCCCTAATACTTTTGCACACTAGTATGCAAAAGTGTTAGGACAGGAGTGATTTTAAACTTTATTTTGATGCCTCATGAAAAATAAAATGGAACTTGTCCTAATACTTTTGCACAGTACTGTATATATATATATATCTAAACTTATTCATGAATGGAACTTTGTCTGTGTGTGTGTGTCCGTTACTTATAGACTCCAAAACAGCTGAATTGATTTTCTTGAAAATTTACACAGTTGTACTATAAGCGTCTGCGAGTGTTCTTAACTAGGTTTTGTGTTGAGGTACCCCTGATAAATATCGAAAATCGATAATAAAAAAAAAATCGGGTTATAGAAGGAGTGGTCCGATTTTAATCAAATTTGATATGCTCATAAACAAAAACATAAGTGATATTCTGATATTCAGAAGTTTCAAGGTTGCAATTTTTACAATAGTGCAGAAAATCGATAATATATATATACATATAAGGCAAGATGTTTGTGTGTGTCTGTTTATCTGCCTGTCTGTATTTTTTCAGACCTTTTATTTTAGTTTCGGCTTTGGTTCTAAGTAGGTATAATTGTAGTTCTTAGTCTCAGCCATGATACCATTTACTCAGAGGACTTATTTAGCCTTCAAAATTCAGTTTACAATGAAAAACTTATTTGATATCGATACCAGGAAATCAAAATTTGACTTACATCCATTCTTTTTTATTTCAGTATACAGTTTTGCTTTAACTGAAAACAACTGTTGCTTTTTTAGTCTTTCATGCCAACGTTCAAAAGTCTGAGCTCCAGGACCATGGATTAGTTTTAAAGCTTTCATTACACCCGAGCAACGTCAGGCTATACTGCTAGTATATATATATATATATATATATATATATAAAATAAAAATTTATATGAAAAACTATTTATTATTAGATCCCTTAAAAATAAAAATTTATTAAATAAACGCAACAAAATTAATGTCATATGCAGACATTGTAAATTATTCACATTAGAAAATGGATAAAACCTAAATTAAATAACATTGAATACTGCTGCCATATCTGGTCGGGTGCCCCTGTTGTTCTCCTCGGGCTTCTCGATAAGGTTCAGAGGAGGGTCTGTAATGTGATAGATACCGACTTGGCAGACCGCCTGCAGTCTCTCTCCCACCGGCGCGACGTGGCTTCCCTGTGTCTCTTCTATAAATACTTTCACGACCTTTGCTCCGATGAACTTAGATCACTGGTGCCCCCTAAATACGAATTTGCACGAGATACTAGATTAGCAACTAGATCCCACCCTTTTACAGTGAAACCGATAAAATGCAGCCGTAACTTCTACTCCAACAGTTTCTTTCCTCGCACTTCCCGACTGTGGAATTCTCTTCCACACGATTGCTTCCCCGACGGCTACAATCTCCAGGAGTTTAAATGTAAGGTCAATAGACACCTCCTAACACACTAACCTGCTCCCATTCTATCAAGCACTCTTCCCATCTGCCTAACCCTCATCCTCGCTATCCTTACTCATCTGTCACCTTCCTCCTGACATTCCCTATGTCTAACCACGCCTTCTCTTTACCTTCCCCTATGTAGCCCCATGCGCAATAGTGGCAGTGGAATGCCTTGCTTGGGGTGAGATGATTAAAAAAAAAAACAAAAAAAAAACATGCATATAACTAACAAGTACATAAGAAAAATAATCACTGACAAACTAGTTAAAAAAAAATAAAATAAAAATAGAGCCAAAAATAGAATAAGTATTTTTTTTTAAAAAAATAAATCCCCCCTTTGTATCAGGATAATAAACTTTACAACAAATGGATAGATGGAGCAAAAAAAATCGCAGTTTAGGGTTTTTTGGAAAAGATCTTTTCTTTAACAAATAGACAAAAGAGGACAAGAAAGGAAAGAATAGGAGATTGGTACTACTAAAAAAGGAATATCACATCAAATGTAATAAAACTGAAGGGAAAATGATAAGATCAGATTAATGGGAGGCAAAACATTAAGGAAGGAAAACAGACAAGAGAAAAATAGGGTCAAGGAAAAAGAAAAAAAAGAGGAGGAAAAAGAGTTGGTTAGCACAGAAATTCTTCGGGGTCAAACCCCAAAGTGAATCTCCATTCTGATTAGCCACACAAAAAATACCCACATACATTCACAGTAAACAGAAAGAATTTGTCATTTAAATGTAAATCATCTGCACAACCACACCAGCATTGCCTGATGATGAGAACCTATCTCGAAACATAGAAATTTCCATGTCACAATGTAAAATTGACATAACCATATAATTATATTATATTATATTAAGCTCTATAATACTCATTATATTGAGCACTGTTTATAATAAAATAAATGCCAGAGCATTCAAAATAAAAAAAACCTTGAGTCCTCTTCACTTGGAATTATATATATATATATATATATACACACACACTAGCCAAATAGTTTGAAAAAGTGCTCAATGCATACCCAACACAAATGAACTGAATATGCAGAGCTAACAATATGTTAAGAACAGAACACACATCACTTACTTGCTACCCATTTACTTGCATTGAGCACTTTTTTGAACTCCCATATGTTGGTCTTTCCAGCCACTATTTGGCTAGTGTAAATTTTCTCCTGCCCCACAGTAGAGCACCTTTTACGGTGTATTTTTATCTGCTTATAAAGGTTAAATATACTATTAAAAATACCAGAATATCATAACATCTAGTACAAGCCTATGCATATTGTTATACTGGTACACGCCAATAAAGGTTAAATATTAAAGATTTTCGCACATTTGTGATCATACTTTTGAACTACCTGTGTGTTGGACAACCGGTGTATTTTAACATCTAGTATGAGTCTACACGTATTGTTTCACTGGTGCATGCTCATAAAGGTTAAAGGTCATTGCATGTTCGTAAAGGTTAAATATACTTTAAACTATCTGTATATTATAACATCTGGCATATACTATGCACATTATTCCACTAGCATGTGCTTGCTAGGGTTGAAAGTCTTTGTAAACTCATAAAGGTTAAAGATTAAACATACTTTCATACTACAAGTGAATTGTAATATCTTGTATATGATTACACATATTCTTTCACTAGAGGACAGTTATTTCCATGCTACAGGATTTATCGGGAATATGGAAAAGTTTGAGATTCCATACTCGCTCAAGAATATCCCGATACCTTGTAGATGTGTGTATATGTGATTGCTGTTGAGTAAGATCGAGTAGTTCCTTGCTAGGATGAGGTGAAGGGTGCTATTTTTCTTGTGTAGGTATGCCAAGAGCAGAAACGGAGAAGTTCCATTTTAGAATTAGGAGATGAGCTGGCTAGCTTCGCAAAGAAAATGATTAATATTATGGATAGGACCAAGTTCAGGAAGAAAAAAAGGTCATTTCCAGAAGCAACTTTTAACTGGGTTTAGGAAAAAAAAATGCTTATAAAAGGCGACAAAACGGGGAATGAGTTCTAAGGATTACAAGAAAAGAATACAGGATGAAGTCACAAAATTTTATAAAAAAAGCATCTATAATATCAACAAGGAGGTTTAAGACAGCACAGTTAAACTGTGTATAGGTAACAGAGTGGAAATATTGTGCAAAAAAACAAGCATTTCTAATGGTGAAAGATCACAAAGAAAATTTTCCCAGCAGCCCTTCGTTTCGGTTGATCAATCCTATTAAGACAGAGTTGGGTAAGATATGCCATTCTGGATTGGCAAGGGTATGCAAATTTCTAAGAGTTGCCACACAAGATAACCAATGGAAGGACATGGGTGAATGTATCTCTTGGTTTAATGGAATTGATGATAAGAAAAAGAAGGTGTTCATTAAATACACTATATTAAAAACATTTAACCCCACCCCCCCGGATAATGGAAAAAATTCTACTGGAGGCTTTGCAATACACTAAGGACTATATTAGTATGCCACCATAGCAGGTTGAGGTAATTTGTATTGTCATAAATTGGTTGTTTCATGATTGAGAGGCTTGGATTAAGAAATCCAACAAGGCGTCTTTAACGTACCATAAGTGTTGTTTGATGGTGTGGAGTTTTCTGAATTGATTGGATTATACATGTTAAGTAAATTAAATGAACTAGTGCATATAGACAACCACAGGTTGTACAGAGATGATGGACTCAAGGTGGCACCTGATAATAGAAGGGAAAATGACAAAATCAGAAAAGCACTGTTTAGAATCTTCAAGATCCTTGGCTTTGATATCAAGAGTGACATGAAAAGTGGTACAGTAATTAGATGTGGAGTTTGAGCTGAATAGCAGTACTGTCTCTCCGTACATGAAGCCCAATACTAAACTGAGGTACGTGAATGCCATTTCTAACTACCCCGCAAGTGTAATTAAGCATATCCCTGAAGGTGTAGATTGTCTAGGAATTCTTTCTGTAGAAATATTTGAAGGGAAGGAGAAAAAGTATTAGTTGCCATTGAAAGGGAAGTGGCACAATTCCCACATCTATTGAACAGGTGAAAAGGCTCATCCTTTGTTTCCTGTTTAGGATGCGGTTTCCGGTTTTCTCTTTTCCAATCTTTTCACACTTTTATTTTTTTTTTCCAATTGGAGTAGATAGACTAAACTATCGCCCGGTTCACACTCCACCCACATCTATTGAACAGGTGAAGAGGCTCATCCTTTGTTTCCTGTTTAGGATGCGGTTTCCGGTTTTCTCTTTTCCAATCTTTTCACACTTTTATTTTTTTTTTCCAATTGGAGTAGATAGACTAAACTATCGCCCAGTTCACACTCCACCCACATCTATTGAACAGGTGAAGAGGCTCATCCCTTGTTTCCTGTTTAGGATGTGGTTTCCGGTTTTCTCTTTTCCAATCTTTTCACTCTTTTATTTTTTTTTCCAAATGGAGTAGATAGACTAAACTATCGCCCAGTTCACACTCCACCCACATCTATTGAACAGGTGAAGAGGCTCATCCCTTGTTTCCTGTTTAGGATGCGGTTTCCGGTTTTCTCTTTTCCAATCTTTTCACACTTTTATTTTTTTTTTCCAATTGGAGTAGATAGACTAAACTATTGCCCGGTTCACACTCCACCCACATCTATTGAACAGGTGAAGAGGCTCATCCCTTGTTTCCTGTTTAGGATGCGGGTTTCCGGCTTTCTCTTTTCCATTCTTTTTACCCTTACATAGCCCCCTGCGCATTGCATCAGTGGTGTTATCACCTTGCTTGGGGTGATATGATTAAAAAAAAAAAAATTCTAAGTTTGGTATTTAAACCTAGTATGAACTAAAAGTTACAAAGCAATAATAGGTCAAGAAATGTGATTTGGTCCAACCACTCTTTCAATTTGGAGTTGCAAACTAATAGAGGGAAGGTTGTTTTTTTTAAATATGGGAAAAACACTTCCCCAAGTCCTCTGAACTGTATAAGATCTTTAATAAAAGGTCAGTGGAGTAAAGTTACAACTACACCAGTAACTTAGATAAAGTTATAAAAAGGAAAAAAATGCCAAGAACTACAAGGGTAACATGGAGAATAAAAATGGTGGGGACTCATGTAACTGCAGGGACAAGTCAATTGCCTGATAGGTGGTGCTTGTAAAACTAAAGGTGTAGTGTATAAATCTGAGGTGGAAAATTCAAATGGACAGAAAAAGGTTTATGTGGGATGTACGGCTGGCAGCTTTAAGCAAACGTGTTATAATCATAAGTCTTTATTCATGTTGGAAAGAAACAGAAACTGTACCAGGCTTGCCAGTCATATGTGGAAGTTGAAGGAAATGAGCAATAGAAGCCCTAACATGAAATGGAGTATACTTGGGAAGGTTCGGCTGTATAGAGTTGGTGACAAGGTTTGTAGGTTGTACCAGGAGGAAAAGCTGGCTTTTGTCACCCAGACCAGAAAAATTTATTAAATGAAAGGTCTGAAGTTATGATGGAGTGTAGACATTCAATAAAGTATGTTTTGGGATTATACAAACCTGGAAGAGGGCATTAGTATGTGTTTACCTCCCATTCTGTGGGAGTTTCGGCAGCTGTGAGCATGAGGAGGTTTCTCTCCTCTTGCGTCAGGAGTGGGCATAAGGAGGTTGCCCTCCCCTTCAGTCAAGTTTCCAGTTGCTGGGTATATAAGCAAGCACCTTGAACACTCAGACTTCTGCTTACCTGATGTTACAAGGATGCATTTAAAAAAATAATATTAATGTCTCAAAAGTTGTAGTAAAGGACTCTATTGATCCCTACTTGTTACAAAAAGTTTTCATTCAGAAAGTAGTTGTAAAAATAAAGAAATTAGAAATAGAACGTTTGGAAGATTGTAGAATGTTCCAGTGAGTTCGAAAGGTTCTAGAAGTATGCAAATTAGGGGTTAGCCCCTATAAAAATAGGTTTTGGGCACAGAGCCGTCAGTTGATAGGAGGATGGGTTGACCTCTACAGCTCTGGTAGATTCAGGATGTATATCCAGCCGAAAGGATCCCTAAGTCAACGACAAAAAACTAAAACTTGAAACAGTCGATAAAAGGATGTGCTGACCTCATCAGCACCAGTTTCGATTCAAGGAAATATTCCAGCCAAAAGAATCTTTCTAGTTGCTGACAAACAAAAACTTGAAAGAGTTGTTAAAAAGATTTTGCTGTCATATCAACTCTGGTAAAAATTTTAGGATCGAAATCCAGCTAAAAGAATTTCACAGACAAAATCCAAACAACTAAAACCTGAAAGAAAACCTCATGGAACTATCTGGGTAAAATACATATTTTTGCCTTTTTCATTGACCAAGCCAATAATTAGTTTTTATATACGCATTTAATGATTTCCAAAAACATGTTATCTCTGCATATTTAGTTCATTTGTGTTGGGTGTGCATTAAGCACTTTTTCAAACTAGTATGCCGGTCTGACCAGCCGCTAATTGGCTAATATATATATATATATATATATATATATATATATATATATATATATATTGTTTAATTACTTAGTTTTTGGTCATAATAAATAAAATTAGACCAGTACACATTTGTATTAAAAAGTGTTCAATACAATTATATTATAGAACTTTTGAATATTCTTCATTTGTAAAGATGTTATTGAATTACATGACCTAGGTTTCTACCATGAGTGGTATCTTCTGGCGATTTGCAATAACTAATTTTTTGAACGCGCAATTTTTTAAATTACAAGAAATTATAACGTTTTCATCCATGGTTGTATGAACCGAATAGGTGATAGGTAAACAGTAAAATCAGTTATTACAAATCACCTGAAGACACGACTCATGGTAGAAAACTACATAAAGTAATAACTCATTTACAAATGAAGAAATATATATCCGAGTGAATACAGAACAAAGAAAAAATTTTTTACGACCAAAACATTAATTTATATATATATATATATATATATATATATATGGGTAAAAGTGCTCAATATCTTAGATAGAGCATGTGTAAATATAAAAATGAACACTGAGTGAGATCAACATCAAGTGTTAACAATCTGTTTCATGCTGCAACACAATCTTTGGAAAGAATGAAAGATTGAATTCATGAAAGGCAACATTTGCTGTTAACCTCAGTGTTAAGTTTATACGTAAAATTTCAGATATAGCTACAAATATTACAGTAAAATAACAATATGAATAATGACAAAAGGAAAACTTAACTTAGCCAAAAAGTTCTGTCCTTTGCTGGACTTTATTTAGGTAAAGGATTTGCCTTGATAAACATATCCGCTAAGATGTTTTCATTTTAGTTTTATTTATTCACTAGCAGTATAGCCCGGCGTTGTTCGGGTGTAATGAAAGCTTTAAAACTAATCCATGGTCCTGGAGCTCAGACTCTTTGGACGTTGGCATGAAAGACTAAAAAGCAAGAGTTGTTTACAGTTAAAGCGAAACCATAGACTGAAAGAAAAATGAATGGATGTAAGTCAAATTTTGATTTCTTGGTATCGATATCAAATAAGTTTTTTTCGTCGTAAACTGAATTTTGAAGGCTAAATAAGTCCTCTGAGTAAATGTTATCATGGCTGAGACTAAGAACTACAATTATACCTACTGAGAGCCAAACCCGAAACAAAAAATAAAATAAAAGGGCTGAAAAAAATACAGACATACAGGCAAATAAACAGACACACACACAAACATCTTGCCTTTTATATATATATTATCAATTTTCTGCATTATTGTAAGAACTGCAACCTTGAAACTTCTGAATATCGTTTCTTATGTCTTTGTCTATGAGTGTAACAAATTTGATTAAAATCGGATCTCTCCTATAACCCGATTTTTTCGATTATCGATGTTCAATATTTATCGGGGGTACCTTGACACAAAACCTAGCTAAGAACACTCGCAGACGTTTATAGTACAACTGTGTAAATTTTCAAGAAAATTGGTTCAGCCTTTTCGGAGTCTATAGGTAACGGACACACACACACAGACAAAGTTCCATTTATAAATAAGTTTATAATTACTAAGCTTTTGATCATAATTAAATTAGGCCAGTACACAGTTGTATTAAAAAGTGTTCAATATATTTATTTTGTAGAACTTTTGAATATTTTTCATTTGAAAATGAGTTATTTCTGCAAACTAAGTTTCCAACCTTTGTTGTGGAAATAGCTCATTTCCAAATGAAATATATATATATATATATATATATATATATATATATATACAGTACTGTGCAAAAGTATTAGGACAAGAACTATTTTATCTTTTATGAGGCATACTGACAGAAAATAAACAATTTAATTAAAGTAATTAGAAAAGAATTAAGTCAGAAAAAGAAAACCGTCAGTCATATCCAAGGATAATAGAATAATGAGTAGTTTCAAAATAACTTGTTTAATAGAAAATAGGAAAAATAACTTCTTTTTAATACATTTCTTTTACACCTAGTTTTAAATAATCAATATTTATTAGCAATTTACTTGGCTTTTCACCCTGTATTTGAATTTCAGTGAGGTTTTTAGGAAAATCACCCCTGTCCTTTTTGCACACTACCGGTAGTGTGCAAAAGTGTTAGGACAGGAGTGATTTTAAACTTTATTTTGATGCCTAATAAAAATTAAAATAGTTCTTGTCTTGTCCTGATACTTTTGCACAACATATATATATATATATATATATATATATATATATACACCCACACCCACACCCACACCCACACAGTGGAACCTTCTGTGACCCTCTTCAACCACCTGTTGTTAAGGACAGTTTTTCTATGTACAGACAATTTGCTAATGTTAATTGACCCTCAGTGAGCACCACCTCCAGAACATGACCAGCAGCTAACATCAATGAGTGAAAATCACTGATCCACTGCTTAAAAAAAATTCCATTTTGCTTGCACTTTTAAATTAGGAGAAACTAAATGAGTAATCTATTTCATTTTGCTTTGATCTAAGTGAGGAACACTTCCTCATAGTTTTGTTATTGTAGGGTTGTATCAAACTGTTATTTCTTGTGAAATGTACTTTGCCTGAGTTCACCTTGTGGTCAAACATCAGCTGTTTTAAAAGCAACAAATGAATATTAGAATATCCATTGCTTGTATCTAATCAATGAAACCATATCTAAATCAACATAGTGTCTCTTGGATTTTTAAATCATTGTCTTTGAAGAAGATATCATTATACACGCCCAATAGCCAGAGTGCTCTAATTCATTACTGAATGAGCGATGTGTGTGTGTGTGTGTGTGTGTGTGTGTGTATATATATATATATATATATATATATATATATATGAAATTAAATTTGTTCTTATTTAAAATTGATTTAATTTACATTGTGACACAAAATGTCACAATGTAAATTAAATTAATTTTAAATAAAAAAAAAACAAATTTAATTATAATTATATTATACTCTATGATATATTTTATATTGAGCATTTTTTAAAAAGTAAATGTCGGAGAACTTGTAATTCTAAAACTGTTGGTTCTCTTCATCTGGACATTATATATGTAAGATTTGATATCATAGGTATTTACAAATATTTTGTTAGGAATATTTATTCTGAATGATTTTCATTTGAAAAACTCAGTCGTAATGAAAAGCTTTACAAAATGAATAAACAGAATATGAGGTCTGATAAAAAAATATATTACATACTTAGTCACTTCATTTTCTTTTATGGGATGCCTCTTGACATATGTCCAGGGCTCACTTTGAGTGATTGGATATTGTGATTTGTGATGCCAGCCATACATATGAGACGTTGTCACAGGACGTTCATATAACTCAAGAGGCCCTGAAATAAAAAAAAAAACATATATATTACCATAAAAGAATCTGACTCATTGTCATATACAAACGAATGCATGAAGACTGAAAAAGTGTTAACTGAAAATATTAATCCAGAAATTGAAGCTCCTGCTGTGATACAATGGACACATGTAGGGATTAAATAAAAATACAAAATAAAATAAAAAAACACTAAATAAAATAAAAATACAAAATAAAATAAAAGTACAAAATAAATAAACGTAAAAATCTCCCAGGAGTCCATGCGCAAAAAGAGAGGCCTCCTGGTGCCAAAAATAAACTCGATCTCTTTCTCTGTTGGACTTTGGATGGTAAAGACGTACCAAACTGTTTGGGAAGGAATTTCCCCAACAAGAGGTCGTTGGAACCAAAAATAAAATCAGTATCCAAACTGTCTCTCTAGTGTCTCTGTATCTTTCCTTTTCTCTTTGCCCATTTATTTCAGCGGCGAGAGCCATTCAACAAGTTTTGGATGTTTAGATGAAAGAACCAACCCAGCAGTAATAGCCATAACATTCCATACACGCACATAGAAAGTGAAGAGGTAGCTTTATGTTGATCTCAAGTGTTTCAGCTTGACATAACAGCAAATAATTCCTTATCAGGAATCAATTTTTTTTTTCTTAAGATTGCATTGTACAATTGTTTTGGGTAAATTTTCGTAATGCGCTATTGTATTTCTACGCTCATTGCTTTCATTACAGGAAGTACATCGCCGGAAGTTTCAGTAAAAAAAGAAAATCGATAAAAAATCGACCGAAATTTGTTGTCCTACGCAGTACGTCATTCTGCAGTTAATTACATGACTGCGTTAGAGTTAGGGGAGAGAAAAAGTGCGAGATATAGTTCGTTTTTTTTATGGACCTTTCAAATAAAAAAAGATAGGTTTCTTCAATGAATAAGTTATTGATTCAATAACTAATTGTTGATTTGAGTTCAGCATATACATTTGCACAGAAATAATGCTATTTTGGAGAAATTTGAAGCAGGGAAAAGCCGTCGGCACCTAAAACGAAAATTTACCTTTTTTTTGTGCGTTTTTTTTTTTGTGTATTTCCGATAGTTCATTAATGTTTGTTCTTCATCTTCATAAAGTGTCATCGGTTACTTCTTTTGAGTTCATGTCATTTGGATCTGATTCATTAATTGTTACACACGTGAAAAAAAAAAACAAAAACAAAAAAAAACAATTATTATTTCATACCTTCATGGCATCTTATGTGCTTGGTTGCTAGTCTTTTCATTTCTGAAAGTGAATTTTGGTGTCCTCGGCTGTGGGAAAAGTGGACCGTGCATGTCTCCTTATATTTCGTAGGCAAAGGTGGGAGGACTAAAAACCCAAGTTCTCGTCCGGAGCGTAAAGGATCTTTCTGAGAATTAACAGAAACATCTTTCAGATAATTTTGTGTTCCTAAATAAGTTAGCGCAAAGAAAGCCATGACTCCCTTAATTTCTTTGAAAAGTTTTAAGGAGATTGCAGTTTTTTTGTAGTTTCCAAAACGAAAATGCGAAAAAATGTAATTAATTAATTTTATAATACCTTTGCCTGCTTCGGTTGCTAGGGATGCTTTGTTTACGATGACGAGATTTCACGAGATCTCGAACGAAACGAGACCAGTAGCCATATTCGCTTAATGTGCTAATTCATTCACTATAGATCTTTTGGTCTGTCACTGAAGTAATCGCTTTAAAATCTTGCAGCATCCCGATCAGTCATGACGGCAACAGGATCATTAGCCTTCGATGAATATGGAAGACCATTTATTATCATCAAAGATCAAGATACAAAGACTCGTCTTACCGGTATAGAAGCACATAGGGTGAGAATTGACATTAACATTGGTTCACGTTGATTTCATTTTTTTAAAAGTCGAACACGAAATCGCCTAACCTCTTCGCTTAATAATGTCATTCAATCATTGTCTAGAATATTATTTGAAGAAAAAAAAAAGGTTTGAAATCAATTTTAAGAACAAAACACTGATAATACTGATTTATACGGTAAATGAATTTTCTAGCATTTTCCATTTTTAATTTTAATCCCAATTATCTTAAATGATTTTTTAAAGCTACTTTGGGACTTAATAATTCTTTGTTACTTGTCATCACGTGTTTCGACTTGATTTAAATTTATAATTTAATTTATCTTTCATTCGTGTATTTTTTTTTTTTTTTTTTTTTTTAGTAATAGTATCACTTTATTATTCACTCGCATGAGGGGTTTAAAAATAAATATTAAAATTTACCGAAGTCTCGTATTTTTCGTAAATTGTTTCAATTTTGATTAAATGTAGAATTGATTTGATTTTTATACTTTGTTTTTTAGAAATTACATCTAAGTTAACCACCGTTATTTGCAGGATAATTGTTCTATTAGAGAAAAAAAAGGTAGTCTTCAATGAACAATGCTTTATTTTATTTATTCGATTAAATTAAAAAATTGTCAGAAATACTTTTATTGTGTTCTTAAAATAAATAAGACCTTAATTGTGAAAACTAATTAAATAATAAAAGCTTAAAGGGTGGGATTCAATTCAGAATATAAATTAAAATTAGATTCCAGTAAAAATCTAAAGTAGGCCCTCACTTCGTATCCGTTCTCTTTTTTTCATTTTTGAAATAGTGGAATAATTTTGTTTATTCATAACGTCTATAAAAATCCTAAAAGCAAAAGAAAAAATAACAAAAAAAAAAACAGTTGCATTTTCTTTTTTCTAGAAGATTAAGAACAATTCATGCTGCTTTGAAAACTGATGGTAAAAAAAAAAAAAAATAAAAATTCTCAGTATTGGATGCTGAACCAAACTTTGGTTGGAATCTTGATAAAATATGCTTCTACAATACATTAGTTATCACCAGGCTTGCTTGTTTTACCAAAAATCGTAATTATCCGATTTGCAGCAAGTTCGTGATAGTGAATGTATACTGAATAGGTTATTTTCCGAGAAAATGTTGGGGGGGGGGGGGGCTAATGCGTATTTCTTTGTAAATTTTTATTCTATTTTATTTTCATCTGAAGGAATCTTTGAAAATGTTATTTCAGTAGAAGAAAAATATCTAGTATTAAAAATACGGAAAATTTGTCCCCAAAAGTACAGAGGGCAGAGGTTCCAGAGTGCAGATGTCTACAAAAATGTATCTCTTACTCTTTTTGCTCATGATAAAATAAAATGTTGACAGTCATCATTTTATGCAGAGAGCAACAGCTGAAATGAGTTGCTGGCTAAGTAATGATAAAAATGAACTTTCTAAGTTATAAACGTGCAAGGTTAAGAAAAAACTAAAAATTTTGAATGAATTTGACAGCTTAGAATAAAGGGTGGAAATTTTCAGAAACTGACAAAATACAAAGGAAAGAATGATATGTCAACTAAGGAAGATAATGCTTTGTTGAACCAGTGTGGAGGTACCTATAAAAAAATGCACAAATAACTTATCATCATTGAAATTAAACCTTTGTTGTTGAATGTTAAGCTTAAGCACTCTTCAATGCTCGAAATATAGCATTCAGACAGCTTTTAATTTAGCTGCATCTCAAAAGTCTGAGCATTTCGAATGTTTTTTTTTTCTTTTTTGTAACTGTTTTGAGCAAAAGGTAATTTTGCATTATGCAGAAACTGTTTGGAGCAATAATACAAATTAAAATAAAACATTACATGAAGGTAGAAAATTTGAATGTTAAAATGAGACTTCATATTCCATATGAAGAAATGATAACTAGAAGGTAATTTGGAAAGCTTTGACTTTGTTTATGCTAGTGAACCAGTATCATTGGCAAAACTTGTCAAAGCAGAAATTTTCTGAATTGTTTTGCATATTTATCATTTTGTCAGATTCCTATCCAACTTGCATATGGAGACAAAATCTCTCTCTCTTCTGTCTGTGAGTTTATTAATAGGAAATATCCCATATTGCTATTCTTGCATTTTCATTTTTGTGAGAAATAGTTTAATTATGAAAATTGTAAGGGAAATAAATTAGTTTTGGTATACAGAACTCTCTTGCTACACTAAACAATGTCTGTTTTGTATTAGCAGTTTTAAATTTTAAACAGTTTTATTTTTAAAATGGTCACGTTTTTAATTTTTCACAATAACCTCACCACCCCCGATCTGTTATAAATTTTGTGTGTGTGTATATATATACACGCACACACACATATGTTCTTTTAGAATAGAGCTAAAACTGACAAAGGAAAGATGCATTTATTTTGACAGTTATGAGTTTAGGTTTTAACTGATCTATAGAAATTGTGAAATTCAGGAAAAATCTGAAGTTTTTTTTTTTCTCTTAACTTGCGCTTAAATATTCAGGTATCAATCTTTTCAACAGTGATTAAATTTAATGAAAAAAAAATCAACATAAGACTTAAATTTATATAACTTGGCATAATTTATTATCTGTTTTAAGATGGTAAAGGCTCATTTTTGAGTGACTTCTGTCCAAAGCTAGGCTTTTCATCATTTTGTTTTAAAGAGGTTATTACCAAACTTCAATACAAAAACAATTGTTTGTAATTTACTGCTTTCGTAAGGTTAATTCCATTGCTGACTCTGCTTGCCTTTTTGAACCATGTACAATTATAATTCTTCACTCTAATAATAAAAAGGAGAGGAGGAAAAATTTTCAAAGTTGATATGATTTCAACAAATGTTTCCCTTTATAAAAGCAGTGAAAGTACAGTTATAATTTTATCTTCTAGTGACTTTTCATCGATACAAAAGGTTGTCTGACACAAGTGACTCAGAGAGCATTTTAAAGCCTATGAAAATAGCATTTACAATTAACATGTATGGGTTCATTTGAAATACTATAAAAATGGGACTTACTATTTTAAAAAAAGTTTAATAACATCCATCATCTTGAATATTTAAAACATATTGCCCATCTTCTGTAAATTAAAATAGTTTTCTAACATTTAATAAAAAATAGCCTTTTCTCTTTTTCTTTTTTTTTCCCCCCCCCATAACATTACTAATTTTCACTCCAAATCTTTTTCAGTCTCATATTTTAGCTGCCAAGTCTGTCTCTGATATTTTGAGAACGTCCCTTGGTCCTAAGGGCCTTGACAAAATGCTAGTGAGTGCTGATGGAGAGGTGACAGTAACCAATGATGGAGCTACCATTCTTGGTATGATGGATGTGAAGCACCAAATTGCAAAACTGTTAGTCCAACTTTCCAAATCTCAAGATGATGAAATTGGGGACGGCACAACAGGAGTTGTTGGTAAGACATTGCAAAAATATTGAATAACCTTATATTAAACAGTCTCGTTGGAAAAATATCTTGGGTTGTATTTTTAAGACTTATATCTAAATTCAAACTGAAAAGTTCTTGGGGGGTGCTGAAAAGTTGACTAAAGCCCCTTAAAAAAAAAAAGATCTTGCTAGTCTTTGGACTGGTTTGCATTTTATAGGGTTTAAGTACTTCTTGGTTGAGCATAGGATTTTCCAGTACCCATTGTATATATGTGAGCACATACCAGGCACATTGTAATTTAAAAAAGAAAAATTCTGTAACAATAATCCATGATCATGTCACTAACTTTTTTTCATTTTAGTGTTGGCTGGATCTCTTTTGGAACATGCAGAGAAGCTTTTGGACAAAGGCATCCATCCAATCCGTATTGCAGATGGATATGAGATGGCTGCAAAAATTGCTGTTGACCATTTAGATGAAATCTCTGAAGTCTTTGAGTGTGGAGTGGCTAACAAAGAACATTTAATCCAGTTAGCGATGACAACTCTAGGTTCCAAAATGTAAGATCATTTTTCTATAAGCTGTAAATAGCTTAATCTGAATCTGTCACTACTTATTTTTATAATTTTTGTTAGTCATTTTAATACATATTAGATATGCATGGTACGGAATTCCCTTCAGAAAATTTTGTCTAAAGGATCAGATTCCATGCAAAATCAAATCCAGACAGCATTTTCTTTTGCACTAATTTATCATTTTGTGTAACTTAATATTGACTGGAACACTTTTTTTTTTTTCTCTCTCTCTCTCTCTTTTCTCTCTCTCCTTAGAATTAAGTTAATCCTGCTTTTGAATGTTGCTTAAGATGTCAACATTGAAACATACAGCATGTATATTGATATTTGTTTGTGACTTGAAAATTTAATTTCTAGCCAATTTGCTCTGCATATTTTTTTTCAGCTTTTTAATATTATATTTGAATATTTATCAACTGCTTAATTTTTTTAAATACTTTGAAATGATTTTCTACAAATAGTTTGATTTTTGTCTTTTATATGTCTTGTTCATCTCTTCAAAATTAACATCTATTTTTAGTATGTATACATCATTACTTTGTTTATATTAATACAGTGTGTACATGACTATGGGTGCTTTTATTTTTTAGTGAAGTGTCTACGAATATATTAAAGTAAATTTTGTGTGTGTATATAAGAATAAGAGCAGTCGATAGAGATGATGCTTCTATCCGTGTTTCACCTGAAATAGTTTGATTATAAATTCTATGTCTGATCTATTTTGACTGCATTTCAATTAATAAATTTCCAGGGTTTATTTTAGTCATAAAAAAAAAAACATAAGTAAATTCCTTAAATCTTAGTTCTGTGTGTTTTTCAGCTAACACTTGAAATTTGAGAATCATCTTGTTCAGTTGTCCCATCTTTGTGCTGAAAAGTAAATTTCTGCCAAGGTTTCCTCTCAGGTTGAAATTTTATATTGTACTTTAATTAAAATTGCAAGAATGTATAGTTTCTATCACATTTCACCAGATACATAGTGTTTGCTAGTTTATGTACTTTATTTGGACTGCAAATTATAAAATGATTACCTTAATTTATCTTGGTTCCCACAGTTAAACCTGAGAAATAAAGTTTCACTTAAAGGCTCCAAGTGCAAGAGGTGTGATGCTGGCATTTCAAATATGTCAAAGAAAAGTTGTAAACGTACTTCCTTAAGTGAAAAGGTAAAGATTCTTGACTTAATAAGAAACAAAAAAAAAAATTGTGCTGAGGTTGCTAAGATCTGCAGTAACAGCATTTATCTCTTACAGTAAGTTATTGTTCCATTTTAGTAATCGCTTATAAAGTAGACTTAATCATAGGAGTGTATGTATGTGTGATAAAATATATATACACATGGTTTGATAATTTAATTTCCACAAATGACTGTGACATTGCTAAAATATTCCAGATATGTTCCATCTTCTACTTTCTTAAAATGCAGACTTGGTAAGTTTAACAAGCAGAAGATTAACATCAGATTTTGTGTGACAATTACTAAAACTGCTAGTGAAAATGTAGCCTTGTTAAAAATGGCTTATGGTGAACATGCCCTGAAGGAATTGAGTGTTTTTTTTTTAAATGACAGTTGCTGATGGAAAGGAGAAGTGTACGTTTATAATGCAAGAAGTGTGTAGCTAGGAAGCATGAAGAACACTTGCAAATGTGAATTGTGCACACCGATTGAAAATAACATAAGTAGCTAATAGCAAAATGACTGAATATGAATAGAGAAACAGTGCAGCAGATTCTAACAGGATTTAGAAATAAGATGATGCCTTGAATCTTGACAGACAAGCAAAAAAAAAAAAAAAATGAATGTTAAGATTTCATGTGATCTATTAAATAATGCACAGGTGTTGACATGGTCGTTACTAGTGACAAAACAACAAAAATGGTTCAGTGGAAGATATAATTCAACTTGGCTATTTTCTAATAAAAAAAAAAACAAAAAACTCTATCTTGTTCACGATCATGCTTGTGTTTTTCTTTGATCATGAGGGATTATTTTATTATAAATTCTTAGCACACAGGCTGTCAAGGTGTTTATTTGGAAGTGCTGAAAAGCCTTTGAAAAACTTTGAAGGAAAAACAGTCTGGACTGACAACTGAAGTCTCCTTGATACTGCTTCTGTACATCATGTGTTAGGTATTCATAAAGTTCCTAGCTAAGAAATCAATCCCAAAAATGATTTATCTGGCTTATTTACCAGACTTAGATCTCTCTCTTAAATGAGTTTTTTTCAGCACTGGCATCACTTTCTTGATGTAAATAGCTTTACAAGGGGAACACTTTGAAGGTGACTTCAATTGAATCAGTATCAAATAAGTTTTGCATTCATATGGCCATTCTAGGAATTGCTTTGGCTTGCAGATGAGATTTGATACTATCTATTGAAGGTCTTGAAACCTATTAGCCAATAATAAAAAGTAGATAACATCTAATAAAAAACAAAATTCCCCAAGATGAAGAAAAGGTGTGTCTCACTGGCTGTTGATGGTTCTGTTTGTGTTCCTTTGATGATATGAAAATAGTTTACTATTTTGACACAAAAGCAGTCAATAGAGATGATGTTTCTATCCGTGTTTCACCTGAAATAATTTGATTATGGATTTTATTTCTGATCTATTTTGAATGCTTGTGTGTTTCTTTAATTATAAGAGGATAATTTACTTTGATTTTAACTAGATATTCTCTTTTTCTCCATATATGTATGTATGTATGTAATCTTTCTAATTAATTTTAGGAATAATTCTCTTGTACTTCTGTCTCACTGAGGTTATTTTTTTATACCTAAAGTTTGCTAAAAAAAAAAAAGTATCAGTACTGTCATTAATAGTAACTAATCTAAGGTATGCAGAGTAAAGCAACTTGGCACAGACTGACCTTGAACTCTTTCATCTATGTGCACCAAGTTATAATGTTCTCAATAACTTGTTTATAGCCATGCTTGTAAGGAAAATGTGTAGTTTTCTCACAACACCACAGGTTCCATCAGTGGTTGGCTGACAAAGTTGTGCAGATGGTTTTCATCAAATTTTGACAAAAGTGTATGAAGAGGAGTGTATGAGTTGTGTATAGGTGTTTCAAAAATATTTCCAAGATGGCTGACAAAACATTCACCATGACTCAGGTTCTGGAAGATCTGCAACCAGTATAACTGAAAACATGGCAGGTGTGCATAAACTGTTGATTCACTGAGCATGCATTGTTGAAATATTAACGTTAGTTACATTTCAGTTAGATCCGTTCTCACTGAAGATTTATGTATGGGACTTGTCTGCCAGATTTTTCCTAAAACTGGTTTCAACTGTGCAAGATCTTTATTTTTATAACACCACTCCTGATGCTTTTTGATCAGATCATGTATATTTCTGTTCACATTAGAACGATAATCATTATATCTGAAAGACAATAAATAACATTTTAGGTTCAAACTCTTGAAAGAACAAGAAATTAGGATGTTAAAATATTAAAGTTTAGTTAAAGCAATACAGAAAGGCTGTAGAACATAAAATCATTATACGAAACATAGTTTGATTAAAATAAGTCAAACCCTTTAAAGTCTTACAGATAACAAGGTACAACTTAGTACTGTTTTAAATCTTTCCAATTTTTGCTTCCCAGATAGAATTTTTTTTTATCTATTTTGCTTCCCCAACCCTCCCCCTTCCCAAGTGTTATTTTTGGGTTGTCACTTAGTTCCTCTCGTTTGAGTGATGGATTTGAAGCAAACTGATGTTCAGAAATTTGTCAGTATTATGACTCGATTCTCAAAACAAATACTATGAAAAGGTATATGAAAATCTTTGATTGCATAATGCATGAAACTCAGTCTTACAATAAATGTAGGTATATATATATATATATAAAGACGAGGAAATATATATATTCACTCACTGGTATCTTTTAAATTGCTTTGCATGGTACGGAATTCCCTTCTGAATATCACGTATCTGTAAGGATCAGATTCCATGCAAGATTAACTCTTTCTTGTACTTTTTTCTTTCTTTCACTTGAGTTTCTCTTAAGTTCGTACTGGAAAGAGACATTGCATCCTGATTTCTTTTTAGAACATTTATAATTTTTTATGTACCTTATTTCTATTTTCTTGTCTTTAGTTTAATCAAAGTTAATTTGTATTAATAGAATTCATTATTAGATAATTCGAAAAAATAGTCTTTTATAGAGTCCTCTCATATTTGCAGTACTGACTTCTACAAGGTCATATTGCATGATGCTGTCAAAATTAGGAGTCACATGCTTGGAGAAAAACCAAGGCCATTAGCCCCCTGTAAATGGCAGCAGAAGAAACCTTTAGGCAGTTATGGCTGAAAAAAATCAAGTGATTGGCAGTTAGTGAGAAAATTGTGGTTGATATTTAGTGTGTGCATGAGTTGGAAACGGTGACTGGAAAGTGGGTCTTGGTAGTGTTCTAAAACTACAGAGTCTTGACTAGAAGGACAAAAGTTATTATCTACTGGTAATCTTTGGTTAAGATTTGGCACTTGGCCCCTCACCAGAGAAATCCATAATGAAACAAAAAAAAACAAAAAACACTGATGTGTGTCAGACTAGCAAACGAATGTACTTCACAAAATGCTATCCTTAATAATACAGTGACCTCTTAGGAACAAACTAGATGACTACCAAAGAACAGGTTTGATCATTATAAGCCAAGCTGAAGAGGCAGTTGACAACTCTGGAAGATGGCAATTTGTGCAAACGAGGTTGTCTCTTCCCTGAGGAAGAAACCTTTGTTGTTTAGCAAATAGATACTCCCATGGTATCCTAAGAATGAATGGAGGAGGTTGATCCCCATTGTAGGAATAAATATATACTCACTCACTCAATGGGTCTCTTAAATTGCTTTGCATGGTATGGAATTCCCTTCTGAATATCACGTATCTGTAAGGATCAGATTCCATGCAAGATTAACTCTTTCTTGTACTTTTTTCTTTCTTTCACTTGAGTTTCTCTTAAGTTTGTACTGGAAAGAGACATTGCATCTTAAGTTAGAACATTTGACAGTTTTATTCTACCAACAAACCTATTTCTGTTTTCTCTTTAGTTCAATTGAAGTTAATCTAATCCATATTGATGAAATTTATTCAGATAATTCTTAAAGATATTTTATAGATTCCTCTCATACTTGTAATACTGATTTCTACAAATGTTGAAATTATCTTTTTTCAGTTTCTTCATTGCATTCGGTTTTATTTTAACATTTTTTTATAACAGTTGTTTGAAGATTTTTTTTTTTCTTTTTTCTCTCCAGTATTAACAAGTGTCACAGACAAATGGCTGAAATTGCAGTTGAAGCTGTTCTTTCTGTTGCTGATTTGGATCGGAAAGATATAAATTTTGAATTAATTAAAGTTGATGGCAAAGTAGGTGGTAAACTGGAAGATACAATTTTAGTCAAGGGTGTTATTGTTGACAAAGACATGAGTCATCCACAAATGCCTAAGGTAAGATTTGGATGAAAGAAAGCTGATTTGTTTACTTTCTAAATGTAGACTGAAAAATTTTATTTTTGCATTCAGTTAGAAAATATGGGCTGCTTATCTTCAGTATTGACCAAGTGATTGCATGCATGGTACGGAATTCCCTTCTGGCTGTCATGTCAGTAAGGATCAGATTCCATGCAAAATTAAATCCATTCAGTACTCATTTTATCATTTGAGTTTCTCAAATTTGTATTGAAAGGAGACATATTTTCTTAAAATTTAAAATCTCATTCTTTCTACTGATAACATTGGTCAACACAATTTTTGGTGCCAAGAAACAAAACATGTTTTGTAGTTAATTTGATGGAGGCTGGTTCCGAAAATGACCTTGAATTTTCATGATTAGCTACCGTCTTTACTGAAATTGCTCATTTTTGGAAAAAAGATCAATTTACAATCTTGGCTGATCGCAACGTTTAGTTAATAAACCTGTCAATTTTCTGGTAGGCTGAACAATTTATGTCAGCCACCTGAAATGAACTATTTTTTTTTTTTATAAGAAAAGTGTTTTTAAGTCAAAATTTAAAATAGAAGTACTGCATTTTTCCAGTTTATTTGCCAAAATTCAAATTAACTGATAAACTTTATCAGTATTAAGACTCATTTTTGACATGGCCATCTAGATAAATTTCCTAATAATTGTAGCAATGTGAGTAATGAGCAAGGAGAATGATTTCATCATGATATCAAAAAGCACTACCGGGGCAGTGAGACAAATAAATGATGGCTGACTACTGTTGAAGTATTAAGAGAGTCAAATAGCAGATCCAGAAAAAAAGTTTAACCATAGTTCTTATGTTCAAGGCGGTTTTATTTCTGCTGTTAGTTTATTAAATGATTTGATGAAAATGCTTGTTGGTCTTAGTATATTCAATCTTGTCATTAAAAATTTGGTGATTGATTGTTATATTATTTCTCAATAAGCAGACCAATATTTGTTTGTTTAAATATGAATTTCTATGATTTTTACTTTAAGAAATATTGCCATCAGTCAATATCATATATACAGAAAACATTATTTACATTGTTTGGACTATTGTCCTAATCTTTATTGCTCATCTCAAGGACACATGGCCCAATGGATATATATGTTAGTTCTGGTGACTTGACCAAAAGAGTTGAGTTTACTACCAGACAAATAACTTAAAGTTAAAGGGAGATAACTAAATGGCATCACATGGAATGAGAAAGATTATACCTACCCCAGTGATCAAAAAAAATTAAAGGTGTTTTTCTGGGCCTTTTTCTTAACACCTGAAGAAGGCCCAAACATACAACAGCCAAAACCTCGTAAACATGGCAGTAAAGATGACAATGTAAATACTACATGTATGTTTTCAGAGAGTTATAGGCAAATACAGAAAACAAGGGAAACATCTCTCTCTCTCAAATATGGTGGCTAGGCAATAAAAGGTAATTTCCAGATTCAATGCCTTCAAATTTGATTTGACGTTTTTTTTTTTTTTTGTGACTTGGTTATTACAGGCCTTTTGTTTTACCCAAAAATGTGATACTTATATTTTGACTGTTACTGACCTAGATTGATGTTTTGGAACATGTCTAGAGATACAAGCAGAATACAGGCCTATTAATACTTTTGGATTCAAAAATTCTTTTTCTTTTGAAAATCAAAACTTGCTGTGTTCTATTTTTTGTCAGTTATTCGTTTCTTCAGTCTTGAGATATTGAAGAAAACGGACATTTAAGCATATAATTGATAAAGCCAAGAGTTATTTTAATTGATTTCTTTGTTGGAAAAATACTTTGTACACTTTTTTTTCCTTCTGGGTAGATATCATGTATGTTTTTAAAAATACTTGATATAATTTCCCACTTGGCTCATTTATGTGCTGGGTCATTCCATGTCAAATCATCCAGACCTCGACACCCTTATGTCTCAGATTTTTTTCAAATTTTCACCATATGTTGGTATCATAGAAACTAGAAAATCCTGAAAATTTGAGCGTCTAACTCTAAGCGGTTCCGGAAATATCGCACTTTTAGTATTTTATGAAAATCGTGTTTTGTTGCAAATTTCCGCCATTTTGAATTTACATTTTTGGGCATAAATCCATTTCTAGACAAGGTTCAGTCTTGAAAATTTGCACTAAAATGGTTTTCCACATGAGGAATCCAAAAATCATATCTAAAACCTCTGAAAATGAACTGTTTTTGAGTTATTGAACTTTTAAGCCGAGGTTTGGGTATTGGTCTCGCGCGTCCCAAAAAAACATGTGGCACTATGGGAAATTGAATTTTTTTTGTTTCTACACATTCTTGATAGTCTGAACTTGAATTCCTCCAAAAATGGTGTTTGGTTCTTTTCTCGTTAGCTCACAATTGAACCTCAAAGATGGGCAGTTTCAGGGGCCTCACTTCAGACAGAGCTGTGTACAAGGAGTCACTTGACTTCATCACAAACAGGAAAACTTGAATTTTATTTTGACTTGCTGTTCCTTTAAGAAGTGGTATTACTGCTTTCTGATGTTTCTCTAAGTTGGATGAAACTATTTTGTTTGATGCAAGGGTGCAAGTAGCAGGTAAAGCCATGTAACCGGATAAGGACGAAAGGAATAAAGAAGAATTAATCTTTAATTATATTTAAATTTATCTCTGAAATTATTTGCAATATAGAATTCAATATGTTTCCATTCTGTATGAACAACTTCTATATTGCATCCTGTAACCACCAGAAGTTTTCTAAGCCATTCACAAATAATGTCTATTTCATAATTTACAAAATGGATCAGTTCTCTTTTACATTCTGACTGTCATGATTGTACATGAATACCTTAATGAAGCTTTTCACTGCATCTTCAGTATTTAGTTATATTTGTTCCCAAAAGATTTTGAAATTTTGACTCCCATTCTTTTTCAAGATAAAACTTAATTCACATTTTTCTCGTATTGTAGAATGTTTTGTAAAAAAATGAATTTAGTTTAAGAAGCATATAATAATATTTAAAAATTCATTTAAATATTTTTATCAATAATAGCCTAGAAATTAAAAAAACAGTTTAAATGATTTTATATGTAATAAAATTATATTCTTTTTTTAATTAAATAAATGGTAATTAATAAAAACAAAAAATAATAATAATGTTTATTTAATAACTACCCATTGGGCATTCTTAATACAAATCTCATTTGTGCTATTTTTAGAAATTCTAACTTAGTTTGTAAAACCTTGAAGCTGACTTTTTTTTTTTTTTTTGAAACTTTTAAAAACAATGTTTATTTTTCATTGCCAAAAATCCTTTTCTGTTTTTTAATAAACAACAATGTCAATTTATTTACACAAAGGTTTAGAATAGAAAATAGAACAATATTTTATTTTTTAATTTTTTTTTTTAATGGACATGTTTTTTTCTGGATGATTTGAGATGGAATTACCCTGCTACATTCAGTCATAACATTGCATTGCTTCTTTTTTTCTTTTGAGGAGTTCTTGTTCTGTTCATTTTGTCAGATTTCATTTCATTTATTTATATATATATATATATATATATATATTCTGTATATGTTTTTATTTTAGTTTTCATAACTGTATTGCAATTTTATTGCAGGTGGTTAAAGATGCTAAAATTGGCATCCTGACTTGTCCATTTGAACCTCCTAAACCAAAGACTAAACATAAGTTGGATGTTACATCAGTGGAGGATTATAAAAAATTAAGAGTTTATGAAATAGAAAAATTTGAAGAAATGGTTGATCAGGTCAGTGGCAAAACTTTGTTGCATGAATTTAGAACTGGATTTTTGATGTGTACAATATAAAATAGATCTATTTGTTGGTGATAATGTTTATCTAAATTGTTTACTTTATATATTACAACCTTTTGTTTTACATTTCTTATTTCAGGTCAAAAGCACAGGATGTAATCTTGCCATTTGTCAATGGGGATTTGATGATGAAGCCAACCATCTATTGCTGCAGAAACAACTACCTGCTGTTCGTTGGGTTGGTGGACCAGAAATAGAGGTAATTTTTGGCTGATCTCTTTGTGTGTGTGAATGCTTGGTTGTAAAGTGAATAAAATTTCGTGCAGTTTATTTAAATTATTTATTTGCTCAGCTTGTAAAAGCTGGATTTAAAAAATTTTTTTGTTTTACTCAAATTTGCCCATTACCAATTTTTTTACTTGTAGCTTTGCATGTAAATTGGTGGATTAGTAATTTGTAAACATGTTTCTCTTTGTCTTAATTGCAGCTTATTGCTATTGCAACAGGTGGTCGCATTGTACCTCGTTTTTGTGAGTTAACAGCTGATAAATTGGGAAAAGCTGGAACTGTGCGTGAATTAACTTTTGGAACAACTAAAGACCGCATGTTGGTTATTGAAGATTGCCAGAATTCCAAAGCTGTCACCATTTTCATTAGAGGAGGAAATAAAATGGTAGCTGAAAATTTTCTTTAATTAATTAACTTTTCTTTTTTCTTTTTTTTTTTTTTTTGAGAAAAGGTATCTTATGCAGAGACATCTTTATTATTTACATGTACTTGTTTTAATTGTCTGCTATTTGATATTAACACTTCTCAAATTTAAGAATCAGAATTCAAGTTGAGTTATAATAATTCAAATCAGTTATTTTAAATATTGATTCAAATAAAAATTTAGACTTTTTAGAACCAATTATTTAAAAATAGCATAATGACCTGATTAGTAATTAATTGAATAGTCAATGCAATTTACATTAGATTTTTTTCTCAGACATACAAATATCTTATTTACAGATCATTGATGAAGCCAAACGAAGTCTTCATGATGCTTTGTGTGTTATCCGTAATATTTTGAAAGACAACAGAATCGTGTATGGAGGTGGTGCTCCAGAAATAGCCTGTTCATTGGCTGTAGAAAAAATGGCTGACAAGGTATAGAAAAATATTTTGTTCCTTCTCCAACTTATATATGATTATGGACTGTAACTTTTATTTTCATGTAATTCAAAATATTTTACTAAATTCTCTTTCAGGAAGTATTTTATGTGCGTGTTATTAGATTGAAATGTTTTGTGAAACTTTAAAGTCATGCTACACAATTTGGCAGTCTGAAATGTGTTATGCTAAACAGTTTTTGTATCAACTAGATTTTTATTTAAGAGAAGTTTTTTTGATATTTCCTGGTTAACTCACATTCATACTGTCTGGGAACAGTAGCAACATTTCGGTTAACTATTTTATTTTATTTTTTAAATTCTCATTAGAGTACTGATTTAGTTTAAATTTTCATATTAATTAATTTTTTCATGCATATGACTAATTCTAATTGGACATCAATCTGTTATTGAGTTCTTCATGATTTTAGCTTTCAGTTTATGGACTTTTTTTCTTTTACTTAAGATATCTACTCTGGAACAGTATGCTATGAGGGCCTTTTCTAGTGCATTAGAATCAATTCCATTAGCTCTTGCTGAAAACAGTGGCCTGGAACCGATTCAAACTTTATCAGAGATAAAATCTAGGCAATTAAAAGAAAACAACCCAAGACTTGGAATAGATTGTCTTGGTAAAGAAACTTTTGGTAAGTTTACACTTTCATGTACCTTTTATTTATATAATCTCCAAATTCATAAAACAGATCTCAATATGTAAAGTCACAAGTTTTATTTGCCTGAAGAGTCAACTTTGAACTCAGAACACATGTAACAACACAAATACCATCATATACAAAAAAAGCAAGCCATATTAATAACAAATCTATGCTTTAAACAGTACCTTCATGGCTTCTCGCGCTTTTTTCTTATATCAGAATTTGACAAGATGGGTATAAGTAAAGAACAAGTAGGGGAAAAGTCTTTAATCTAATATTTCAATTTAGCTTTTAAAGATGAATGATTTAAAATTTGTATTAAAAAGTCCAAGAGCCAGTATATTGATTGAGGTATGGTTTTATTGGTCAGATACGTGTCGTGTGTGATCACTTGACATTTCTAAACACACACTTAATTTGTCTATAAATTAAATACTCTTGACGCACATTTTTGCTTACATATACTTACATTCATAATAAACATCTAATGTTTTTATGACTCGTGGCACACACGCTTAGACACAAGGTTTTTCCTTCTACATTTAATTATTCATCCATTGCTTTATTACACATGACAAAATGAAACCATACCTCAATCAACAATCTCTTGGATTTTTTAAGATTTTTAAATTGTTTGCTTTTACCAAATGTTAATTTAAAGACACTTTTTTCCGGCTTGTTTACTTGTGTGTGTGTGTGTGTGTGTGTGTGTGTGTATATATATATATATATATATATATATATGTGTGTGTGTGTGTAACATGTTATGGTAATTAACGAAGATTAACGAAACTTGGTTATAAACAAACGACAATTTGAAATGATTTGTTTGAACATTATTTTTGATCGATACTTATATTTAAGTAGATATTCTGTTTTTAATTAAACAGTATTATATATTTATATCTACTGGCCTGATTATTTATGACATTTTTATTACGAAAATGTGTGTCATTCGGCAGGATTCTTCCCTTATGTAGGGGTCACAGGTTCGAATCCTGCCGAATGACACATTTTCGTAATAAAAATTTATCGTAAATAATCAGGCCAGTAGATATAAATATATAATACTGTTTAATTAAGAACAGAATATCTACTTAAATATAAGTATCAATCAAAAATAATGTTCAAACAAATCATTTCACACATACATATATATATATATATATATATATATATATATATAAATGATTGGTAACTTTTTGTTTTATTAATTTAATCTTAATTTGCTTCTCTTTTTTTTTTACCCTCAGATATGAAGGAACAACATGTCTTAGAAACTCTAACTGCAAAGAAGCAACAAATCATGCTGGCAACTCAGTTAGTCCGTATGATTTTGAAAATTGATGATATTCGTGCTCCTGGCGAAAATTATTAGCTTGCCCATCAACTTCATTCACTTTATCTCCATTTATTAGCCATGCTATGTGTTCTCTTTTTTTTTTTTTTTTTTTACCTGGCTTCTTTTGGCAAATGTCCCAAGTACCCATTCTGAGAGGTATCAGGTATCAAGTCATCAAATGCTATAATGGTGTTTATACTTTATGAATATCATTAGCCATTTATTTACCTGACTGTTTTTTTTTTTTTTTTTTTTTTTTTTTTTTTTTTTTTTTTTTTTTTTTTTAGTTATTGTGCTTCTCATAAGAAAATAATGTGCGTATGATTGAACCACTAAAGTTTCTATTTGGTCTCTTTCATCAAACATTATTTCAGGGTTTGAAATTGAAGAGCTTTCTTCATTTACTTGTCTGAAATGTGATCATTTAAAGTAATGTTTCTGTGTGATAATTTAATATCAATCTCTTCCACTACAACTGGCATAAAAAAAACAAAAAATCTGCAACATTTTGTCTTTTTCTTTCATACTAAGATGTCCCATGAAAAGGAAACTACAAATCTGTTAAGGTCAACTTGCAAATCAAATATTGTAGAGTTAAAAGGTTTCTTGGAGTCAGATTAAGAACTGGGTTCTTTGCATCTCATTTTGGATATTCTGATGCGAGTGATCATTAGATGCAACCTTTATAATATTTGGTTGCTTTTCACATGTCCACACTTGGCTGTTGGCATGACACTCATTTTGTGACCAAACTTTTGTAATGAATTCTTTTGTTGCCATGTTTACAATATTTACCTGTAATACAGGAAATATTCAGTAACTGAAATGAATAAATAAAAATAAATTAAAACCTAAAATATATTTTCTTTATTTATTAATATATATTGTGTAATATTTATTTAACAGTAGTTTAAATACTGGTTGTAGCAGAAATACTTCTCAGAGTGATAGATGAAGACACTATTACCACTAATATTTTACCATTATGTGGGGAGTATTGAAACCATAAAATTTCTATTTACATTATCTGTGGGCTATTTTCCTCTTTTTTTTAAATAATAAAACTAGTCTATATTTTATTTCCATCATTAAACTTGGAAATAGCTGAAATTTTAACTAAAAGAATTGCAATTTTAAAAATGAACCAGGCAAAGCACTCTCCATGAAAACAGAATGTTAGTTTGGAAAGATTTCAACAATACTGGTGATGTGAGGAACAGCCAAGGATAGTCATCCTTGAACATTAGAGCTTATCAAATCCATTTGGAGAAACAAGATCAACATGAACTCTCAGAAAGCTTGCAAATATGTCCATTGGAACCATGTCAACTACTCTCCATGAAGATTTCTTTTATATATATATATATATATATATATATATACACACACACACACAAGCTCTGTAGAGAAATGCCAAGTCTTCCTCCAGCACATTCAGGCAGGCACTTGCCCAAAACTTGTTCTGTGATGTGAAAAAAATTTAATGTTTTAACAACCAGAAGGATTAGATTTGGTCTTGAACTGAGCCTCAGACAGTTATTTGAACACAAGTGACAGTCTCTGTGATGTGGGCTACAATAACAGGAAAAAGTCCTCTTGATTTTGTGGAACCAGAAGTTATACTTAACCAAGAGAATTATGTGAAATCCATTTTTGAGTCATAGCTGTTACCTTCTGAGGAAGTTAGAAAGCAATGTTTCTGTCACACCACAACAACCTGGAGTCTCTGAAGACAAGTTAGAGAGGTTTCAGGCAGACAGAATTTTCCGTTTGTTTGTTTAGATTATTATAGATGCTAGATTTCTGCTCAAAATTAATGATTACTACCTTTTTTTTAAGGTGTGTGGATATTGACTTGGAGAAATAAATCAGAGAGCAGTGTTCAAATTGCATTGAATTTGTTGCATTCACTTCTACACTTGGGAAAGGTAATATCCTTCTCTTCCCTCCAGCTATGAGTTAAATAACAGGACAGATCGAGTTCTATAGCCTTGATTGGCAACCTGTCTACTGCATAAAGTAATGGCAACCTACTGTGTGATAATCTGCCCAGTCAGTCATGTCTCTTTTAAGACATGATTGCCCAAGTATGTATCATGTATGGCACTTAACTGACTGACAAATATGAATGTAAGAGAAAGAAATTAGAAGAGAATATTGAGGAAAAGTTAGATAACTATTGTCGCTAGATAAAGGTGAAAATTTTACTGGTATTGGGAGAGTCATCTTGGGGGTCATATACAAAGCAGTTCTTGGAAAGAAGTTTTTCTCTTGAGTGGAATGCCCTTCTTGGCAAAGGAATAGTTGATTTCCTAAGTGCTGCTCAGATGTGGCACAAGACTGAAAGTATTGAATACCCAATGAGGATTGAACTCGCTACTCAGTTGCAATAGTTTCTAGCAAGACAAGTTTGTTAACCATTACACTATGTCGAGGTGCCCTGGAATAAGAAAGAATATATCTGAATTAGTAGTACTGAAGATACTTATTTACATTCTGACTATTGTCCTCATCTTTGTTTTGGCTGTTGTGATAAACAATAACTCCTCATCCTAGGCAGTGTTGTGTCTGTGGGAAAGGAGTTGTAAGGTAGAAAATAACTCCTTGCCAATAAGGCTGTGTAAACACTTTTGAACTCTGTCATGGTTGAAAAGTGAGGAATAGATAGCTCCAGGCCACATATGGCAGCAATATTCTATTTTTGGTCTGATCTGATTCTTGTAAAGATGAAGCAGTAGTCAGATACTTTCTGGAGTGGTACAGGGATGGATTGTATATGTAGAACCCCCTTAAAAATTGTAGTGTGTGTGTGTGTGTGTAAAAAAAAAAAAACATTCAATAGATTTAAGTAGTATCACTGAAATCATAATTCTCTACAAGGGTAGGATCATACAAATTCAAATTCTCACATTAGCATTTATCAAACTGTCAAGGAGGTTGTCTGAAATGCATTTCCACCTCTGGAAAAAAAAAAAAATAGACAACCATATCTTGTCAGATGCTTGGAGAAAAGAAAAAAAAATGAAGGCTCACATCCAGAAAATGATAACAATCAAAGTCTGTTAAAAATTAGGAAAGATATTTATTAACCAATATAATTTCTGAGGTTATTAAAAAAATTTTGGCATACTCAAATAAACTTATTATGAAAGTTCTTTTTGTAAATTATTTTTTGCTTTTAAAGTATTTTTAAACACCACATTGCCCAGGTTACATTATGAAAATGCCCAAGCGTCACATAAGCAAAGCATAGTTGTCAAAACTAATTGTGCTAATATTAATCGGTAGACTAGTCTGCTGCTGCTAAATTTACTGTGCATACACAAGATAATGTAAATTGTAGATTTTCCTGTGATAGTTCTGAGGGAGCTACTCCTGCAGCTTCTCTCGCACTTCCCGCCTGTGGAACTCGCTCCCGTATTCTTGCTTTCCTGACGGCTACAACCTCCAGAAATTTAAATGCAAAGTCAATACTCATCTACTAACCACTGGACTCTAGCTCTCTCCCCACCCCCCTATAACCTTCCCTTTCTCTCCACCTATGTATCTGTCATCGCACCTGCTTTCTCAGCTTTCTATTGTTCCTCTCTAACTAGTTTGTACTCCTCACTCTTTTCTAATTAATATTTTTACATTTATGTAGCCCCCTGCACATCAGTGGCATTTCCGCCTTGCTCGGGGTGAAATGATTAAAAAAAAAAAAAGTATGTGAAATGAAGAAAATTCTTTTTTTTTTTTTTTTTTTTTTTTTTTTTCCCCCCCCCCATTTTGTAAAATAATTTAGTATGAACTTTTTTGCAAGGAACTTTATAACTTGTTTCTTGCAACTTAAAAAAAAACTCTTTTTTCTCAACGATAAAATTAAATTTGTAGAGCTATGTTTGAAGTCTTTTTTTTAATTCACCCTAAGCAAGGCATAACTGCCACTGGTGCACATAGGGATACAAGTGAGATGAGCAAGATACTTTCAGGGAAAAGGATAAGAGAAAGATGGTAATTGATGTTGCACTTAAACTCTTGGAAATTGTAGCTATCAGGGAAACAAGTGTACGGAAGGGGGTTCCAAAAGTGGGAAGTGAGAGAAAAGAAACTACCAGAGGAGAAGAGGTGATTACATTTAAGCATTTTTCACTGTAAAAGGAGTGGGACCTAGTTTCCAATCTTGTACCTAAACTTATTTATAAATGGAACTTTGTGTGTGTGTATCTGTTACCTGTAGACACCAAAACGGCTGAACTGATTTTCTTGAAAATTTACACAGTTGTACTATAAGCGTTTGCAAGTGTTCTTAGCTAGGTTTTGTGTCGAGGTACCCCCAGATAAATATTGAAAATTGATAATCGCTAAAATCGGGTTATAGAAGGAGTGATTGATTTGTATCAAATTTGATACATTCATAGACAAAGGCATAAGAAACGATATTCAGAAGTTTCAAGGTTGCAGTTCTTACAATAGTGCAGAAAATCGATTTTTTATATATATATATATATATATATGGCAAGATATTTATCTGCCTGTCTCTATTTTTTTTTCAGCCCTTTTATTTTAGTTTTTTCTTCGGGTTTGGCTCTAAGTAGGTATAATTGTAGTTCTTAGTTTCAGCCATGATACCATTTACTTAGAGGACTTATTTAGCCTTCAAAATTCAGTTTATGACGAAAAAAACTTATTTGATATCGATATCAGGAAATCAAAATCTGACTTACAGCCATTCATTTTTCTTTCAGTCTACGGTATAGCTTTAACTGGAAACAACTATTGCTTTTTAGTCTTTTGTGCCAACGTCCAAAGAGTCTGCGCTGCAGGACCATGGATTAGTTTTAAAGCTTTAATTACACCCGAGCAATGCCAGGCTAGTTACAAGTAAATTCATGTAAAGGGTACATCAGGGAGATAAAACTTGTCAGATCAAAAGCTGTGAAAATATTTGTAGAAAAGACATCGGGAAGTCACATCCTGATGATGAAAAGTGGCTGAAGACAAGCTGCTAAATCAGGATCAATTACCTTGCAGATTCTTTGAATTTTGTTGAGCACCCTGAGGTGAATAGGAGCGCCTGACCAGATATGGCAACAGTATTCAATGCATGAATGAATGGTAGATTTGTATATGTACAAGATGGATTCTGAGGAGAAACTTCCTGGCCCAAAACAGTGACCTGACCTTCTTATCAGTAGCTGTAGCTATTGCTTCAATGTAGTTCCACTTGAGGTTGGCTGTGAGAGTTAGGCCAAGGAGGCACAGTTTATTCTTTTTGGAAGACTAGTGTCACCCATATTGATGGGAGGGAGGAGAGTTTGTCTATGATAATTAAAGGAAAGCAGCTTCATTTTGGAAGTATTAAAACTTACCATCATTTCCTGCCTCAGTCCACCGCAAATTGGAGGTCCTTATCAAGAGCAGCAGTAAGGTTTACTTTATCAGTCTTATCAAATTTTATATTGAGTTCCATTTGGGTCCAAGCATTAAGCCTCATTGAGAATGAGCCTCTCTAGCCTTCAGTTTCAAATTAATTTTGCCTTTCAAATCATGGACTAACTCTTTTCAACCAGAAACTGTGACCACCCAAGTAGACTTCATAAACAAACATATCCAAGTGCCACTTATTACCCCCCACCCTGTTATGGCTGAAAGTTGTTTAGCACTGATATCTGCACTTGTAAATACATTATCCTCTATGAACATAACTTCTCGTTTCTTTCTTCCAATTTCTGGTCCGGGGTTCATGCCCACCTGAAGCCAGATTTGAATTTGCCAAACCATGTTTTAATTTTTTGTTTATTTAAATTCTAACTCTCAAATTTTTTCCATTTCTATTTATAAAATGTTGATTTCAGGGCCATTATGCTATTATAACCCCAGGCAAGGCAATAAAGCTGCTAAGATGCAAGGTGTTAGTGAGTGCAAAAGAATATGAAAAGCAGAAGATATTAAGAGAGAATAAAAGAACCAGGAATTAAGAAGACAAGATAATGATTGAAATGGCATTTAAATTTCTGAAAAGCTGGAAATGACTTCAGCAAGCTAAGTGCGAGAGAAGACACTGTTAGCATAGAACTTACGGTTGCAACTAACCATTTCAATTGTAAAATTGATATACCCCAGTGATTGTAATAACAGGTTACCAATCTAGTACTGCTCTTAAATTCATAGAAGAAATCTCATCAGAACAACTACCATGAAAATATTTATAGAAAAGGCACGGGGAAGCTGCATTATGGTGGTGGGAAAGTGACTGGAAATGAGATGCTAGGTCAGAACCAATAACATTGCAGATTATTCTTTCTATTTTATCAAGAATTTCTAGATATACAGCAGAAATGCCAAACCAGATATGGCAGCAATATACAATGCTCAGAAGAATGTTAGACTTATCAACAAGAAAGATGCTTTCTGGCAAGGAAAATTGATTTTTGAGCATGATACAGTGAACCAATTTAGCTATTTTATGAAATGTCCCATCACTATTTTTCTGTTTTTTTTTGTTTTTTTTTTAAATTTTTAATATTAAAAAATGAATATTTCACTGCAGGTTTTACATTGGAAATATTTAGTAATATAATAATGAGTATGAAATTACTTAGCAATATAATTAAATTAAAAATCTTATGAGAAAATTTAATTAATGCAATGAAAGCAGACGTGATTAATTGGTTCATTTTTTGCAGTTTCTCAACCCTTTGCAGGTTATTTAAAGCCAGAAAATAGTTTTATAATATAAGAATTTTTTAAAAATAATGATTTAATGATACAAGTTTTACAAATTAACCCATATCTAAGGGAGAAAAGGTGAATTTATACCTTTGTGAATGAGCTAACAGGTTATCACCTCTCACTCATCAGAACTCAACTGGGAAAATTAAAATATTGTGCACATCAACTAAAAAAGGGAAATATGAAGAAAGAAAATACATGTATATTGATAATATACTGACGTGGAAGATATCATCATCAGAATGTTTCAATTATTGGGGTGGAGACCTAAGAGTAGAAGAAACCGACAACCTCCTTCATGACAATCTGTTAATGTTGGCTCTCAGCAGTTCTGGTATTGTCATGTCTGTCCACTCTTTGATGTTGTCTGACCAGCTTTTACACTGCCATCCTTGCTTTCATCCACTTTTAACGGTGCCTTCTATGATGGTCTTGTTTGGACATCTAATCTAAACTTATTTATAAATGGAACTTTGTGTGTGTGTGTGTATCCATTACCTATAGACTTCGAAACAGCTGAACTGATTTTCTTGAAAATTTACACAGTTGTACTATAAGCGTCTGCGAGTGTTCTTAGCTAGGTTTTGTGTCGAGGTACCCCCGATAAATATCGATAATAGAAAAAATCGTGTTATAGAAGGAGTGGTCCGATTTTAATCAAATTTGATACACTCATAGACAAAGACATAAACGATATACAGAAGTTTCAAGGTTGTAGTTCTTACAATAGTGCAGAAAATCAAAATATATATATATATCGATATCAGGAAATCAAAATTTGAGTTACATCCATTCATTTTTCTTTCAGTCTACGGTTTCGCTTTAACTGGAAACTTTTTAGTATTTTGTGCCAACGTCCAAAGTCTGATCTCCAGAACCATGGATTAGTTTTACAGCTTTCATTACACCCGAGCAATGCCGGGCTATACTGCTAGTTAATAATAAAAACAAAATTATTGTCTTACCCTAAATGGTTATAATGGAACACTTACATAGAACATTAATATTTGCATAAATGATTTCATTACAGTGTTGTGTTTTTATGTTTGGCAATAAAGTTTGTGAAATTAAATGTTCATGGCAGTTACCCAGTTGACCAAAATAGAATAAATTAATAAATAAATTAAAATTTTTGGGAAAAACTGACGATGTTCATACTGAATGAAACATTCACAACAGAAAAAAATGTTAACCATCCAACTGGTTTTCACCTATTTTGTCTTACATATTAACTATATATATATATATATATATAGAGAGAGAGAGAGAGAGATACTCTGAAAAAATGATTCTTCAATATGTATTTCTATATGTGTGTTGTGGTGCAGTGGAGATAGACTCAGAATGACAAATCAGGGAACCGAGTTCAAATTCCTTGCACTCACTTATGCACAAATACCCTTGAGAAAGGTATTAATCTGTCTTTTCCCTCCAATTATGGGTTAAATGATAGGACAGATTAGGTTCTATAGCCTTGGCTGGCAGCCAGTCTCCTGCAGAAAGCAATGGCAATCTACTGCGGGATAATCTTCTGCCCAGTCAGTCATGTCTCTTTTGAGACATGATTGCTCAAAGTGTGTATCACGTATGGCTTTTAACTGACTGACTGACATGTGCATTGTGAATTTTAAATGATTTTATATTAAAAGTGACAATGGAGGACTGATTGATTGCAATTGCAAAGGTTCAAGATAAAGCAATCTTTAACTATTGTGCCCACATTAAAACAGTGTGTCAAAAGGGTTTTTTTTGTCTATATTTCTGAGATGAGGTAGTATTTACATTATTCAGACTATTGGCCTCATCTTTGTTGCTATTTGTACAACGTTTCAGCCATTGTATGGTCCGGCCTTCTTCAGGTGCTAGGAATTTCGAACCGAACACTTTATTAGAATCACTGGGGTTTCTCATCCTCATTCCTTGTATAAAGCATAGATTAGAAGTCATGAATTATCTCCCACTAACCCTGTTCACCACTGTTGTAGCCTGGTATTGAACTCACAACTCTAAGAATCAAGTCAGGAACTAATCAATGTCTATATCCACTGGACCATGTGTCCTTAAAGATATAGACATTGGTTAGCTCCTGACTTGACTCTTAGAGTTGAGAGTTCAATACCAGCAATAACAGTAGTGAACAAGTAACTTGCGGGATTAAAGGGACATAACTCATGACTTCCAATCGTGGCTTTACACAAGGAATGAGGATGATATACCCCAGTGATTGTAAGAAAGTGTTCGATTCAAAATTCGTAGCACCTGAAGAAGGCCAGGTTTTGTTTTTCTTGACATTACTATTATTTTAATTCCCTTTACTCCTTTGGCAATGTTTGTTGTATTAAAAGTCAATCATTTAAAGTTCAATAAAACCCAAACATATGAAAGTGAATTTATATTATATCTTACCAAGTGGATAAAAGTGTTGGTTAGATGCCATGACTTGACCCAAAGAGGTGTGACTTCAATACCTAGCCAGGTATTGAACTCATGACTCTTTGGGTCAAAACACTGGATCCAAACCAATGCTTTTATCCACTGGGCCATATGTCCTTTTTTATGAATAAAAAACTTATTTTTATAGTTATTTATTAAATGGTAAATAATAAATATTGCATTATACTTGGTTCAAGCATTTTTATAATCTTGTAAATAATTATTGCTGAGAGAATGAAGGTAGTTTTTTTTTTATAATCATATCACCCCAAGCAAGGCATTTTACTGCCACTGTTTTGCAGGGGGTTTCATAGAAGGAAAGTTATGAGAAAGAGTAACAGGTTATAGGGGGTGTCAGAAAGTGGGTAAGAGAAGGATGAGAATACTGATGAGAGTGGAGTGGATGGAGAAAGGACTATGAGAGAGAGGATGCAGGTTAATGAGGTAGGAGATTATTGACTTTACATTTAAATTCTTGGAGATGGTAGCTGTCGGGGAAGCAAGTAAATGGAAGGGAATTCCACAGTTAGGAAGTACGAGTTCTGTACAAAATAATAGCAGTGTCAAGGGAAAAACCAACCTTTTGACACATTGTTTTTTGTTGGCGTGAATGTTAAAGTTTGCCACATGTTTTCAGTATAGAAAAAATTAAAAATTTAGTTGGTATTAACAATTAACTTTTTATATGACATATTTATACAAATTATCCATAAATATTCTTATGCATAATATTAAAAATGAGTAATTTAAAAAATTATTAAAAATTGTTTATTAAATAAATGAAAAAAATAATCACTAAAAATAGTAATATATAAAACATATATATAAAAATTTTACAGAATATGTCAAGTTGGATTTGGTCGAGATCAAAACAACAAGCAAACAAAATTCGCACAACATCACGATCTAATATGTGCAAATGAGATATTTGTGTGGTCGTCTATAATGTTTTTTCTTCCTTCACAAGCACGTTAATAACGGCAAACGTGTTCAGGAAATCTCATTGCCAATACAAACTGCAAAGAGGAACGATCGTTTTATTTACTTCTTTATGAGAATATACAAGAGGGCCAATCAACAAGTTTATCTTCATACCCTGCCTGGTGGCAAACGCTGCTGGTCACGCCAGGGGTGGCGGTTCCGCCATAGCCACCGAAACAGGGACTTCACCCCTGGTCGGCAGCTGATGAAGACAGGGTATTGCATGTGCTAACACATGTTGTATGTTACAAAAAAAAAAAAAAAATAAATGTTTATAAAATATAAAAAGAAAAATATATAAAGAAAAATTATTATAAAATCATTACTAGATAAATTAAATAAAAATAATATATGCAAAAATTATAGAATAAAAAATAAAATAAATAAAAAACTATAAAATTAAATATACTTACCCAAGAACACAATCAGTAATTTTGAACATTATGATAGTTTTAATTTGTTTCATATTTTCTCATATGCATAGATTATATGTTTGGTGCTCTTGTCATATATTTATATATTTAGAGATTCTTGATAAAAATCCAAGAACTCTGCAATGTTTTTGATCTTGACTTGACATCACATTTGGTTTGGTTTATTTAGTTTTATTGTATATCAACTTCAATGGATTATTTAATGCCAACAAGATTTTTAGGATAGGTTCCTATGAGTAGAATATATGTTCTTTGTAAGAAATCAGTTTGTAGATCAGGTTTCATTGGCATATTTTTGTAAAAGGTTTTGTTGAGAGTCAAATGTATTGCTGGTAACTTTTTTTTCAAAAAATGTATTGATGTTAATAATTTTTTTCAAAACTATTGCTGGTAATATTTTTTTCTTTAAAAATATATTGCTGGTTATATTTTTTTTTCAAAACTATTGCTGGTAATATATTTTTCTTTAAAAGTATATTGCTGATTATATTTTTTTTTCAAAACTATTGCTGGTAATATTTTTTTCTTTAAAAATATATTGCTGGTTATATTTTTTTTTCAAAACTATTGCTGGTAATATATTTTTCTTTAAAAGTATATTGCTGATTATATTTTTTTTTCAAAACTATTGCTGGTAATTTTTTTTTTCAAAGATATTTTTTTAATATATTTTTAATAATTTTTTTAAAATGTATTTCTGGTAATATTTTATTCTTGAAAAAAGCATTGTTGTAATTTTTACTATAAAAATCTATTTTTATACTTTCATAGTGTATTGACCCCAGTTTAGTGGTTAACTATTTTCCCATAGCTGGGACCCTAACTACTCTGGGTTAGAGTGGACCTAGAAACTTGGCATCTTGTCTTCTGTCTTTTTCCCCTCATCGTAACATAGCTTCCATGTGTCTTTTCTATAAATACTTTTATGCTAATTGTTCTGATGAACTTTCCTCCATGGTAAGTAGACTATGAATTGAAGCACAGTACTAAATTGGCAGCATGGTCTCATTGTTTTATATTTGAAATAGCTAAATGTAACTGTAAATTCTATGCTAATAGTTTCTGCTATCACACTTATGGAACTCTTCAACTTTGATCTTCAAAAAATTAAAATTCAACGTCAATCTGTAATATATTATCTTGAATGTTGGAAATAATTGACAGGTACACTACCGGCCATAATAATTAGGCCACCCCAGTTTTTTTAAAAGAAATGATGTATTTCATACTATTTTTAGTATTTATTGCCAAGTGGATAATTCTAAATAAAAATAGAATGGTTCTTTTGTTAATACTGCACAATAACATGTGCATCAAATGAACTGTTCTGGTGTCCAGTTTTTGTGCTCTCTTCTCCCCATGCCAGTCTCTTCTTTTTATTGGCTGGCCAAAGGAAAGCCTTCCTGGCTTCCTTGTAAAATTTTGAAAAGTAATAATAACAAAAGACCCATTCTATTTTCATTTAGAATTATCCACTTGGCAATAAATACTAAAAATAGTATGAAATACATAATTTTTTTAAAAACTTGGGCGGCCTAATAATTATGGCCAGTAGTGTATAAGGTCAACAAAGGACAAGGATGATTGACAGCTATATCCGCCCATAGATGATGTCAACAAAGTGCAATAAAAAAAAATCAAGTGACAACTAGCTTGAAAAGCAATGGATTGCTGGGTGTGGTCGTGTATTTGTTATGTGTTACGTGCAGGAACAGAGTTCTCGTTCTTCTTTTAAGTTTGTATTTGTTTTTGTCTTCTTGTTGTCGTCTGTATTTATCTTCTTCGTTACGCACTAATGGTCTGTCTTCTTCAACTGTCCATGTTCTTTCTACCTGCAGCCGAATTGGTGCTCTATTTTTTTTCTCTCGTGCTGTCCACAATTTGCATACGCATGAGCCTCCTCTTCAGTTCTCCTGCGCATGTGCAGTCATTCCAATCCTCACCTCCGTGTTGCTTGCCTTGTCCAGTACCTGCTCTGCAGCCACAAAAGATGCAGGCAACCCTAAGCCTCTTGTTTCATTTAGGACCGTGTTCACCACAGGTTGACAGATACATCCGGCTGTAGATAAAGTCAACAAAGCAACAACCCGAAAAAAACAAAAATGTGTGGGAGTTTTAAGACTATATAAAGTTTAGAATTTTTGGCTGAAGTGAGAGAGAAGACTCCTGCTGTCTTCCGACTCCCAACGATCCCTTCATGTGCCTGAACTCTCTCCAACTGTGCTACTGCTCCACACAAATGTCACCAACAAAGAATAAGAATAGAACATATTTTTATATTGTTACGAGTTTGAGTTTTGTTTAACGGCATATCAACACCTCTGTGGGTTATTTAATACCAAAAAGATGGGATTTTAAGGGTTTTTTTAATGTTTGGTTATAATGAGAAGATTGATGTAGTCAGATTTTAATGAATTTTTTTTATTTTCTTTTTTATTTTAGAAAACTGAAAATGTCTTCTAGTTTTGTATTCAAAAATGTTTTGCTAAGAATAATTTTTTTTTCCTTCAAAAATCTACAGTAAGGAATTCTATTGAGTCCTACTTGTTATTACAAAAAAGTTTTAATTTATGAAGTAGTTGTAAAAATAGGGAAATTAGAAATAGAACATTTGGAAGATCTTAGAATGTTCAAGAAAAATCTAGAGAATTCAAGAAATTTCGAGAAATATGGAAATTAGGTGTTAGCCCCTATAAAAATAGGTTTTGAGAAGAGAGTAGTTAGTTGTTAAAAGGATTTGCTGACATTATCAACTCCGGCCCAATTCAGGATTTGTATATCCAGCTGAAAGAATCTCTACTAAAAGTTGCTAACCAACTAAAACCTGAAAGAGAACCTCATAGAACTAAATGGGTAAATAGAATTTTTGACTCTTTCATTGACCAAACAAAAAATTATTTTTTATATACACATTTGAGGATTTCCAAAAATAATACTTATAATACTCACTAGCCTAACATGTAAAAAATACTTTACCCACTCCTTACCTCTCTTTGTAACAATTTGCCTGCCAGTAGTAAACTCTATGTTTTCTATTTGAATGCAAAAATTTGTATATTTGTAAATATTTTTATTTTGTGTTTTTGTAAATTAAATATTTGTCTATGTTTTAGCTCTGTGTTTTGGTGAATCATTTTTTTTCTTACAATTTATGACACGTAACAATATATATATATATATATATGTTCCTTGTTGTTTGTTTAGCTCTAGAATAATATAGAAACTGTTATCTTCTTTCTTCTTAATTCCTGTTTTTGTTTATTATTTCTCTCATCTTAATAATAGTGCTTTTTTTTTTCTTATATTCTCTAACAGTCAATAAACCTTTGCATCTTAGTAGCTTTATTGCCTTTTTTTTTCAATCATATCACTTCGAGCAAGGCGGTAACACCACCGATGCACAGGGGGCTATGTAAGAATGAAAAGATTGGAAAAAAGAAAGCTGGAAAACACATCCTAAGCAGGAAACAAGGGATGAACCTCTTCACCTGTTCAATAGACATGTGTGGAGTATGAACTGGGCGATAGTTTAGTCTATCTACTCCAATTGACAAAAAAAATGAGTAAAATAATGGAAAATAGTAAGAGATTGGAAAAAAGAAAGCCGGAAACCACATCCTAAACAGGAAACAAGGGATGAGCCTCTTCACCCGTTCAATAGACGCTTGGTGTGAAGTGATTTTAAAAAGTTATTTACAATTATGGCATACATAATTGAAAAATTTCCGATTAAATATTGTCTCATTTTAAAGGTTTTAATGTTGAATATAAAATTTAGTTGATGTCAATAAATAATGTTATTTTATATAACACATTAAAAGAAATACATTTATCTAACCCTGATGAGTGCAATGGCATCCCTGTAAAACTTCAAGTCAGAAGCCATTTGTATTTATTTAGAAACATGATAACTAAATTTTAAAATGAATTTTAAAAAATGCAAAAATCTTTCTTGAAGTTTTTATTTTGGTTTTAATTTCAAGCTTAGATTAAATTTAATATTTCCAATAAACAAAAGACTATATTTCAAAACTAATTTAAATTGAGTGGAATGAGATTTTGTTATGAAATCAGTGATTTTAGTGCCATTTTTTGCCATCTGTCATCATAAAGTAATTCTTTTTATTAAAAAATCTTTAAAAATTAAAGTATATTTTTCCGAAAGTTTATTTGATGAATATTAGTTGATTTAAAGTTTGATTAATATGATTTGAGACAAATATTACTTTAAAATATCTCAGAATTTCAGTGGCAGTAGCTGTTTATTTAAGGTGTTGACAGCTTAACTGAGAGATGGAAGTTTATCTAATATTTTCTACAGTGAACGTATCTGTAAAATTTATTTGAGGAATATAACGTGAATGCCTTTTTTAAATAATTATTAACTACCCAGTAATCTTAAAAATTTCAAAAAATATTCTCTGTAATCTAATGCTTTATTGAATGTTATGTACTTTGGCTTGAGATCTACTGCACTTATAACTCATATTTTTGATAATGTGATTGGATGTTCATTTTTACAAAAATCAGCACATTTATACATATACAAAAAAAAATTCAAAATTCTTTATAAAATATTGGTGTTCACTGAATTGTAGTAAGCTTTTCCATTTATGATTAGTAAATATAGTTTTTACTTAATAACAATATCACCTAATTGATACAACTTAATACAGAAATTTAAAAGATTTAAAAATTTATAAATTATTGTAATTAAAATTTAAGAAAAAATGAAAATAATTCTTGTAAAAATTCATCATATTTAAAAAAAATTATTTTCTTAAGAAAATAGTATCCACAATGTGTCTATTCATAAAAAGCAATTACAAGCTTTTCTAATTAACATTGTCTTAGTTTTATTGCATTTTTTATTTTATATTTCAGAGCATATTTTCAGTAATTCGGGATCCTATTTTTGAAACAAAAAATTGATTAAATTCTCCAAGGAATTCTGCTTATAACTAATATAAGCATTAAGTGGTACAAAAATTAATTTCTCAAAATTTCATAAAATTTAAATAATTGGGGGTTGTAACATGTAAAAAAAATGATTTTACTAACATTTTCTAAAAAAGAAATATTTCTGAAATAATTTAATTCATTTGTGAAGGAGTCCTTAAAGATTAATTATAATCCAACAATTATTTGATTTTTGAAAGAATTTCCAAATCAGTGTCTTTTCACAGCAAAAAAAAAAAAACACTAAAATTTCTTATACTAATCTTTGCTCCTCCCCATTTGACACAAGAAAAACATGATTTTTATTTAAAGATTTCATATGTTCTAAAAAATGTATTCTTTCTGGCAATCAGTTCAGTTAATAGAGTGAATTCCTCCTTCAATCTTAGCTTTTGTTTTGTATTGTATTGTCTTATTGTTTTGGATGTAGTTGTAGTTGTAACAAAGTTTTTATTGAGTTTTGATAAATCCTTTTCAGTTGTAGTTGTGATAGTGTTAGTGGATTTGTTTTTGGATTTGTTGGGTTTGTCAAGAGGAGCTAATTTTTTATTTTGGAATCTAAATTTAAATCTAAACTTATTTATAAATGAAACTTTGTCTGTGTGTGTGTGTGTGTGTGTGTGTGTGTGTGTGTGTGTGTGTGCATGTGTATCTGTTACCTATAGACTCCAAAATGCCTGAACTGATTTTCTTGAAAATTTACACAGTTGTACTATAAGCATCTGCAAGTGTTCTTAGCTAGGTTTTGTGTCGAGGTACCCTCAATAAATATCGAAAATTGATAATCGAAAAAATCGGTTTATAGAAGCAGTGGTCCGATTTTGATCAAATTTGATACACTCATAGACAAAGACATAAAGACATAAGAAACGATATTCAAAAATTTCAAGGTTGCAGTTCTTACAGTAGTGCAGAAAATTGATAATATATATATATATATATATATATATATATATATAAAAGGCAAGATGTTTGTGTGTGTCTGTTTATCTGCCTGTATGTCTGTATTTTTTTTTCATCCCTTTTATTTTAGTTTTTGCTTCGGGTTTGGCTCTAAGTAGGTATAATTGTAGTTCTTAGTCTCAGCCATGATACCATTTACTCAGAGGACTTATTTAGTCTTCTAAATTCAGTTTACGACAAAAAAAACTTATTTGATATCGTTATCAGGAAATCAAAATTTGACTTACATCCATTCATTTTTTCTTTCAGTCTACGGTTTCGCTTTAACTGGAAACAACTATTGCTTTTTAGTCTTTCGTGCCAACGTCCCAAAGAGTCTGAGCTCCAGGACCATGGATTAGTTTTAAAGCTTTCATTACACCCGAGCAACGCCGGGCTATACTGCTAGTATTTTATAACTCTTTTGTTTTGTATTGAATATCAATTAGGGTATTTGTGGAGCTTGAAAGTATTTTCAATGTATTTCTCTTCTTTCTGCAAATTCTGAGTGCTCTTAAATAGAATCTGATGATTATTCTGAATTTTATTTTGTTGTTATGATGGGAATAGAAATTCATTAGATGAATTTTTTATTAGTTGATTGTTGGTGGAAACTAGTAATTATGATGCTGTTAATATGGTGTAGCATGGTAACTAGGAAAGGTAAAGTGTTGTTTTTCTTCCATTTCATTTGTAAATTGTATTGTATATTTGACTTTGTTTAGTTTATCTACAAGATCAGGTAAACCAGTATCACAAGGATATGTTAACAGAGCATCGTCAATGTATTGGAAGTTGATTGTTTAGATGAAATATTTTGAAAAGGACCAAATTCAAGAAATTTTAGAAAATACATGCCATCACTTCACTAAGAGGTGATCCCATTTGTAATAAAAATTATTATGAAATGGGAAATAATATTAATTAGTGATAAGATGACAGAATTTTATCACTTTAACTATTGATAGAGAGAGGTCTGTCTTTGTGTTAGATGGTTTATTAAGAGATTTAAGCATTTTTTGACTGGGATATTGATGAGAAGGAATTTTAATATATATATATATAGTCATCCACAGACAGATCTGTTTCACTGTATCACAGCTCATCAGTACGGTTTGACTCCAATTGCTTTTTACCCAGGATTAAAACCCGACCGAATTGGCATCAGTCGGCGATTCTACCTCTGGGCTATGGGCACTCGGTAGAAGAAGGCAGACTTTTTAGCGTATACATTATCATTATACACGCCCAATAGCCAGAGTGCTCTAATTCATTACAGAATGAGTGATGCGTACATGCCAGAGTAGCTACTGTTTTTCAAAGTTTACCATTTTTCCAGAGTGCTCAATCAGGGTGTGAGAGTGTAAATAGTCATCCGCATATATATATATATATATATATATATATATATATATATATATATATATATACTGTAATGGTTGTTACAATGTTTTTATAAATTCATAGTATCACTACACAAAAACCTATGAGTTCAACAACTTAGTTACAAGACTATATATATATATATATATATATATACACACACAAAGAAAAACACACACACTATATCTAAATATACAGATATGGTCATATCACATTGAAGCACCGGTTCTTGTCCGATTACAGAAGTTAAGCAATGTCGAGCCTGGTCATTATCTAGATGGGTGGCTATTTAATAATACTAAGTGCTGTAACTTTGAATGTGGGTTTCATGGATAACAGCTCAGAATGAGAAATTGGAGAGAAGAGTTCAAATTCTGGTCAGGATTGAGTCATTCACTTCTGTGCAAATACACTTTTTTATTAGTGGCTCTTATAATGAATTTCTATGCTAGATGGGACAAGGAGGATGACCAGCAATTATATACACCTGAGAGTTCAACAGCTGAAATTTTGTGATAACAACAAAGATGAGGACAATAGTCCAAATATAGTGTAAATAATGGTAAGTCCTCATCCCAGAAATACTGTGATAATAACAACAAAAATGAGGATAATAGTCCAAGTATAAATAGTGTAAATAATGGTAAGTCCTCATCCCAGAAATACTGTGATAATAACAACAAAGATGAGGATAATAGTCCAAGTATAAATAGTGTAAATAATGGTAAGTCCTCATCCCAGAAATACTGTGATAATAACAACAAAGATCAGGATAATAGTCTGAATATAAATAGCGTAAATAATAACTTCTCATCCCAGAAATTGAGATAAAAATAATTTTCTTTTATGTGCTGTGTTTCTTCAGGATGTTTGCGATCATGTCTCTCCACAACTTCCTATCCTATATGGCAGTATTTAAATAGACTGACCAACACACACACACACACACACACCCAAAAAAAGGGAAAATTTGTTTCTTCTTCTTCTATGTGCCCTGTCCCTTCAGGACGTAGGCGATCATGGCTTTCCACGTTTCCCTATCCCTGGTGGCTCTGAGCACACCTTCTCCTGTTACACCGTGCAATCCTCATTCCGTCATTTGCCTGATTAGGTCCTTCAAATATCCGCTGCTTTTCCCTGTCTCTCTTTCCCTCTATCTGGCCTGTTAGTATCAGATTCTCCAGTCCCTCCTTCCTCATTGCGTGTCCCAGGAACTTCAGCTGTCTCTTCCTGATGCTCAGTATTAATTTCCTTTTTGTTTCCATCATTTCCAAGACCTCATCATTGCTCACATGCTTGATCCATGATATTCGCAGCATCCTTCTGTAGAACCACATTTCAGTTGCTTCAAGTTTTTCCTTCATCTTTGATGGTATTGTCCAGCATTCACTGCCATATTGAAGGACGGACAGCACGTAGCCATCCAGTACTCTCTTTCTTGTTTCTAGTGAAATTGTCCTATTTCTTAATACCTTATTTTAGCATACGAAAATAGAGTTTTTTTTAGTCAGAGGGTGGGTACAAAAAGATTTCTTTTAAATAAAGAAGAAACACAAATATTTCTAATTAAAGAACAAAAATTTATATCTAAACTTATTTATAAATGGAACTTTGTCTGTGTGTATGTGTGTGTGTGTCCATTGCCTATAGACTCCGAAACGGCTGAATTGATTTTCTTGAAAATTTACACAGTTGCACTATAAGCGTCTGCGAGTGTTCTTAGCTAGGTTTTGTGTCAAGGTACCCCTGATAAATATCAAAAATTGATAATCGAAAAATCAGGTTATAGAAAGAGTGGTCCGATTTTAATCAAAATTGATACACTCATAGACAAAGGCAGAAGAATTGATATTCAGAAGTTTCAAGGTTGTAGTTCTTACAATAGTGCAGAAAATTGATAATGTATATATATATATAAAAGGCAACAACGAAAAAAACTTATTTGATATCGACATCAGGAAATCAAAATTCGACTTACATCCATTCATTTTTCTTTCAGTCTATGGTTTCACTTTAACTGGAAACAGCTATTGCTTTTTAGTCTTTCGTGCCAATGTCCAAAGAGTCTGAGCTCCAGGACCACGGATTAGTTTTAAAGCTTTCATTCCACCCAAGCAATGCCGGGCTATACTGCTAGTAGATTAATAAATGTATCCATTTATTCTTCATCTATGATAAATGATTATTGGAGATATGTTTGCCTGTCATCTGGTTTACACTCCTTCCTGGTCTTTTGAATAGGAGTCAAGGTTTATGCCTGGTTCTCTGTTTAGGATTGAGTTTCCAGTTCCTTCTAAAGTTTTCTCATTCTCTTTTACTCTATATAGCCCCTTGAATCTTATGACCTTGCTTGGGGTGAGTTAATTTTTAAAAACTCTTGGGGTGAATTGAAAAAATTGTTTGCGCATGTACTTCCAAAAAATCTTAAACAGAAAATGGATTTAATTTATTTTTTAAATTTAAAAAAATATACAATTATCAATGATGCTACCACTTTCAAATTTCCAGTGGACTGCTATATCGAATAATTCTGTAATAGTCAGGGATCAATTTTGTCCTATGTTGATATTATGACATATCCCCACTAATAAGATGATAAAAAAAAAATCAATAGTTTACAATTCTGACCAGAAAAATCTAAATTACGCTAATATATAAAAAATTATTTCCCCAGCTTTTACCCCCCAAATTTTCCAATATATTTAAGTTGTGCTAAAAATCCTCAGGAGTAAAAACAAAAAAAAAACTACGGAAGCATTATGTTGAATGCTTGAAAGATAAAACACTTGTAAAAAGCATTTTTTTCTTCTTTCTTTCCATGCATGTGGGATTTGGATTGTGTATAAAAATAAAAATATATTTTCCTGTTTATATTTTTGAGACGAGGTATTGTGACTATTTACATCTTTATTGTTATATTCACAACATTTTGGCCATTGTGTGCTCTGAACTTATTTAAGTGATATATGTTAGAATTTTGAACCAAACCCTTTATTTAGTCTATTGGGATAGATTGTTCTAGTTCCACATGCTATGCCTTTTCTGGCTATCTCATTTTCAGTTATTTCCCTTTAGTAACTTGATTCTCTCAGTGTTTGCTTACCTCTGCTGTGGTGCTTAGAATATTGCTGCCCCATATGGGCTGCTGCTCCTGCTATATATTTAGAGATCCATGATAAAATCCAAAGAAGAATCAGCCATATTATTGGTCTTGACCTGGTGTCTCGGCTTCAGTCACTTTGCTATTGCCGTAAAGCTGCCTCACTGTGGCTTTTCTATAAATACTTTCATGGTAATTGTTCAGATGAGCTCTTCACTATGGTACCTAGGCTTTATGAATTTAAGCACAGTATGTGCATAGTGGCGCAGTGGATATCAGCTTGGAATGAGAAATCGGAGAGCCAAGTTTGAATTCCAGTTGTGCATTCACTTATGCGCAAATACCCTTGGGAAAGGTATTAATCCGTTTATTCCTTCCAGTTATGGGTTAAATAATAGGACAGATTGGCTTCTATAGCCTTGGCCGGCAACCAGTCTACCGCAGAAAGCAATGGCAACCTACTGCGGGATAATCTTCTGCCCAGTCAGTCATGTCTTTTTTGAGACATGATTGCCCAAGCGTGTATCACGTATGGCACTTAACTGACTGATAAGATTAGCAACAAAGTCTCATAAATTTACAGTTGAATTGGCTAAATGTAACTGTAAGTTCTATGTTAAGAGTTTCTTCTCTTGCACTTCTTGCTTGTGGAACTCCCTTCCAGTTCAATACTTTTTGGTCAACTTTGTTCTTCAAAAATTTAAATGCAATGTCAATCGTTATTTACTGTCTTCCCGATTGTCTCTTCTATTGTTTTCACTTCTTCATAATGTTTTTTTTTTTTGTTTTTTTTTTAATCATATCACCCCGAGCAAGGCGGTAACGCCACTGATGCGCAGGGGGCTACGTAAGGGTAAAAAGAATGGAAAAGAGAATGCCGGAAACCACATCCTAAACAGGAAACAAGGGATGAGCCTCTTCACCTGTTCAGTAGATGTGGGTGGAGTGTGAACCGGGCGATAGTTTAGTCTATCTACTCCAATTGAAAAAAAAGAATAATAAAGGAAAAGAGTGAAAAGATTGGAAAAGAGAAAACCGGAAACCGCATCCTAAACAAGAAACAAGGGATGGGCCTCTTCACCTGTTCAATAGATGTGGGTGGAGTGTGAACCGGGCGATAGTTTAGTCTATCTACTCCAATTGAAAAAAAAATAAAAAATAAGGAAAAGAGTGAAAAGATTGGAAAAGAGAAAACCGGAAACCGCATCCTAAACAGGAAACAAGGGATGAGCCTCTTCACCTGTTCAATAGATGTGGGTGGAGTGTGAACCGGGCGATAGTTTAGTCTATCTACTCCAATTGAAACAAAATAAAAAATAAGGAAAAGAGTGAAAAGATTGGAAAAGAGAAAACCGGAAACCGCATCCTAAACAGGAAACAAGGGATGTTTTCTAATTCTTTCATACTCAGTAACCCCTTGTGTCTTAATTGCTTTACTGCCTTGCTTGAGGTAAATTATATATATATATATTAATTATTTAGTTTTTGGTCATAATAAAATTAGACCAGTGCACATTTGTATTAAAAAGTGTTCAATACAATTATATTGTAGAACTTTTGAATATTTTCCATTTGTAAATGAGTTATTATGCGACCTAGGTTTCTACCATGAGTGGTGTCGTCAGGTGATTTGCAATAGGTAGAAACTTATGCTGCGTAATAACTTGTTTAGAAATGGAAAATATATATATATATATATATATATATATCCCAGAGGTAGAATTCCCGACTGACACCAATTTGGTTGGGTTTCAATCCTGGGTTAAAAAGCAATCGGATGTCTAACCGTACTGATGAGCTGTGATACAGCGAAACAGATCTGTCTGCATATATATATATATATAAAGAGAGACAGACAGACAGACAGACAACAGAAGTGCATTATTTTCTATAGTTTGGATCACTATTCCGCTTTCTGGGGAGAAAATTAAACAAAATTTATTCAATGTCTTTTATGTACTTTCATAAGCTATAATGAAATAGTTGTGCTCTTGCTGAAAGCCTATGTGAAGAATTTCACAAAAAATATTAAGACCAAGCTCTAGAGGGCCTTCCTTCCAGGCAGTATCTCTCTTTTGAAAGTGGGCTGGGTTTGTTCATTGCCTGGCATCTGATATGTCACCAAAAGGGGAAGAGGAAGCTTAGGCAATTTTCCCATGGTATTGTGGTGAAACCCTGTTTTAAACTTTGGTCTTGTGTCACATTTGGAAGGGAAGTGACGTGGGCACACTGAAAAATACTTAAATAGTTGTATTATGTATCTATAGGGGTGTGTTCATAGGTATACATTGTGATTATTGGTGTTAATATATGTACTTGTGACAGTATAATTTATAATCATCAGAAAATTTTTAAAAATTATAAATTAATAACAATTTACTTTCACCGGTGAATATTGCATTGGGTTGATGAAAAAGATTTTTTCAGATTAAATTTTCAACATAATTAAGCAAACAAACTTAATATATATATATATATTAGTCATCCTCATACAAGCCTGTTTCGCTGTATCACAGCTCATTAATGTGGCTAGACATCCACTTGCTTATATATATATATAAATATATTCAGTTGGATTGATGTGAGTTTGTGACCCTGCTTCTGTGATTGATCACAGAAGCAGGGTCACAAACTCACATCAATCCAACTGAATGTGTTAGTTCTATCATTGATATTGAGCGCTTTCCAGTAAGTACCACGCATATATAATATATAAATAATAATAATAATATATATAACAAGTTGCATATATATATATATTTATATACATACACATTTTACACACACACATATATATATATATATATTTTAATTTTTTAAAAAATAATTTTATTTTAAATCCTATATCTTTTTATTCCCTTTTATTAATAATTATGCCTTTTTAAGTAAAGGCCTTTTTCTAATACTTCAACGTTTTGGGGAAATTAGGTTTTTGAATTTGTCCAGCGTCTGTAATATTTAAAAAATTTTTTTTCTTTAGTTTCTTTCTTTTTCCCTCCCTTCCTTCTTTTATCTCTCTTACCACCTTTTTTCCGTGTTGCTTAAACTTATGTCGATTTAACACGGCTGTCTGTTAATTTTTAGTTACATTCTCCCTTTTTTTTGCGAACCCAGACGATGTCAATTTTTTTTCTTTTCTTATTTATTTGATTTTATTCTATCTTTTTCTTTTTCTTTATTTTTATTTTATTTTATTATTTATTTTTTAATTTCTTTGCAATCTATTTAAAAAGGAAAAGTAGACTAATTTTTCTCCAGTTTCTGAAAGGTTTTTTCTGTTGCTGAGGTGATGTGTCGTCCCCCGTGGGGATCTTCATATCGAAATGGCCATTCAGCATCTTTGAATTAATCCTTTTTTAATATATATATATATATATATATATGTGTGTGTGTGTAGTAGACAGAGAGAGGAGTTGTAAGATAGCTCAAACTTGAAGTAATGTTAAAAAAAGAAATGGGGTGGTGAACTTTAAAATGATTACTCTTTTTAGCTCAGTTTGAAAACTTAATGAAAATAAGAAAAAAATTAAATGAATTTAAAATTATAGAAAGACAGAAAATGATAGTTACGACAATCAGTTAGGGAACACAAAGTTCAATAAAGAATAATAAACAATATGACTACTGACAGTAGTACGCTGATGACATGGCATTGCTGGGTGGAGAGAGTTTCCTAGGCTGAAAGTGTGAAGTCATTTACCAGGGCGGAGGTTTCAGATGATGAATGGCCACAGACACGTGGCTAAGTGAGCATTAAAATTGAAGGACATCGGTCTGACCAGGAGATGGAAAAGACCCGCTAAGCCTAGTTAGTGGTCCAAGACACGCTATCAATGAATATGAATTGTTGAATTTGAATATCTCTCCGTTTTTTAAACCAAATACGAGTTGAATTAGTGGGGTGCTTTAACCGCACAGCGACCCTACGACCACACCCGGTTATGGAAGTGGTAATGATTCGATCAAGAAAAAGAAAACGGATGAAATATAAATTCTTTATCTAGGGACAAATCTTGAATTTCTAAATTCCGTTCTAGTACGAATATACCAACTACTTAGTCAATTATATAAAAAAAAATATTAGAAAATGAATTCACTTTTTTTCAGAACGGTTTTTTTTTTAAAAATCTTTTTCCGACTGAAAATTTGAAAAAATGTTTTAGGTATAGATTAAAAAAAACAAAAAGGTAAAAAATTTAAGGCCCGCAAGAGAAAGTATTGCCACGTTTATTTTACCGCGAGTAAAGTACTTAATCACTGGGTCCACGTGTGGGGCCTTCTCTTTATGTTTAAAAAAAAAAGAAGCTCAATTCAAATCTGAATTTGAATAATACCCTGATTTAAGTACTGGATTTTTTTTTTTAATAATCTTAAACTCTAGTCTTTGTTGTTTTCAAAGTTCGAACAAAAAGTAAGATACCGACGTGAGGGGAAAAGAAGGTAAAATGATGAAATTGGAATTTAAATCAATCGCAAACAGTAACAGGTTTCAACTAGTTAAATCGACTTTACTTTATGAACTTGTAGGGAAAAAATCTCTTTTGTTGACTGGTAGTTGAAATTTGCTCAAATTACAACAAAAGAAGAGAAAAAATTGAATATATATAATTTATTATTTCTCAAGGAAGATGATTTTCAGGTGTATAGAATAATAAATCAATAGAGCTGTTTATTTTATCAACTTGTGTAGCGTAGTTGACTTTTTCTTTCATCACTTCATAAAGATGGTCTGGCAAGATAATTGAAAATAAAAGTTGTGGGGAATTAAAAAAAAACAACTTAAACATGGAAAAAATGAATAATCCACACTGTAAAAAAAATTAATAAATTTTTTGCATGGTTTTAACGTTTTTTCTTGCAATGTTATCGAGTTTTAAAATCATTTACTCTACAAAAAGCGTTTAATTAATAATAAAATTGACATGCATGTTTTTGTTTGTATTTGGTTATAAAAAAATATTGATTTTAAATTCAAAAGAAGGCTGAATAAAAAAAAAATGTGGAGTTTGAGACTGAAATTAGTGGAAAATAACCAGAAATCAATCGTTACATTATTTTAAAATCCCAATCAAATTTGAATTAGTATTTTTTAAATATGTGAAAAAAAAGAAGCACTTAGTTCTCAAATTAATTTTAATGTTAAGCTTTCTGACTTTTTTTAATCAGTAAAAAATACCTAAAAAAGTGATTTATTCATTTAAGTTCTTAATTGCACAGAATTATATTCTAAACGATTTTAAATTAAGTTTAAGTTAAGAGTACAACAATAACTTTTCATAATTCTTCATGCCAAGGTTCAACTTCTCTACGTTTTAACACAAAAATAGTGCCCCCAAAAACTAAATTTTAACTTGTCGTAAGCTACGACAGAAGAACAAAGAAAAAAGACACATCATAGCTATAATTCAGAAAAAAAAGCAGGAAGAATTATTTAATGTAGCCATTCAGAACTGGCAAGAAGCAATTTTTTTGAGGTGGTTAAGATAAAATTTTCGTTCGCAAGCTAGTCAGGAAAGCGGCCATTTAAAAAAAAATCTTAAATAATTGCCCGATAGCAAAGAAAACATCGCCAGTTTTAGATAGTTTACGAAGAAAGATACGCAGAAAAATATAACAAATGATTCCAATTTTTAAACTCGGTTACATTTCAAATTGCAAAAGAAGGTTTTCATTTTTTGATAAGGTAGAATAATCGAAGACTTTTGAAAGAGACTTTCGTCATTCTTATTTGTAAACTGCGTGCGTTCTGCTCGACTGATTACCAGGAACTGATGTGTATCGAACTTCAACCTTGTCAAATTTTGAATAATGTACGGAAGTTAGAATGTATGTAAAATATACAAAAAAATAACATAAGAACTTTTAATAGTTTTCCAAAGCGAGAAAAAAATGTTTTATATATTTTCAGAAAAAAAGAAAAGGAAAAATAATTCAAGGGCAGATAACTGCATTCATTCTCAATAAGTTAGTGAAAGTTGAGTTCTTCCAAGGAAGAGAACCAGAAACTTAAGTAGCACTGATATTGTTAAGCATTTCTAATTTTTTCAAGTTTTCTGATTTTTATCAACGATTGTGCGTCGAAATAAAATAAAAATCTGAATTAAAAGTTGTAATTTATATAAAGAATAAAAATTAAAAAACTGCTTTCTCTCTCATCACCGACGCCAGGTTTGTATTTTTAGCTGCGTACATTTTTACAAACTCGATTTTTTTTTGTTTTAATAAATTTCAGAATTTAAGAATATTTCAATTAGGAATAATTTAAACTATTTAAAAACCTTAAACCCATAAGTAGCTAAAATGGGCAATGAAAAACACTCAACAATTTCAAAACACGTAAATCAAAGTGGCATAATTGTTTATTTTAGGATATTTTCTAGTAAATTAATTAGCATCATTTTCAACTAAGACTCTAACAATAATTAAGCAACTTAGTTTAAAACTTATAAAAATAAAAATAAAAAAACTTTGAATTTAATGGAAAATTTGGAAATCAAATATCATTACCACAGAAAAGAAACAGGAAAATGAAGATATAATTTTTATTTTCTTTAGTTTTATTTACTTTTCTGTTATAAAGTTTTAAACCAACAATAATGTACAAAATTTATAAATTTAAAACTAAATCCCCGCTAACTGTTGTGGCGGTAATAATACTGAACTGAAGTTTAGTAGTAGTAGCACTATACAACTTGTTAATGGTTTTTTTTTTACGCTCAATTAAATTTTCAAGTAAATTGAAAAGTACATATCTAAAAAATAAAATTATCTACCAATATTAAAAAATAACTGTAGACGTTCAGAATTAAATAAAAATCGAAAGTGTTTTAATAAGAATAAACATTTTAGTCGTAAAAAAAAAAATATATATATATATATATATATATATGGGAGCGATTAAGTTAAGTCTGTTGGTATTCTTTACATCAACGCTGGCCGAATTGTCATCTTCACAACATATTGTAGTTCTACGCCGAGCCTCTTTTTCTTCGCTCTTCAATATCTTTATTATTATAGAAGAGTTGCAGATTAATGCTATACAAGCAATAGGACATTTCCAAAAATAAAACAACGCTCGAATTAAACAAACGTTTTATTTTAAATATTGAAAAACTACAATTTTCAGAGTTTTGATGCTTTTACAAATTAAAAATCTGCCGGATGCTAGGTAGAGAACTACATTCTATTGCGCAATACTAAATCCTTCGATTTTGAAGTTTAATACTTTTTCCATAGTTTAGTATGGCAGTGATGCGGCCCTAATGTTGTGAGTGCTTCGTTCGATGTTGGGCTCGAAATTTTACTTTTACGGATTTACAAACGAGTCTACGAAACCAAATTGCACCCAACATAACACAATATCAACAACTTTTATGAGATCAACATTTTTTACTGATGGTTCGTGATCACTGGATAAATTCATTGCCGACTGATCGAAAAATAATAGTTGGTGAGTACTTTTTTTTTTTAATCACCTCCTTTTTTGGGTCATGCTTTTTTTTTTTCTCCCTATATTCTCTTTCTACCCCCCCCCCTAACTGTAATACTTTGCGTTAATTTATATAAGCAAAGGGAGGGGGATATGTCTAAAATAAATAATAAATATTAATATTTCGGATGGAACAATACATGCATCTAATAAACTCTAAGTATGTTTTAAAAAAAAAAAATGACAAATTTTTTTGATATCGAATGAAGATAACAACATTTCGATTTTTCATTTATAGGGGCAGTGCATTCATATTTTTGTTAAAGGACCACGAAATTAGAACTTAACTAAACAGGTAGTTAGTACGTTTTATTTTTACATCGAAGAGATACAATAAAAAAATAATTATTCTCATTAAAAAAATATCTTAGTAACTTATTGACCGATTAGCCTTTTAAGGGATGATATTTTTAAAACATTTTTTAAGCAAATAACTAAAAATAAATAAAATTAAAATCTATAATCGATTCATTTAAAAAATCAATTTACGCAATTAAAGTTGATGTCTGTTTCTCAACAAAGTAAAAAAGTTTCGTTTATTATTAAAAAAAAAATGATTTACAGAAATTAGAACGCTTCGATTTTTTTTCATTTTTTTTATAAAGAAAGTTACCAATTCTTTTCTTTTCTTTTTTTATTTTCAGGAAAACAAAGTATTATGTACATGAATTTAATATTGACTGGATTGTTGGTAAAACTGGACTTTTTACTGGATTCTGGAAAGATTTAATACAGAGCATCTTTAGATCTTGAAGAGGGTGGCTATGTGTTGTGAAGGCATTTGTTACTTGTGCTAAAGGGGGGAAAAGTATTGTTTAGTTAAATCGTCATCCGGTCTCCTACCGGCTGACCATCGATTATTAATAATAATTATTATTAATAATAATACTATTATTATTAGTTAAGCATCCCTTGTCTGCTGCCTCATGTCTATTGTAAACTCGGCAAGAAACCGTAAGACAAACGGCTGGGCTGTTGGCGATACTTAGGCCATTTATTCTGCACATCTACAGGATAAAAACGGGGGCTGATAACAACACCCGGTTCGACTAAATGTCAGGTAAGTTTATTTTTTTATTATAAGCTCATATTTATATAAAAAAAAATCATCAGTTCAATTAATAACCTATAAAATAAGTTTGAAAAATAAGCACTTATTTTTGTTAGTATTAATTTTATACTTAATTTTTTTCTCTCTTTACCTACATTACCTGCGGCCACCATCTCCGTACGCCGGGAAACAACCCTTTCCTCATCTTTATTTGTATTATTATTTACAATTCTTGTTTTATTATTGTTTTTTTCTGATCGGGTCATAGTTTGTTTTTCTACAGCTGTTATCACAAAGCCGTTTTGTTTCTGTCGATTCTTGTACAATTCTTTCTTAGACTTAGTCGCGTAAAAAGCATAAAACTACTACTAATTTTGCATTCAATATGGCTACCGTTTCTGAAAACGAGTTATTCAATCTGTCGACCATAGTTTATGGACGAAGGCGATGTAGCTAGGTGGGACTAAACTCTTTGCCATGTATTCGCTTCCCTCACATTTTTCAGGGGATTTTAATAACGTAAAAATCTTTTTGAGATTCTAGAAAATGCTTTGTTTTCTTGTAATTTGTTTGCATTTTAAATGTTCCAATGGCTAATATCAGATTATGCCCCCTTGATCTGCACCGGAACCACCATGGCTGCTATCTTTCTCTTCCTCTCTTAGATAATAATTATCTGGCTTTTTTTTTTGTTGTTTTTATTATACTTCTTCCCTGTCTTTTTTTTTTCTTTTCGCTCATCTATCACAAAATAATTAATTTTTGTTCGGGAATAGATTGTAAATAATTAAACTAAATAAAAATGTTGCATCATGTTCAGCAATATGTCCCCTGATAAAAGAGTTCTTTTGAAAAATAAAATGTTGATTTTTTGTTTAAGTCTTGATAAAAAAAAATGTATAAATTTTTTATACAAAAATATAAAATCTAAGATTAAATCTCTTGATAAAAGTTTTCAAACATGAAAGAAAAAGAAAATTATTTTGGTAATGTTTTTCTAGTGTATGTATTTATATTTATTTGTGAAAAAAAAAAAAAAGAATCAAAACTTTTTTTACGGTCTTGAATTAAAAAAAATTTAATAATCATTTTCGATTGTTCTTGTTATTAAAAAAAAAAACAATTTTCGTTGATTTGCTTGATCAACTTCAGTTTTTATGCTATTTTTGTTTCTTCAATAGAATTTTTTGTATGAAATGTTTAAAACATTTACAAGAAAAAAAGTATTTAATTTAAACTTTAAATACTTTTTTTTTTGCTTATTTGTCAATAAGACTTTCCAAGGAATTTACAAAATTATTTCGTTATCCTTTGTGTACAATGTTTAAAATCAAATTCCGAAGTTTTAATTTTTTTAAACAATTTATTTTAAATTATATCAAATAAGTTTTAAAAGTTCATTAATTACTTTGTAGAAATAAATATTGTTTTTTAGTAGTAACATTAAAAATAACACAAGTTCGCTCTGTGAATTATTATTACAAGTTATTTACGCAAACGAACATGTATTTTTCTCAATAATATTATTAATTTAACTAGTTAACGAATAGGATTGAATGGAGGTTTTAAAATATAATTTGTAATTTTTCTTATCACTACTTTCTTTTTAGCAAGATTATTTACCTTTAAAATTGAATAAGTTCAAGAAATTAATAATTAGGGGAAAAACCACTAATTATTAATTTCTTGAACTTATTCAATTTTTCATTGTCTGATGACTAAAAAAGTCGCTACACTATTTTGTTAAAAGCGATTTTTTTTATAGCTTGGTGAGCCCTTTTAGTGCCTGTCAGAATTGAATTCCTCCTCTTTAAAAAAAAAAAGACAAAAAAAATGGGAATAACCATAAAATACTTTGTTTTGATTCCCAGTAATCATTGTTAAAATTAATAATATTGAATTATAAATTTCCTACGATTTTTTTGAGTCTTTAGTTGATGAGTGTTAGTGTTGTTTTTTTTTTTTTGCTTTTTTAAATCGATCACCAAACTTTAAAAAAAAAAATTCAGCAAAGAGCACTTTCTCTCGCTTGTTTGTTTTTTCTTTCTTTTGTAAGTGAAAAATTATTATATAATCATTTTTTTTTCTAATAGTGCTAATTAAATTAATAAAAAATCATTTCAATCAAAGTGTTTCATTTTTTTATTCTTTGTATTGTAGGTTACCATTTTTTTTTAAAGTCATATATTGTGCGTGCGTGTACGCGCGCACTTTGAAATCTCAAATTTATGGATTTTTTTCTTAGAATTTTTTTAGTGAAATAACTGTTTAGTTACTTTTATGTTGAAATTCATTTATGTATTAATATGGTGAAAAAAATAAGCGAAATTCAGATCAATTTGATTGCTGATATTGCGTATATTTTCATGATTTTGATGAGACAAAAAAGGTTGATTGATGGTTTTGTTTGCTGCACTGCAATTTGAGAAATGATTCACGGGAGAACGTAAAAGATGATCAACTAAAATTTTATTAAAACTTATAAATTAAAAAAGATTATACACTTTTTTTTACAAGCAAAAGATGATTAACGGCTTCAGAAACACCAACATTGAAAGTTTGATTATTACTTAAAAAAAGTTAATTAGAAAGAAAAAAAAAACATGCTAGAGCTATTATTGATTCAATAATTATTAGAGTAAACTGAACATTTTTAATTTCAATTCAAGATTGAATCTGTCTTTGAGGATATTTGTTGTTTTAATTTTTGTATTACTCTCTGAGTATTGCTGTGTTTATCATCTGGTAAAATTGTTTTTGTTATTTTACTTTTTTTCTTTTCATCTCTAGGGTTCATAGGCAGTAAATTTGTAAAAAAGTCCTTAACATTTTTTTATGGAAATTTTAATACCAGAATTTTTTTTTCTTAAGGATCGATCGAGGTGAAACTTTCTGGATTCGCCTTGGGTTCACATTTTAATTTTTAGGCACAGTTATGGATAGCTGACAAACTCGACCTCAGGATTTTTTTTGAGATTAAGAAACTAATTTCTTTTTAAAGTATAGACGAATTATGTAAGCTTAAAATTAAGCTTGATTTGATTTTTTTTTTTTAATAATTTTTAACGTTTAGTTGGCGAATTGGAAATTTGAAATTTTGAGCTAAAGTCAATGTTTGTGTTGAATGAAAATTTGTGTAAATTTAAAATCCCACACCCTTTTTTTGTTGATGCCACTGAAATAGGTAATGAAATCTATATGACAAAGGTCCTTAAACAGACCTGCTTTTATTGGGAATTGCTTTGTCATAACTTCAGTAGACATTAAAGGGACAACACAAATTTTTATTGTCAGCATTGTCCTGAGAATCATTCATTTTGCAATTTGGTAGTTAAAATGTAGCAAGTGATGGTTTTAAAATCATAAAAATGTTAATTTCTACCAGAAAATATTTTCTCAGCTTTAATTATTCATGATGAATTTGCAAAAATTATTAAAATCTATTCTAATACAGTAGATTTTTAATATATATATATATATATATATATATATATATATATTACATTATTATTCCTCTTAAAAATAATGTTTATCAAAAACACATGAGTTCTTAATAAATGAAATAAAATCTTTTGAAAATTTCTTATTGTATATTAGAAATTACAATATTTCTTATGACATTTGGTGTATTATTCCCTAAGAATTTAAATGTAGATCAATTTACTTATAATTCAGTTACTTTGTGCTTTAGGATTCCTATTTTTGTAAATACATTTTTTAACAGAATAATAGTTAATTTCTTGTAAATTTACTGATAAGTTTTTTTTTTTTTTTTTTTCATTCTAATTGGAAAAAATTTTCAAAGTATAGATAAAGTTGCTATGCTTTTTATTGCAGGGATTCTATTTAACTATTTTATATGAAGGACATTTTTTATAAGCTAGACTACCTATAAAATTGATAAAAAATCCCTTATGTACAAGAGAATATTTAGAAGCTCTTTAAATACGGAAAAGTATCTTAAACTTTTTCTAAAAACATAGTGTTCTTTGAATATGTGATAATTACTTTAAGAGCTTCATTCAGGTATCATAAGAGGAACATTGCTTGATAGTTTCCCTTCTATGTGGAAAAACAACTATACAATGTTTTAAAATTTTCCTCAAACCATGTCTATGTATTCTTAATGACAAGTTAACAAGTTGAAGGATTAATGTATGTTATTTATAACACTTACATTTGATCTGTTGTATTTCTTTGTCATGAGTACATGTTCATGTATTCATTACTCAGTACATCTATGTAGAATATAAGTAGAATTGAAAAGATATGACATTTTTGACAAATTGGCACATTGATTTGGAAAGTGAAGTGATTAGATTTTGAATCTTTTTGTTAATTTGGTGATGTTATGTTTACATAGTGAACATAGTAGGATGGAATATGTTAAAACCAATTGGGTGTTTAACAAATTTTTTTTTATTCTTTTGTTGACATTTCATTCAGTAAGTTCATGAGAACAACAAAAATTAAAGAACATTCATTATTGTGACAACCTTGCTACTAATTAACAGTTTAATTTGAAAATTTAACAGTTAATAAAATTAGTAATAACTATTTGAATAACAAATATCTGTTAGAAATCTATACAATTTGTACATGAGAAAGTGTTGTTAACTGTTAAATTTTCAAAAAATGTTCAAATTAACTAGTATTTTTTTAAGTAGCAAGGTTGCTATAGTAATGAGTTCTAATTTTTTCAGTTCTTATTGAATGAAACATTGACAACAATACAAAAAATTTTAAACATTCAACTGGTTTTTATATTCTGTTGTAAATACCTTGTCGAGATATTTCATATTGGTCATTTTATCATAGAAATTTTGTAATACTGTAACAGCTATTTTTAATTTCTGAATATGTTAAAAACAAAGTATTCTTTTATTAACTTGTTTCCTACAAAAAGTAATTGGATAAAATGTCTTAGAATTTAAATAACCGTAAATGTCTGCTTTCGTGTTTGCTGTTAATAAGAAAAATAGAAATAAATTGTAATATTATAGATACTTTCAAAATTATTCTGTATTATGTTAATCCTATGAAATTATTGTAAGAACTGAAGAGAAAAATTAAGGTGTAAATTTTTAATAATTAGTTTATGGCTTAAACACTTAAAATTCAGCATGAATTAAAAACAAATCTAATTAAAATGAGTATTTTGACAGTTACGCTTGTAATTGTTTTAGTTTTGAAATTATTAAATAAATTAAAAATGAATTATTTAAATAATACAGAGTTATTTAATTGGCACAAATTCCAGTAAAGGTTATGAACATTTCTCAGGAGCTTAATTTTATGTTTGTACTTTTTTCAAGCTTCATTGGTTAAGAAGGAAGAACAGCTGGTGGAAGAGCACCAAGAAATTGATGAACAACCTGCTGCTGCTGCTGCTGTCTCCTTGAATCTTGAACCAAACCAAAATGGTCGGGGCCTACAGTTGGAATGTGCCATCTCCGAATCTAAAAGCCAGTCACCACAGCAAAACTCAGTTGAGGAGCAGCAGCAGCAGTTTGATGTACAGTCAGTTGAAGATGGAAGTAAAAAGTTTCCAAATTCAGAAGCATCACAAGAACACCCACCACCTCTTCCTCCACAACAACCTCCACCCCCAACAACACCACCACCACAACAACCCCCACCTCCTCCTCCACAGCAGCCACTGTCACCTCAAGGACAGTCAAAGCAACATCTCCAACAACCAACAGCATTACCTACAGTCTCATCACCTTCCCAACAATGTCCACCACAGTCATCTTTACAACACCAAGAACAGTCCCATTCATCATTACAACCAGAACAACCTTCACAAACATTGTTACGATCAACACCACCATCACCACCACATTCTCAACAACAACAACAACAGTCACCAGCACAAGAACCTCAATCAGAACAACAAGAAAGGGTGGCACTGGCTGAGCAGTCATTGTCCCAACTTGAACAGCCACAAAATCAGCCATTGGCACAATCAGCACAACAATTTCAGGCCAAACAGCCCCTGCAGCAGCAGCAGCAACAACAACAACAACATACAGGTAATGAAGAGCTGCCAGAACCTTTCTTACATCAACAAGATCTCTTGCACTCAGAGCCTGAGATGCAACAGCCAGCACCCAGGATGCAATTACTGCAAGCAAAGTTGTCGGGGTCACTGCCAGAATCGGAGAAACAGTTGCAGTCATTTTCTCAGCTACAGCAATTGTCCCAGGCCAATACGGGGCATGAGACCAAGCAGAAGCTTGAATTGCAGCTCTCATCATCCGAGTTGGAACAGCTCTCGAAGCAGGAGCTTCAGCAGAAGCAGGGTGTTGACCAACAAGTGCCGTTACAGCAATCACAAGTTCTGCAACCGCTCTTGCAGCAGAAAATGCTTCCTGAGCACCAACGGCAGTCTGTATTGTCTCAGCCAGAGCAGCAATCTGAATCTTCTACCATTCAAGAGTGTCTTGTGTCGGAGAAAGGTGACGATGTGCCAGAATGCAAGTCCCAACTGCCACAACCTGAAGTGCAGCAACAATCGGAATCCCAACAACCCAAACAGCAGCAGCCTCCAGAACCAGAACCTTCTCAAAGAGAACCGCCCCAACCGGAACCCCCACCACAATCTCTCAGTGATCAAGCAATGGATGTTGAATTGCAGCAGTCACAAGTCAAACTAAAAATAAACAAAGAACAACTGGCGAAAAGTAAGACGGAAGAGAAAAGTGAATCGGGTCAAGAAGTTTCAACTCGCCAGTTACCATCTACTCTACCTGCCATGGAATCTCAACAGCTACTGGATGCTTCAAATGAAAGTAACTGTAATTTGCAGGTTCGAGGAGAACAGCAAGAAACAGCACTGCAGCCTTTATCTTCTGGTCCATTTCTGTCTTCAGATAGCTCATCATCTGTTGTAGTTGACTCCTTAAATAGCACAGGGAATCAGAATGAACCTGTAATGAGCAGTAGCACAACTACCACAACCACTACAGCTACTAGTAGTAATAGTAGCAACAGCAGCAATAGTAGTAATACCAATAGTGTAGCTGTACAACAGAAGCGTGGACCTGGTAGACCTAGAAAGGAAGCATCTGGAACTCCTTCACAGTTATTCAGGAAGAGAACGTGAGTATCTTAACAATGACAAGAAAATTGTGCATTAAAATTTTCTCAAAATTCATACCTATGGTTACATTGCCAGATTCTTTTTTTTTTTTTTTTCCCCCCAATTCGTAACCCCAACAAATTATTAAATTAAAACAAATTCCTATCACTGTAGGCACCTTTTATAAAGTTACACCAATTATCGACTTTTAATATATGGCATTTTCTCTACTTTGCAAATGAAACCCATTTCTGATTCTGCAATGAGAATGTTGATACTAAAACATTAATGTATGCTTTGATGTTGAAAATTAGCTCAACATAGTTTCCAAACCTTTATTACTTTAAGGAGAGTGGGTTATACCTATTTTTCTTTTTAAAATATAAGGATATTAGTTAGTCTGGGTGTTTTGTAACTTTAAAATATTCTGTTTCAGTAAATTTTATATTGTTGGTTTTGTTGTTAATGTCATACACAGGGGAGTACTGACCAAAAAGGGATTAAAAATAAACTGATGTGAATTGTCCAAATTTTCAGAATTAAATTTGGCTGAAAACTCTTTAGCAATCCGTGTGTGTGTGTGTGTGTGTGTGTGAGAGAAAGAGTGAGTAGAGCAAAGTTCTGAAAAGTGAGATCTATACTGATGCAATGTTTGATATGTTGAGCTGGTGTGTAAAATTGGAATCTTTTGTAATATTCTATTTTATAAATGATAGCAGTTCAAATACAAAGTATTTATAAAAGAGGATCTATTCAGGTCACTTTTTTTTTATAAAGAGCTACTGTTTTTGCTCTTATAGCTTGTATACAATGTCATTAATCGAAAAAATTTAGGATTTAAAAAAAAAAATTGTTGGAAGCATAAAAGTAAGTTTGCCGTATCAATATTTAAGTTTAGTTTATCAGGTTTATTATTTTCTGTTAATAAGTTTGAGATGAGCTGCTTTTCTAATAGGAAAATCATTTTATAAAACAAACCTTTTTGAATGAAAAATATGAAAATATTTGTCTTTGTATACCAATATAAATAAACTTTTGATTTTTATCCTGTAAAAGTCGGGATAGTTTTGGTTTTTCAAGACTATAGGCAACCAATGACCTCCCATTTGGAAGATTGGCATAGTCCTCTCTTTTTTACCTCAGTTGGCCCAGTGTTGGACCAAACCGAGAATTTGTAAATAACAGGAATTTTTATTTTCATTGCCACATTGTTTGGACCTAATTTGAAGACCAGGTTATATCAAGAAATAACAATAAAATTGTTACAAAATGCATATGTATTCCTTCATTTGATAAAAAAATCACTGTTTTTATATGTGACTTATTCCATGTCTAATCAACAAGAAGGGTCTGGCCATCACTGACACGGATATTTTTTTTTTTTTCAAATTTGGTACACTTCATGATAGAAATTAGATGGTACCTAATTTGTATTTATTTCTGAGATGAGTAATTTTTAATAATCTTGGAATTATTTTGAACTAATCCACATCAGCCAATCTATGGACACCTGATGATGACCAGAGGGTACTTGGTTGAAACGTTGTCTATTATAACACCTATATCAACCAAGATGAGAACAAAAGTTTGAAATAATTCCAAGATTATAGATGATAACTATTTTACATCTGTAGGTGAAGGGGTTCCTGTGATATTCTTTGACTCATATCAAAAAAGGTAAATTTTGAAAATAGTTACAAAGTTTAAATATCAATATATCAGTTGTTTTTCCATACACCAAACTAAATTATATACCATTTTAAAGTAGCTGGCTAGCTCTAAAAGGTATTCTATGTATTTTTTTTGTTTTTTTTTTTGTTTTTGTTTAAAGGTCATCTAAGATCATTTGACCTTGACCTTATGACCTTTAATTTCTTAAAAAAGCATTTTTTTATTTTTAATTTGACAACAAATATGTCTGCCTTCTGGTAAAATATGTACACAATTTTGTGGTGGACTTTTGACTGTGGCCTGAGTTATAAGGGTTTAACTGAGTTGTTGCCAAATTTAAAATACCACTAACATTTTCATATGGTCAAGTTTTATATCTTTAGAAAGCTCTTTGAAGGCTGATCAATATTTGCATTAGAACTATGTTCATAAAATCCACAAAATTTGTGTTATTTGTGGTTAAATGTTGACCTATTTGCTGGAAAATAATCATATTTTTAAGTTTGTTCACATATTTTATACCACAAATAGATTTTTATAATAATTATTTAAGTTATGAATTAATGTTAAAATAATTTTATGGATCAAAGAGTCATATATCTGGGAACCTTTTGACCTAGAAATGTGAAATAGATACCATTAAATTTTTACTCTGAATCTCTGCGTGTATCAAATTAAAAAAAAAAAAAACCTTTTTGGTTATAGTCAGACTCTTGTTGATTTGACACGGAATGACACACACACACATATATATATATATATATATATATATATATATAACTTGAATTATTGGATTGAGATCTAACAAGATGTAAAGAACAGGTAGATAAAAGTGTCTTTAATCTAACATTTTCACTTTAATAAGCTTCATTTGATCTGTATAAATAAAACTGAAGATGTGTGCATCCATGTCTGTATGTATCCTTACTGATTTCTATTAACATACGCTTCCACATTTTTCATCTGATTTTTCAAAACTTGCACACTCCTTGCAAATTTATTCAAGTAGACGTTCATTTTGTGCAACCCAGAAGCAAACCTCCAACATTTACCCAGCCCCATTTTATCCTGCTATGTCAGCTGAAGTTGCATCTATCAGCACTACAAATAGGCACTGCCAACTATTCTCTTTCTGCCTAGTGGTACATTTACCCCTTTCAAAGACCAACACTTAAATTGCCCATGGGAATTCTTACTTTTCACATTCTGTGCAATGCTGGGTACTTACTGCTAGTTTAAAAAAAAAAAATTAAATCATTCATGTTAACAAATCTCTGAAGAAGCTTATTAAAGGGAAACGTGTTAGATTAAAGACACTTTTTCCTACCTGTTCTTTTAATTATATATAAATTTGTTTTGAGCATTATTTTTAATGTATACTCGTATTTGAGTGGATAGTCTGTTTTTTCTATAAGTAAACACTCAGATACAAGTATCCATTAAAAAATAATGTTAAAATAAACAGGTTTAAATAAATATGCTGGTTAATACTAATTTTATAAATTTTCATATAATTTCAGTAAGAATATTCAAAATTGTCTAATTTCTTGTATTGTTAAGATTTTGTAAGAAAAAATATTAAAGTTTGTTTATAAAATATTTGATTCATTAAACATGTTATATTTCTTTTAGTCGAGTTAGGCCTTCAGGGCGCAAACCCAAATACACATCTAGCATTGAAGTATTCAATCCTGAAACAGCGATGGATATTAGTTCTGAGGGTATGGACTCCACTTTGTTCAAGCTTCATCATGAGTCAACAACTTCTGCTACTACACTTCCTGCTACAACTGTTACTACTGAATCCATATCAAGTTCAGTTCCAGAAGATGTCCTTGCTGATGAATCGACTGAAACTGAGATATCGGAGACAACATCAACTGGTAATTTTTATCTTTGTGCTTTGCTTTTACTTTGAAAGAATTGAATGATTTCATACATTTAATGAATGCAGTGATTTCATTTTTGCTATAAAAATAAGGATTGCTGATTAGTTGTCTAAATAATACAAGTCAATTAGCAAGGGAAAAACATTGATTTACTGAAAATATTAACAAAACACTTGTTTTAGGATTATTTGAATACTATGGAAGTATGTAAAGGAGTTAAGTCAAAAATCTGAGTTGAGTTGTGAGGAGAAAATAGATACTTAATAGCAGGACAATTTTTTTCTTTCTTAAAATATACATGGAAACTGTGTTCTATTTACAAGATAAACAAAAACCCAAATAATATTATTTAAATGAAAAATTATCTTTTTCATGTCTTGAAATCCTGTTTGTGTTGTGATTTCTGCAATTTGATTTTGTGCTATTTGATTCAATCCATTTTCTATTTGGATTCAATAGAAGAATAACTTGACATTAATAAGAGGAAAATCTGTAATAGATCCCGACTTGGCAGTTCAGATACAGTCACTTTTCTCATGCAATGTGTCTTCCTTGTGTCTCTTCTACAAATACTTTCACGGTTTCTATGTAACCCTCTGCAAAATAGTGGCAGTAAAATGCCTTGCTTGGGGCGATATCATTATTAAAAAAAATTCCTATACTATTATAATGTGGATATAAAGTGAGGGATCAATTCTGCATTACAATCAATATATAAACTGACCCCTCACTTTATGACCACATTCATCATTCTTTTTACCTACTTCCTGACACCGCCTATAACCTGTCACTTTTTCAAAACTTTCCCCCTATTTAACCCCCTGCAAAACAGTGGCAGTAAAATACCTGGCTGGGAACGATATGATTATTAAAAAAAAAACAAAAAAACTATTGAACTGTGATGGCAATCAAGCTCATTTATCAGATTGCTTCACTAGTTCAGTGAGTTTGATTTGTTCCAGATTAAACTAAGTAAATAACAATAAGATTGTTATTTGATGCCATCCTTGATAGTGTGAATGAAAAAGAAAAAGGCATAAACCTTGGCAACAGATAAAAGTTGTTTGCAAATAAATTTGCTTTTGTTCAACAGATAGTATTGTTTTTCTTTTCATTTCATATTATAAATGAAGGCTTCTGGCAGGAATTTCCAGCTGGCAAAAATCTGTTTCCTTCATTTTAAGAAAAATATTTTTTCTTTCATGACTTATTTAAATACTTATGATTTATATTCGTTATTGTGAAATTTGTAAGGTAATCATTTTGACATATTATCCTGTAATGTTTAATAAATTTACAAAACACTTTAGTTCAAATTTTACAGTTTACAATTTTAGGAAAAAATTTCAAAGACAGATTTGTAAATACATGCTTACACACTATTTTTAAAAGGTGACAGGTTGAATAAGTTGTAGTTAATGGCATCTTCAAACAATTTTTTATTTTTCTTTTTTTTTAAACTTTTTAAATAAAATATTTTGTAGTGAGCAGTTTTTCTTTTTCTTGAATTTAATATAGTTTTGTACATTAATATTCCAGAAAATGAACATTTTTTTTTGTTCCTTTTCTCTTTACAGATGTCGCAAATAGTGAAATGTTAGAAAGTGCTTCCTTGCAACCACCTGAACGGCATATTTCAGAAGATTCAAATTCAAGTGGAACACCTGGGTATATACTCTTTTTGTAGTTTTAAAATGTAGTACTGGTTTTTTAATTTGTTTAGATTAATGTTTCTTAGCTCTTTTTTAACTTGTTTCTTTTTTCTTATTTTCTTGAAAGTAATGTCCTTAATGGAGCTAAAATGATATTGATTCACTGTGATCTTTTTTTATTTGATCTCTTTATCCATAAAATGTATGTAGGAAAATCTTTTGACAATTACAAGCTGTTGATTTATCAATTTGAATTGGACATTTTCTGCTTCTTATCTTTTCAAATAACTGGGATTTCATCAATTCATCTCTGAATTGAATCTTTGCTGAAAAGTCATCTTTGAAAAACACTTGATGAATCTCGATGCAACAGTTTTTATGAGAATTTCAAAGACCTGACTTATGTTTTCAGCCTTTATGCACATGTCCAGATTTGTGTGATTTCACAAGTCTGTCATTCTCTTTTGAATTTGTTTGTGCGGCTGTCATTCTCTTTTGAATTTGTGCGCTTTTTGTCAAAGATGAAACAGTTTTTTCTGTATTCAAAATCATTTTGATTCGTGATCAGATTGACTTTCAACAAAGTCATAAAATAAATGCTTCCCTGGATACCATTGTTAATGTCAAGAGGATGATGAAAACATAATAAGCAATGTGTAACGAACATCAGAATTAAGCATAATGTGAACATTTATTAAAGTGATATTTCTTATCAGCACTATGTGTGATGCTGAGAAGCTAATAATATACATGATGTGCAAGTGATGATTGGCATTATAGATTATGCTTTTTTCTCTTGGCAAGAAGATCAAAAGAACAAGGAAAGGAAAATGAATGACATGAAGATTGTTAAAAGCAATGGTGTGTTTATTAGAACAGTTGATGCAGAATAAGATTACAGAAAGTTCTGTGAAGAAAAAATGAATTTTGTTAGAAGTTACTTTAATAACAGAAATAAGAATTAATCTTTAATAATTCCTCAAAAATATATTTTGTAATTCACTGAGTGAGATTGCTTTGTTTTTTTATTTTATTTATTTATTTATTTAAAAAAAATCTTTATCCTGCCATCTCCAAGCTCAAACTGAAGGATGCATGATCTTGTCCTTATTAAGAACGCTTGGTGTAAATAAATATGTGAATAGCATTTCCCTCCAAAATATTACCACTTAGTTTGGTAATTGCTTCCATATAAATTTGAGATGAATAGTTTGATTTTAATATTTTCTTTTCTTCCTTTCAGCAATAATCGTATGTGTGCCTTCTGTAACTGTGGAGAAAACAGTTTATTGGGTCAGGGAATATTGTCAAAATATGACCCTACACCAGGATTCAATCCTTTCAAGCGCTTATTACAGAGGGCTCGGAGGACTTCTTCTGAAAATGATGAAAAAGGAAATGATAAAAATCCCAAACACTTAACATGGAGGAGACCTCGAGGTCCATCTCGACCAGCAAGGTAATGATTTAGTTCTTACATTGTTTTTTATTGTTTGGATTAAAAATAGTTCATGAATATACTTATCTATATATATATATATATATATATATATAAATTAAAGTATAATCATGTAATTAAGAAATCTAATTATATGAGGCAAATTTTATTTTTAGCTTTATATATGGCTTTATAAAATTTTTGACTGTTAATTTTAAATTGAAGCTATCCAAAGTAACATAAACTTCATCAAACATTACTCATATTTTAGAATAAGGCTGGGAATAAATTTCTGAATGTCCCTTTTATTAAAAGATCTTACAAAGTAAGCATAATCAGTTAGTTTCTTTTAATGTTCATTCTTTTTTTCTAGAGAGCGTAGTAAATCTCCTCGACGCCCAAACCCCCACAGTATACATGATGAAGATGGACGACCTGTTAGAATTGTTGATGAACTCAGCTTAGTTGGATATTCTGAGGATGTTGATGTGCATCAGGTTTATGAAATCACAGGTACCTTTTTTTTTCTAATTATTGAACTGAGAAGTTGATTATTCTTATTAAGGTGTGCTTGTATTCTTCAATGAGGTAAAAACTAAAAATAACTTAATTTTAAATAGCAAGTTGATGCTTGTAAATCTTGCAGCTAAATGATTTTGTTTGATTCATTGGATTAGGTGGTTGGTTTTTCAGATGAAGCTGTTTCAAAATTTCACTTCTGCCATTTACTTAGCTGAATCTAATTAATAATATAAGTTTATTGTTTGAAATTTCAAGTAGTGGATATAATTTTGATAATTCTGATTTCATCTTATTGAGGAGAGTAATTATTCAATTTTCAGTTTTGATTTTGAACAGGCCAATGATGCCTAAAGGCAGATATAGTCAAAGTATTTGTTAAGATGCAATAAGTGGCAGAAACTTTTGAATGCAGTAGAAAGTTTAAATATACAAATGTAGTATGCATCAATAAAGATCAAACAGGTTTGATTATTAAATAATAACCTTTAGAGATTTAGGATTCAACGAATTAGTTTTTACTGTTTTATTGGGTGTGCTTTCATTTTTATTCTATTTATATGTATTTTTCTTGTCAAAGTAATGTACTTTATATGAAAATCTATCAGGGTTGCTAAAGTTCTGGAATATATTTTGCATAAAAGTATGCTTATTCTTTTTGTTATCATCTTGTGTTAGAGAATGAAAGTTAGTCACCATGACTTGCAGAGCAAACATGAAGAAACATTACATTATGGTTGCAAGGTTTAGTTTCAGGATTGTTTGGGGTTCAGTTTCAGTTTAAATTTTTTTTATTTCATCTCGAGCAAGGCAATAAAGCCACTATGATGCAAGAAGTTACTGAGTGTTACAGAATATGAAAGAGAAAAATAAACACACTACTAAGGAGAGTGAGCAATAAAAGAACAGAAATTAAGAAGATAGAGATAATGATGAACATTGCATTTAAATTTTTGAATATCAAAGTTGATCAGGGAACAAGAAATTCGAAAAGTTCTGCAAGACGAGACCTTGTCACCAATTTGGTACAATGCTTAAATTTGTAAGCTCTAGGTATCATAGGAGAAAGTTCATCCAAACAATTATCATGAACGTGTTTATAGAAAAGGCACAGGGAAGATATGTTACAAACCGAGATGCTAGGTCAGGACCAATAACGTTGCAGATTCTAGTTTGGAATTTTGTCAAAAATCTTTAAATATATAGCTGGGGCACTAGTTCATATGTCAAAGCATGGACAAATGGTAGACTTATATGTAAAATAGATTCAGGAGAGAAAAGTTGTCTAGCATGTCACAGTGAACCAAAAAAGTGCAATAAATTGCTCTTCTGGAGGTTAGCATCAGTCATGCTGATAGAAAGCAAAATGTATTTGCTCAGATAATTGAAAGAGATCATTTTTTGTATTTTGGAGGCGCTAATATTAACAGGTCATTCCTTGCTCCAGTTAACAGATTGTAAGTCTTTTTTAGTTCAACTTTCAATTTGGTCTAATTGAACTTACTATTGAGGCAGGAATAAATATTGTGTTGTAACAGGGCACTGGCCTTGTTTAATATTTAGTTGCATAAAATTGCTGGAGAAACTTCTAAATTGATTAACAATTATCAAAATTCCCAGAAAAATAAATTGAACGGTTGGGAGAAAGATGGAAAAAGAAATGTGTTAATAATTATATTTGAAAAATATAAAAAAAATGAAATTAAGAATTGTTCCAAAGAAAATTGAACCTAGAAATAACTAGTTAAGATTCAGTAAAATTTAGAAAAACTAAATTTTCCTCCAACCTACTCATTTTCCTCTGATGCAAAGACATTATTAATGTTCTCTGAATTTCTTGGTCTTGAGACTCCGAATTTGGGGTTTGTTTACATTAATATTATTCACCCAAAATGCTTTCTATTCTTAGAGAAAAAGAGTAGTGACCTAATTTCTTTAACAAAGAAAGTCATGTTATTTATGAAATGATTTTTTTTAAGCTAGTGATTGGATGTGGAAAAATTAGATACATCATTGCTGAATTTTAGTGTGGGGTTGTGGGGAGTATCTATATAAATCAAGACTCATGGGCCCCAACAGGAGAGCTGCATTACAGGCTAACCTGTCACGCAACACACTTTCATTCCCAAAGCCAAAGTGAGCACATGCATGCATGCGCTCACACACACACACACACACACACACACACACACACACAAAAAGTGAATGGCAACAGACAGTCTTGCTTCCACCAAATTACTGCAGGATTTCTTTGGCCACCATCCAACAGGGTAGAAATTGTCCCTTTCAGAAGATAATAGAAATATTTTATATGCCCCTATCCGGGCCGGTCGCTGTTGGTTTCGATCTAGTCAGCTGGTCGTAGATTGACTCTTGTCATGGTGTTTTCCCTTGTCCCACATTGTGTTGATTAATCACAAGGTAGTCATGTGAGTTCTCCACTGTCTCTCTGCTGAACAAAACCAAACTGGGACGTGTGCACACAATTGAGTAATAAATGAAGAAAAGTAACATCAAAGAAAATAAGTGGACCAACGGCTGAAAAGTGTTGTAAAATAACGTTTTTATATACAGATTATACACAATAGTCTCTTGAATAATTTCCCATCCCTGCTTCTATCAACTGGTAGCAGAACGGACGTTTCTTAGGTAAATCGAATTGTTCTAAGCAATAACGAGAAATCTGGCCAGCCGCAGCTCGCTGCTCCAACAGAAGTCTAAGTTTATTATAAGTCTAGTCAACTTGTTGCTTGTTTTCCGGAATGTTACGGAAATTGCCGAAGTGCCGTGTTATTCTCTTTCAGTTAGCAATTTCAGACTTGTTTGCAAATTCTCTTGTCTGTCTCTTAACTCTGGTTGGTTGATTGGTGACTGACTTCTCTACGTTTGGCATCCAACGGCATGGCAATCATCTCTCTGTCTCTTTACTTCTTCAACTGGGAACTGTCTTTGGTCATTATGTCTCTGGACCGGAAAATCAAACTCTCTGCCACTCGAGCTGCAACTACTTCAAATGCAATTGAAAACTACATTCAGTTGTTGATCTCTGCAACTTCACTCCGACTGGACTGTTCTCCGACTCAAACTTCAACTCAAAAACTTTGTCTGGAAATTCTCTTCTGTCTTTAACTCTGGTTAGCCAGCTTCAGGCCACTTCTGTCGATCTGTCATTTCGACTTCAACTGCAAATTTGTCTGTAAAATCACTTTTTGTCTGTTTTTAATTTTGACTGGCCGGCAGGCTCTGCGGTTGGTGCCCAACAACATGGCGCCTATCTTCGTCGTTACATTTTTAGGCCGGTAACTGGAACTGAACTTCAACTGCCTCAAACTTTTTCCCGAACCTACTCCACGCCAATTCGAACCCAACTCCAACTCAACTGATTTTGGTCCCTCGGGACCCTGTATTTATGCCCATGTCATGGTGTGGGGCTGACAGTCGCTGGGTGTCTAATCCTCCGTCTCGGCGACCAATAAAATTTTGAGGTTAGCTGCTACTTGTTGTTGCCTCTGGTTTACCCAATGGGATTAATCTGCTTTCCATGACGTCAGTTGTTAGTCGTCTCCCCCTTTTGGGGCTTGTTTACAGGACCAATGGAATCTCTCTTGATCTTGTGATGTCATCCTCCCATACCCCTTTTCTGGGCTGGACTTAACCGAATTTTCTCTCTCAAAATTTTTCTTTCTCACGAAACAATTTTGTGGGTTTTTTTTCTTAAAACAATAGGTATTAACCTTTTTGAACTGACTTCGCCCAAAACAAGTTGACAAGGGTCCATTGACATTGTTACCCAAATAATAATTTCTCTGCACCTGTTTTTAATATCCATTCTCTGAGTCACCTATATTTTCCAGCGACAAGAATGCCTTATCTGTCCTACCCTGATGTCAGTGAAAATACCTTTTCTCTAAATTACTTAGACTCCAAAACATTTGTTATCTCAATTCTTTTCACAATTCATGCTAGCAAGACAATCCAATCGAACCCAAAATGATATCTCCCTTTCCTATTCCAGAAAAAGAATAACAAATTTCTTTCCTTTATGTTTAGAATGACCATGCCAGCCTTCTTGCTGAAATCAAAATCTGACATTAAACAAATCCATTTCTCTTTTCTTTCTTTCTTCTTTCCTGGTTTACAATAATAAAGAAATACCAGGTGTTATTTTTCGTCCCTGCTTTCTTTTTAAAGATAAAGATTTTCCAGCTACAGTTAATAATTAGTTAATAAAATTAATCACCTCTGTTTTCCTTTGCTCATATTTGGAGGATAAGGAAAATTTCTCTTAGTATGTTCTCTTATGATCTATAATAGCAATTAGAAGATTTTCCAGTTATGGTTATTAATTAATTAATAAAATTAATTATTTCCGATCTGCTACAAAATATTGTTATATTTATTCTCCAGTTCAATATTGAAGGAGTTTCTCATTCCAGCCTTGATTCTCAATATTGTCTCAGGCACCAAGACAAAACTTACCACAGAAACAGTCAAAAATTGCGCATTTCTTATCTGTAGTAGACAGCTTATAAACAACACACTGGTCTTAAGCAAGGAGGAAAAAGAAGGCTAGATGTAAAGTTGGTGTTCCTCAACAAATTTAATGGAGATAGCAACTGAAGAAAAGGATTTAGGGTTATGGTGTCTCTTTTTTTAATGATGAATTACACAAATTTTCAAATTTGATATACTTTATTTTAACCTTAAATTTTAAATGATTGATGCATAAAATATTTTTCTCAATGTATATAAATATGACAAACACTTTTCAATAAATATTTCATAGATAAAAAATTTGTAAATATTTTAAACAGTTTTTTATATATAAAATCTTTAAGAAAATTTTAATGTATGAAAGTTCTGAAAAATTCCAATTTTCAATAAAATATAAGAAGACAAAAATGCAAGTGTTGCAATGTTTATGATTCAGACCTGTTATACCATCCGCTAAGTTTTTAAGTAGACAAGTTAATCTAAAACCATGCAATAAAAATTTTAGCCAAGCAGATGCAGTTTTATTGCAGCTGTTCTCATTTGGTCTTTATAATCTTCCTGGTTTGTAATAAAAAAAAATGTTAAAAAAAAGAATGCTTCCTTGTTAATTTTAGATCCAATCAGCTGTAAATTTTGTTCTTTTTGTCATAGAAAATAAAAAAATCACACATTTTAATATTTTTCATATCTTGAATACTTTGTGAGATTTTAAATGCTATAAAATTCTAATGCTTCTGTTTACACATTGTTTTGAATACTTTGTAGCTGATCACATATCCCAACTTTTTGGGGCTTGAATCAGTTTGTAGTATCTGTCTATTATCTCAGCTGTGTTCTCATTTTGGGGTGGAACATTGCATTTTTTTTCTTTTTGTTCTGAGCAAAACATGAACTGAATGTGATTCAGGAGATTCTGATCTTGCTGTATCACCTCTTTTGCACTTAAAGAGGAAGGTCAAATTTTTCTACCATCTGCATTTCTCAGCTTGCAGAACCTGGGTATTTTTTGTTTGCATGCCTTGTAGCCCACTTTGTACAGGGCATCTTACCTCCTAATATAATCCATCAGATTGATTGCAGTCATGATCATGGAGTCCTTGTGAATTCCATCAACCTTTTGTTAGCGGTATATTATGTGATTTGCCAGGGTTATGTATAGTTTTGAATTCAGAGTAGTTCTTCTCTTAGATTAGTTGCCAACCATGACTGAAGAAACCAATCTGCCCTACTATATAACCCAATGCTCTCTCTCTCTCTATATATATATATTTTCGTCATTTTAGTCATTAATTTTTATAGATGCAATGCTCTTATCTAATTTTATAATGATGGATGTAAAAAAATGAAAATTATTTCTGTAGATGCTTTTTAAATATAAATTCAAGCATTGCTTTAGCACACAATACTTATTGTTTTTAAATATAGCAAAATGGAGACTAGATTCTGAAATTTTAAGCTATATGTATTTTCTAATAAAATGTATTATATAAAAAAAAATAATGAAGTTTAGTGTGAACCCTTCTATGTATGTTGTGTACTACAGACAAGATTGTGTAATTCCTGGCTGTGGTAAATTTTGTGTCTTTATGTCCAAGTGCATGTTGGGATCAGGCTTGTTGATAACAATGATTTAATGAATATATAGAAAAAAAACTGATTGGATAAATTGTCTCTATTTACTACAAAAGCAAGTTCTTTAGTATAGGATGGTGATTTAGGAAATCTAGTCACAAACACTAAAGTAAGAACCAACTAGCTGACCTTTTTCCTCAATTATTATGTCATGCTTGTTTCTGTGTGTGCTCAGGTCATCAAAAATACAAATGTGTTTCTTGTGTCTGATGACCCATCTGTGTCTCAGTCTAGGGAGTTAGTTATATAGACAATGCTTCTCTAATATTTGACATTGATATATTTAATTTTTCCACCTGAGTGTCTTAATCTTAGAAGACCTTGTTAAAAAAAACAAACAAAAAAACATGGTACTTCCTTTGTTTCAGAATCTTTTGAGATAACTTTCTGTAAAGATAACTGTGTTCTTGGGCGAACAACGTAATATATCTCATCCTTGGGGAGTAACACAAAACTTGTTTTGTTCAATGTCTAGAGTAATTTGTAAGAACACACATGTTAGATAGATAGTGTAATGTAGACAAACATCTGAATTTTATTTTCTCAGGACATAAGGAAGGGAGTGGATAGGGTTATTATGGCGAACACAGTCCTAGATGAAACAAGAGGCTTAGGGTTGTCTGCGTCTTTTGTTGCCGCAGAGCAGGTGCTGAACAAGGCGAGCAACATGGCAGTGAGGCCTGGAATGACTCTGCGCATGTGCAGGAGAAACAAAAAGGAGGCTCATGCGTACGCAAATTGTGGATGGCACGAGAGAGAAAAATAGAGCCTCAATTTGAGTGCAGGCAGAAGGAACTCAGGCAGTTGAAGGAGACGGACTGTCAGTGCATAACAAAGATAAATACAGACGAGAACAAAAAGGAGAAAAGGACAAATACAGACTTAAAAGATAAAGAATTAGAACTCTGTTCCTACACATAACAAATACAAGCTATTTCAGCACTATCAAATATAATGTCAAAAAGGTCATTTAACCCATGATTAATCCTGGAGTTTGGAGGAGCCACGACTGACAAACCAATAGTGGAATGACTCAAATGAGTGGAAATGATGTGCGAGCTGTTGGATGAAGAGAGAGTTGAATGAATTTTGCCCCTGTGTTTGACAGGAGTGGTGCTTGCAGTATATCGGCAACTCAGCAAGGAACAGCGAGCCGACCTTGCTGAAATCAAGCGTGCCCTCATTACCGTGTTCTCTGTGGACTCATTCGCAGCATTCAACCAGTTCACAATGCGATGCCTTCGCATTGGAGAAACAGCAGACAAATTCCTGGCAGCACTTAAAAGACATTGCTCTGCATGTTGGGGAAATGCTGCAAGAAAAATGGATAGCCTGTGCATTTGTTGTCGCGTTTGCTGGCACCACCTACTATTCCAGGCAGTAAGGTGGGTATCTGTTTCAAGTGCTCTGGTCCCAACCATGTTGCCAGAAATTGCGCTCTAGGACAACTGGAAAGATTAGATAATCAAGTGCAGCAGTCACAATGCAGAGCCTGATGTTTTCATTGCAATCGCTATGAACATCTCGCTAGAGAATGTGTAAGAAACTTTGGTAATGACAGGCCACCACCACACGACCAAAAAACTGATGGCAGTTGGGTAACATTGAGCCTGCACCACAGCAGTGACAAAACTGATCATGTTGGAGATAAATACAAGGGAAACACCTGAGGGAGGAAGACGTCAGCGTTGGTCTTTTTCCCAGACAATGCGTAACCAGAAACTGCCTGCTGTGAGGGTGCTGGTCAATGGACAAGAGTGCTTAGCTTTGGTGAACTCTGGATGCTCACAGATGTTGGTGAGCAAAAATGTATGCCATTCTTGGAGACAGAGGAGTGTAGGAGTATTAACAGCTAATGGGGGAAAACCCTGACATGCCGTGGGTTTGGAAGGGTTAATTGACATTTTTTTATTAATGAAGATTTGTGCCTTCAGCCCGTGTCTGGCAACACTTCACAGATTACGGGTTGGTCCGTAAAGACCCAGAATGGCTGAAAGACAGATCCAAGGTTTTGGCTTTGCATGTTTGATAAGAAAATGGCATTCTTCATTGGAGATGAGGAGGTGAAGTGCCAGATGTTCTTTGCATTCTCACCCAGCGACGAGTGTTCTCTCTCTCTGCAGAAAGTTAGTAGGTCATTTCCCTGTGTGTAGCTGGCTTCGAGTAGCAACAGTAGCATCAAGCGCCAGGTGACCGTGGTGTCCAAGGGATGGGATCATGAAATTAACGACGTCTTTCTTCGTAGTATGCTGATTGAAACTGTGACCAGAGTACTCGAATTAGATCCTGTCGGTGGAGAGTGGTGTGTAAACAGTGGTGAAATGAAGATTTGGGTAGCTGCTAGTTCTGTGGCAACTGGAGTGGTGTTGGAAGTGAATGGGAGCATCATGGAGGATGCTTGTTGGTTGTGCCTAGCCAACGACGCTAAACATATCAACCTAGCGAAACTGGACACAGCAATTAAAGGCATAAATCTGGCCCTTCAATGGCAGGCATCTGAGCTACATTTGATCACTGATTCTGTGTGTGTACATTGCTGGATAGTGGATACACTGACTGGAAAGGCACACGTTAATTCGGAAGCAGCTGGTGAGAAGACGTTTAGGAATGCTAAAGGTGTTGGCAGAAGAATACGGAATAAAGATGGATGTAATGCTGTTGAAATCTTGTTTCCACTGTGCCGACTGCCTCACTAGAGTTCTGCAAAGATGGCTAAGTATGCACAAGGAAGGCAGAGAGTCAGAACTGGAGACTTGTGCTACTGCAAAGAAACATTTGGATGAAAGTCAATTGGCCAACATTTGTCAGCAGAATGGCCACCCAAGTGTGAAAAAATGTATTTTGCCAAGTCTGTCAACCCATCAGTGTCTAAAGAAACCGTCAAATCGGTCATCAAAACCTGCAAAATCTCGAAATAGTCGATTGATCCAGTCCTGGTTCAATGGGAGAAAGGAAAGCTAGAAGTGAAAAATAACTGGAGCAGGCTTTATAGGATGTAACCCATTCCGGCAATGAGCAATTTTTGACCCTGATGGACTGTGGGCCCACTTGGTTCACAATATGGCGTCCTCTACGACGACAGGATTCCACCAGTGTCATCCGTCAACTGGAATTAATTTTTTATGAGAGAGGCCCACCAATCAAAATTTTGATGGATAATCACACTGCGTTTACTAGCAAGCAGTTCACGGAATTAGCAAGTAGCTGGGTCGTGCACTTGAGGTTCCGATGCGCTTATGTACCAGCGGGGAATGATATTGTGGAACGAAGTCATCGGAGCATCAAAACTATTACAGCCAGAAAGAACTGCTCTGTATTAGAGACGGTGTAATGGTACAACATCACGCCAATAAAACAGCCTTTCAGCTTCCACAGCGCCAGCCAACAGACTGCATAAGTATCACATCTGAGTAAGAATTATCGACATAACACCTTCCTCTGGATCTCAGATCGAGAACAAAAGATATAAAAAAGGAGACATCGTTTGGGTTAAAACCCCACAAAGCAGGTGCACGACCAAATTTAAGATGGGACGCTCAACCAATGTGGTAAGCCCTCAGTCAATATGGGTTGATGGAATACCATGTCACGTAAAAAATTTGCGCTCCTCTGTAGGGTCGTCTTCATCGGCAACTGATGAAAGTGACACAAGAAAGTGAACAATTTGTTCACTTCAGACCAGATTTGCTGAATGACTCTTCCAACATTAGTAGTTCGCTGGCAGATGCTGGACCTCCCGATGAGTGGAAAGTAATGGACCCAGAAGAAAGCTTATCGGAAGACGAGGCCTGTGCCACCTCCGGGTTGTATTGCTCGAGATCAGGAGAGAGTGTGGTGAACATGGTCCTAGACGAAACAAGAAGCTTAGTGTTGTCTGTGTCTTTTGTGGCCGCAGAGCAGGTGCTGAACGAGGCAACATAACTGTGAGGCTTGGAATGACTGTACATGCGCAGGAAAACCGAAAAGGAGGCTCATGTGTACGCAAATCGTGGCTGGCACGAGAGAGAAATAAAAGAGCCTCAATTTAATTGTGGGCAGAAGGAACGTGGACAGTTGAAGGAGACAGACCGTTAGTACGTAACGAAGAAGATAAATACAGATGACAACAACAAGGAGAAAAGGACAAATACAAACTTAGAAGAAGAACTAGAACTCTGTTCCTACACATAGCAAATACAGTTATAAACCTTGTCAAGTTAATTCTGGGTTTTGATCCCCTTTGGAACTGTTCTTAAATTCAGTTTATTATTTTAAAACATAAATTTATAATTTTTTTTTCTTCACCTACTCTTAGAATTTTAATAATCATTATCCAATTAGTAGTCCCTCCAAATTCCGATTGTGTAATTTCACGCAATTAAATGTTTAAACAAGGTCAGTGTCCTATACTTGTGAACAAAACATAAAATTTAAACCCTAAGTTTTAAGTCATTTAAAATATATAAAAAAAAATATATATATGATTTGCCAGTAGGCTTTTAAGGTAAGTATGAATATGTAATTGCTCTGACTTCATCATAAATTTTTAAGAGATGAAGTATTGTCAACAAATCCTTAAGGTTTCGATTAGTATTTCTTTCATTTTGATTTCTTTTTTTTAATTGCAACCACTCAGATTGTTTTCTGCCATCAATAAACGTTGCTGTTCAGAAATAAGCTTTTGGCAAGACTCACTCATGTCATTCAAAAGATCTTGTATAAAATATGTATCGTTTTTTCTTTTTAACTGCAAATATTTATGATTGGTTTATATTATTTCAGGTCATGTGTGGGGCCATAGATCGTGTGCTTCTTGGTCTGAGGGTGTTCTGGTAAGAGATGATGACTCTCTGCAGTTTGTAGACCGAGCTGTCTTTTCTGGTCTAACACAGGTGTGTTTGTTTTGATTCATATTTACATTATTGTTTGATTTATTTACTGCAGTTTATTTAAAGTTATCTTTTGAATTGTAAGATTTTAAAAAAAATTTTTTAGATAATAATGGTTAGTAATACATGTCTTACCCATAACAAGGAGAGGTAGATTCATATCTTCCCCAAGAGTATTTGTCTGTAATTGAATATAACAAACCCAACAGGAATTGGGACTTGGCTCTCCGATTAACAATTCTGAGTAATTATCCATTACACCACACACACACATACACCCACCCAAGCTTACAACACCTGATATTCCCAAGTGATTACCCAGTGAGTTACTGACCAGACTTGATATTGCTCAACTGGTGATTGTGGGAACTGGTATTACAAGGTCATGTAGCTGTAAGTCTATATTCACATTAAAATTCTCTTGTCAGTTCTAGAGTTTTGTGATTCTTTTGTTGACATTGTTTTTGTTTTTTGTTTTTTTTTAGAAAAAGATATACAAATATTTCACTTATTAGATTTTGTGAAAATTTTTTATTTTATTAAATAGCAGAATTTAACAGTTTTTGTACTGTACAATAAATAAGTCAAAATGAAAACTAAATTGAATATTAAATACTTGTATTAGTAAACTGTTGTCTTTTTCTAAACAATTAACATTGTTTTACATATAGAAATGCAGTTATTGCCACCGCTATGGTGCTACAGTTACCTGTAGAATACCTCGATGTACCAAAAAGTATCATTACCCTTGTGCTGCTGGCAGTAGTTGTTTTCAGGTAAGAAAAAGAAATTTAATTATTGTTACCTCAATTTTAATAATTACTTTAATGTCTTTAGCTAAATTAACAAGTTTTTATTTTTATCACTTGCATTTGAATTTTACCAGAAGGATGTGCGCTTAAATCTCTTGTGTATTGAATAATATTCTTTGGAAGGAGTTAAATGTTACTGAAAAAAACTAGTTAAGTGTTATGTCCAATTTAAAGAAAAAAAGGATGGGCTGGGAGGTACTGATTATGTCAAATGTTTGAATTAATAACACATTTTAAAATAGTTAAAAGATGATATTCCCCCCACACAAAAAGAAATAGTAATACTAATGTAAAATAATTCAACATTTTTCATTTTAATAATTATAATGGCGAGTAAAGAAATGAGCCAACTGTTTAAAAAGTGACTAAGTGTTTGGCAATGAACTTTCAGGATTAATATCTACGGTCATTCAGGACTTACTGAACGTGCTGCATTTATATAGACCTAATACAAAGAAATGTACAGACTTGATATGTGTCACTCGATACTTGAACCTCAAGATTAGCATCATCCTGAATTTCTTGTGTTCAATGATCAATTACAGACTGTATAGAGTCTGGAGTCTTCAAATTGTGTAGTTCATTTCACTTTCAAAATGAGCAGTGTTAGCAGAAGAGAATAAAAGTATTGAAATGTTTAAAAGAACAAGTCCACATGAAATTACTAAGTAGTTTGGAATATCAAGCAACAGCATGCTGATGTTGGGAGTGTTTGGGACATAAAAATGATTGATAAACTGACAAGAGATAAAAAAAAAAGAAGCTAATGAGGTTGTGAGTAAGCAATCCTGAATTAATCTCTGCTCAAGTAATGGATGAAAGCAGCATTGCTACCTGAAGTGTCATTTCATATAGTTGGAATAATACTACATAAAACTGGAAGCAAAAACGTCATTAACCAAGAAGCATGAAATAAGATGAAAAAATAACATATACTATGCGCAAAATTGATATAGTGACATATAATGACAAAAGTAAAATATAACTGATTTCTAATGACGTACTTCCTCCTGATACGAGTCAGTCTTGCATGCATGCACCCAGTTTAACTGACAATCAAAACTTCCTCTTATTCTTGAGACTAGTTCAGTCTGCATAACAAAACAAATAAAAAGGTAAAAAATAAGGAAGTAGAAAAAATAAAGGGGCATGAATGCTGAACATAAATACGAGAACAAAGGTCTAAGTTAGTTTGGTACAGTATGAGAACAGTCAAAATGTGGTGAAAGGGGTTTTACATGAAGTACTGCAACAAAAATAAATGTATAGAAGGTGGCTGCCTTAAATAAATGTTTAAATAATAAAATATTATGAAAACCAATGTTTACAGAAAGGGTCAAGAAGTTGGATACTAGTAATGTTATTATTTATGGGTAGAATAAAAATCGATCGTGCACTGAACAGGCGAAATATTACTATGCTAAAGTCCTACTCATTATACCAGAAGGTGAGCTATTCCAACATAAAGGGTTACCTTGCCATATATCATGTGTAACAAAGAGGTTTTTCACTGACAATGACATTGCAGCATTACAAGACTGACCTACCTAAAGCTGTGACCTCAACATAATTGAAACTACTAAGAGAGAGTTGAAAATTTGGGTGTATAATAGAAAGCTGAAGAACTTGTAAAAGTTTTGGGTTTACTGTCAAGAGAAATGGCAGAAGATTTTTTTTTAAGGTGGGGAAGCAGTTTTCCTGTTCTTTTCTGCCACCCCACATTAAATTTAAACAGTAGTTGGAGCCATAAAAGTTGTAATCAGTATTTATACTCATGACTTTCAGTGCCCTTAAATATATAAAGAAATATTTTTTGCAATTTTAGTTTTTCTTGGAGGATATGCAGAATTAACTGTTTATAAAACAAATGTTTGTTCCTCCTTCTTCCACACCTTGTAACAACCTCCCCTATCTTTCTGGCTTTACTGCCTTGCATGGGGTTGATATCAGTTTAAAAAATATTAGAATTCTAGGATTTCTTAAGTAGCTTTTTTTTTTTTTTTTTTTTTTCAAATATTTTTTTCAGTATCTTTCCTTGTATTGGGTTTATGAATATAATCTACAGGACAACAGATACTACTCTTAAAAGTACATTGTTTAATATTTAAAACCTTTTAGTAATAATTAGCCTAATTTTAATTTTTTGGCTAGGGAGCTTATTTCATTATTGTATATGGGAGAAGTTCCAGTGTTGTATTGGGTAGCCTAAAATACTTTGTTTTTATCCTGGATGAGATGACATTTTTGGCATATGTTTCTTAAATTTTAAGCAAGGTAAAAATACACCTGGAATGCAAAATAAATTTGTGCACTTTATCCAGAATATACTCTGATGGATCAAATGTAACAAGTAGTTTGCTGGAGATTTCTTGCTATACCATACTCCATGGTTGGGTAGACTAATTAATTATGATAATGATCAAATTAAGACATTGTTATGTAATGTGAGGCATAGTTACTCTACTCAAAAATCATTTGCAACAACATAGCCATGTTATTTTGATGTGGGTTTTTTACATAAGCAAAAAAAAAAAAAAAGGATCTTTATTGGGTTGAATTAATCATAAGGAAAATGTTTTAATTTTGATGAGAAGTAAAAAGTGTTAAACTTATAACAACAATGAGGAACACACAAGACGGGCAAGCAAATGAATCCTCATTAACCATATCAAGGGTTAGTCTTACAAATTGGTGGTGATGCTTTATATGATGAAACAGAAAGGATTCTCCTACTATAAACTCAAACAAGCAATATTGATTTGGACATTTATTGCTCACAATTAAAGCAATAGAAAACAGTCATGAACAAATAGTGTTCATTCCAAATAAGTTATATATAATATTACATAATATTTTAATAGAATAACAATGGTGACCAAACAAGTGATAAGCTTGACTAGGAAGTTTTCACTCATCCATCCTTTAAATGGTGACCAAACAAGTGATAAGCTTGACTAGGAAGTTTTCACTCATCCATCCTTTAAATGGTGATCAAACAAGTGATAAGCTTGACTAGGAAGTTTTCACTCATCCATCCAATAAATGGTGACCAAACATGTGATAAGATTGACTAGGAAGTTTTCACTCATCCATCCATTAAATGGTGACCAAACAAGTGATAAGCTTGACTAGGAAGTTTTCACTCATCCATCCAATAAATGGTGACCAAACATGTGATAAGATTGACTAGGAAGTTTTCACTCATCCATCCATTAAATGGTGACCAAACATGTGATAAGATTGACTAGGAAGTTTTCACTCATCCATCCATTAAATGGTGACCAAACAAGTGATAAGCTTGACTAGGAAGTTTTCACTCATCCATCCTTTAAATGGTGACCAAACAAGTGATAAGCTTGACTAGGAAGTTTTCACTCATCCATCCTTTAAATGGTGACCAAACAAGTGATAAGCTTGACTAGGAAGTTTTCACTCATCCATCCTTTAAATGGTGACCAAACAAGTGATAAGCTTGACTAGGAACTTTTCACTCATCCATCCTTTAAATGGTGACCAAACAAGTGATAAGCTTGACTAGGAAGTTTTCACTCATCCATTCTTTAAATGGTGACCAAACAAGTGATAAGCTTGACTAGGAAGTTTTCACTCATCCTTCCTTTAAATGGTGACCAAACAAGTGATAAGCTTGACTAGGAAGTTTTCACTCGTCCATCCCTTATCATATTTAGCAAATATTACACTTTTGGATTATTTACTTAAGAAAAATGTATTCACTTCTCTGGAAGAATTTAATAGGCATAGAGTGCAGTTCTTCACTAAGAAAGACTATAAGTGGCTGGAATTATGAAATTGTAAAAAATGACAGGAAACAGATGAAATTATAAATTTGGTATGCAATTAATTTTAAAAACAACTGCAAATTTCTGGGATAAGGCATTGTCATTATTTATGGTTGGACTAATGTTCTAATCTTTGTTATAATCATGTTTTTGTCACTGATTGTTCTTTTGTTATCCATGTTAACTGATCAATTTTTCAGTTACTGTTAGTTCTGTTTCTTCTTTTTTTTTATTTCACCACAAGCAAGGCAATAAAGTCACCAGGATGCAAGATTTCACTGATTGTTACAAAATATGAGAAAATCTGTAAAAAAACTGAGAGAACAGTAAAAGAATAAGAATTAAGAAGACAGAAAATAACAGTTGACATTGCATTTAAATTCTTGAAGATCAAATTGACTTGGAGTCAAGAAACCAGAAGAGTTTCACAAGCAAGAAGTATGATAGACAAAACTTAGCATAAAACTTACAGTTACATCTAGCCATTTTGATTGTAAAATGAAAGGACCTTGCTGCCAATCTAGTACTGTGCTAAAGTTCATAGTCTAGAGGAAAATTCATCAGAACAATTGCCATGAAAATATTTATAGAAAAGACACAGGGAAGCTATGTTATAGTAGTGTGAAAGTGACTGAAGGTGTGATGCCAAATCAGGAACAATAACATTGCAGATTCTTATTTGGATTTTATCAAAAATTTCTAAATGTATAGCAGGAGCATCAGACCAGATGTGGCAGTAATATTCAAAGCAAGGATGAATGGTAGACTTATAAATATGTAAGATAGATTCTGACAGGAAAAATTGTCTAGCATTGCATAGTGAACCAACATAGCTGCAGACTTAGCAATTGATTCAATATAATCTTTTCACTTGTCAGCTGAAAATGTTAGTCCGAAAAGATGGAATGAGGTTAGCATCAGCCATGTTGACGCAAGGTAAAAAGTGTTTTCTCAGAGCAGCTTCATTTTTGAGGTGTTAAAATTAGTATACTGGGTGATTATATTATCTGTATTACCTAAGCTAATATTTGAATTTGGTCTCCAATGCTTTAATCCTCTAGGACATTGTCACATGATTTTACAATCTTAAAACTTGAACTTGGATCTTTTAAACTGAATGATGTTCTTGCCTCCTCTGTTGCTGTCAAACTTGGTTTCCTTCCGCCACTACTTGTTTTGCCTTCATTTTTGCAACAACAGTCTTTCTTTCTTGCCATGATCCAGTGCTATTGGTTGCTGTTATTTCTGTTTCATAATTGTCTGTCTTAGTGACCACCATTGTGTGTGTGTATATATATATATATATATATATATATATATATATATATATATATATATATATATAATATTTTGCTAGGACTACAAATGAGACTGTTTTAGCTCAGCATAGCATATCTGCTGCTTCTTTCAGATGTTTGATTTTTTTGTTTAGCAGTTTTACTTATATATGATGACCTATTTTATTGTCTTTCTCGAAATTATGGTTCTTTTGATATTTCTTCAGCTTTACTTTGAAGGGTGAAAAAATGAAAGGATTGGCTAATCATACTTGGAGAGAAGGAAAAAAAAAATTGGTAAATGAGCTTGGCTATGACAAGACTCCTAAGTAAGCTTAGCATATATTTTAGTAACATAGTCAATCAGTTAAGTGCCATATGTGATACATGCTTGGGTGATCATGCGTCTTTTGATCCATGACTGTCTAGGCAGAAAATTTTCCTGCAGTAGGTTGCCATTTCTTTCTCTCGTGGTCTATTTGCCAACCAAGGCTATATATCTCGGTCTATCCTGCTATTCAATCCAGAGCTGGAGGGAGAAGATATGGATTAATACCTTTTCCAAGAATATTTGCACATATTCAACTGGAATTCAAGCTCTAAGGAATCCATGAAAAAAAAAATGATGTGCCAGAAATACTAGCAACTAAAAATAGCACTGGTGTGTATCAAAAAAGACTTGTGGCAGAAGAGGCAATAAGAATATGAAGTTTAAAGCGCCAAACTTTACTTGAGGATTGTTCCATGGGGCGATGATCTATAAGTAATTTTATTTCTTTGTTTTTTTTTTTTTTTTTTGTTGTTTCAAATTGGAGCTTTAACCTTCCATCAGCACGTCTGATGCTAACCTCCAGGAGTGAGTCATTGTGCCTTGGGCAAGTTTTTTCGGCTGATATGGAGTGGAAATATTATATTGAATCAATTGCTAGGTCTGTTGTTAGAAAAGTTGTTTCACAATATCGTACATATTTATAAGTCTACCATTCGTCCATACTTTGAATATTGTTGACACATCTGGTCTGGTGCTTCTGCTATGTATTTAGTGTTTCTTGATAAATACAAAAAAGAATCTGTGATCTTACGAGTCTTGATCTGGCATCTCAGCTTCAGTTACTTTCCCACTACCATAATGTAACTCCCCTGTGCCTTTTCTGTAAGTATTTTCATGGTAATTATTTTGATGAACTTTGGTCTGTGGTACTTAGAGTTCATGAATTTAAGTGCAGTGCAAGATTGGCGGCAAGGTCTCGTCATTTTACATTTTAGTACATCTAACATTCTACACTGATTTCTTAATGTTTGCATTGTCTTGCATTGTCTGATTTAAATCTTTTATGAGTCATTTGTTTTCATGATGTAGGCGATCGTGGCTCTTTACAACTTCCTTAGTACCTTAGGTAATGTTTGTATTTTAATATTCTTCCCAGTCTGTTCTACCATCTGTTTGCATCAGCTCATTAAGTAGGTTACTTGCTGTGTCCCTCTATCCCTCTTACGTTCATGCAAGTGTGAAATTCTCCAAGCCCTCTTTCCTGCGTTGCAGAAACTTTACTTTGTTTCCATTTTCTTTAAAACTTCCTCATTGCTCATATGCTGTCTGTGATGTTCTCATCATCTGGTAGAACCACATCTCTGTTGCCTCAAGTCTGCTTTTCTGATGTAAATGTTTTGGATTATACTGAAATTCCCAAATCATAGAAAATATAATGGCTTTAATTTGTTTTAAAAATCATTTTCAAGACAAAATTCAATACTTATTATTCTAAAAAAACATGTTAGTGCTTAAAATTGAAATAATTTTTATAAATATTTAGTGTTTTGGGTTGGTAAATTTTACCACCTCCAGCAAAAATTGCTTCTGATTTTGACTGAAACTATAGCCTTGCACAAAAAATGATGACAATTTAACAAAAAAATGTACATTTAAAAATTTCTTTTAGGATATCAAGGGGCCCTCATTGCTCTGCCCAGATCACATTGACCAAGCAGAGACCATTGGTGAGTATTAGCTTTCAAATATCAACTGTACATTTTACAATATTGGACTTGAGTTTAATTTCTCTATTTGATTTTTTTTTTTTATTATTTGTCAACATTTAATTTATGTCAGAATTTGATCCCTTTAAAAACAAGCAAACTAATCTTAGCTGTTATCCTTATAACATTTTGGTGTTTATACAAAGTAACATTGGTATTTTAGCCAAATCTTTAATCAATCGATGAAGGTAGATTGTTCTTATTTCACTTTCCATTTGTAGGGGAGATAACTAATTTGCTTTTTTTGTACTACCTGACCTAGGATATTGAGCTCACTACTGGCAAGAAACCAGCATATCAAATGACGTAGGAGGCAAAAAAGCTGGAAAGTATTAATTGAAACGAGTTATCTCCCCTAAGCAATGCAAGTGTAATGAGAACAATTTACCCATGTTGACCAAAAATTTTTTGTTAAAGAATTTTTACTTTATTGATAATGATTGATACTTGGAAAAGGCCAGAAGTTACCAGTGACTGAAATTTTGTAATTATAAATACTAAAACTAGTTTCCTAGCTCTGATGTAAAGACATTATCTAATGATCAAAGAAAGAAGTAATCTCATAAAATTCTCTTATTTTTTGGATTTTAACTTTGTTTAAATGGAAGAATCAATATTCTGATAGATTTAAAAAAAGAAAAATATCTTTGTATTTAATGAGTTTACATTGCATTCTCTCTATTTATTTTGTTTTACAGCTGGACAACAGGCTCTCTGTATTCAATGCAACAAATGGACTGGCAATTCGTCTTTGCTGTTCTGTACCACTTGTGGTAATCACTATCATGGTAACTGTCTACATCCTGTTGTAGGAGTTAGATCTGCTGTCCGGGCTGGATGGCAGTGTCCAGAATGTAAGATATGTCTCACCTGCAAGTAAGTGATTTTTCTTTTTCTTTTATTCCCATTCCCACTATATTTTAAAGGTATCAAACAAGAATATTTGGCTTTCTTGAATACTTATTTTATGAGAAATAATTCATATTCAGTTTGTAGCCTAGAAAGTAATCAATTAATCAATTAAAATTAAATTTGATATTAATACTCTTTATAAAGTGAAAATAGAATTATATCTAATAAATCATGTTTAACAATATTTGAATTGCATGACTAAAATACAATCTCATGTTAACACAATATTTCTATATATGTGCCCCCATACAAACGCTAAGTGGTATCTGTATGTATGCCTAGTTTATAAAATATAAGTAAAATTTAATAATTACAATGTTATGAATTCATTCACCATGAAATATTTTTGTTTAAAATTTCCCTTATGGAACACATCAAATCTTTGATCAATAGTTACCCAGAATGAAAGTATTTAAATAAAATATAAAATTCTTTAAAAGTAGTTTTTAAATATAAATTTATAAATATCTTTTATGTGTAAATATACAGTTAGCCTCTTTTTTTTTTTTTTTTTTTCAAAGTCTTTCTTGTTTTCTCAAAGTTCATTCAGTTGTAGTAATTAAATGGGCTAAAATTTCTTATGATTGTAGAGTCAATTTGTTTGACGTAATGAAACCCAGAAATAGGCTCCCACGTATGTGCTTTAAAATTGAATCCTGGATAAGAGAGTTATTTATCTGATATTTGTTTTATCTTATTAACAAATTCAGTTTAGTCATGTAGTTTCATATTTCCATACAGATTTAAAGTCATTAAATTTTTGCTGAGGTCTTTTTTTCACTCTTTCTTTATATTTTGATGATGTTATCTCTTGTGTATTTGCATTTACAACACATTTTACCAAATTCAGAGTTTATAATTACTTTTCTGTGTTTATTCAGCTTAACTTTGTTGAATAAATTATGAACATTTCCAAGAAAGTAATTTGTTATATATCTCTTGTCGTTTTGTTTACAGTAGTACTATAAGCCTTGATGTAATTTTTTTCTATTGAGAATCTTTCTGACTGTAGAAACTAGCTCAATGAGTGGTTGCTATTCCATGGTATAAGTGTGTTTAGATCATCATTCACTACTAACCAAGTTCACACTCTTGTCTTACTGCTTCTGTCTTTCTTTATCTATTTTTGCATCTTGTCTGTTAATTCACCCTCAAATAAAAAGAATTTATATTTACTAAAATTCACACCAAATACTCCTAGACTGAGGTCCCTCCATTGTGCTCTGGTTAAGTTGACCTTCACAATCGCCCCAAATGTGCACCACTTGGATGCACCATTTCTAAGTGTGGTGTCTATATATGCACTCACCTTGATAATAAACAGGCAAAAAGCAGTTTTTTTTTCTTCTTCTTAATTGTAAAATCATCCTTGTAAGTACCTTAAATATCATCCTCACTTACAAAATGTGAATAACTCCCTGATTTTTGGTAATTTTGTTGTTTTGTGGGTTGGAGTTGTTACAAGGCAAGCTGAACAAACTTTGATTTAAAAGTCGTAATTTCTTGGTCAATAATTAAGTTTGCAGTATGGGAGTGACTTAACGGAAAAGATCCCTATTTTTTATTCATTTCCTTTCAATAAATGATTTCTGTCCAATTATTCTTCCGAGGAGGCAGTCTTTGGTGGTTACATAGATTCCCAAACAAAAGTAAATTATATCTCTCTGGGAATTTTTAAAATAGATTTCTCTTCATTTCGTTGTTGATAACTTTATTTATAACTAGTGACTAGTTTAATTTATGAGGTAATCTTATTTCATAGTTTATCACAAGTCTTATTTTTCTTAATATGCAGACAACCTGGCGAAGAAAGTAAAATGCTGTTTTGTGATAATTGTGATAAGGGCTACCACACGTTTTGTCTGAAACCAGTTATGACGACAATACCTAAAAATGGGTGGAAATGCAAGGTATGTAACATTGATAGATATTGATAGTAAATGCAAGGTAGGTAACATAATTAGTTCTGAATAAAATATGAAAGTAATATTTGGACTTTTTTATAAAATAAAAATTCAAAATTGTCTTTTTATTATACTCAAGTATTTTAAACTAAAAAAATAATTTTAAAATCTTATATTGAAATAAACATTTCGAAATATTTTTTGTTTTTACAAAAATGATCTACATATTTTTATATTTTTGCTACAAGTTTCTTAGAATGAGTTAAATGAATAATTATAACATTTAAGTTAAAACAAATCTGTTAGAAATATCAGTGTATAATCTCTGAGAAAGCACCACTTAATTTTCTGTTTTAAGTCCTGTTCAAAGTAAAAAAAAAAAAAAAAACTAATATAAAGTGAATAAAAGTTTAAATAAAATGATATCTCCCCTAAAAAATTAATGATAGCAAACTTAATGATATCTCCTAAAAAATATGAAAATATTTTTATTTTATATGACTTGTACTTGATAAGCATAGATTAAACAAAAAAAATAAACAAAAAAAAAAGCCCTGTCAAACTTATTAATGTTGTATTTGTTTTTTTAGTGTTGTTCTATTTCTATTTTGTTTAAAAATTTTAAATGTTCATTAATATCTATATTTATAATAAATTTAATTTTAAATATTTTTCGAAACAAATTTTAATTTTTTCGTAAATGAAAGTGTGTATATCAAATGAACAAAAATGAATGCAAAATTGTTAATTTTAAATGATAAGTCTCTCATATTCAATTACTGTGGGATTTTTTGTTTTATAGCTAATGTCCTTATATTTATGTGAACAATAATTTTATCTTTTCCATTTTTTTTTTTTTTTTTCTTCCCCTAAGAATTGTCGAATCTGTGGAGATTGTGGTTCCCGGACCCCAGGTAGTGGTCCAAGTTCTAGGTGGCATCTGAATTATTCTGTTTGTGACAGCTGTTATCAACAGCGTAATAAAGGACTCTCTTGCCCACTCTGTGGGAAAGCATATCGACACTTCACGCAGAAAACCATGTTGCAGTGCAAAATATGTCAAAAGTAAGCATCTCTTATTTTTATTTATTTTTTTTATTTTTTTTATTTTTTATTTTTTTTTTTTTGTCACATAATTTTTATATTATGGAGAAGCCTTAATTCTTTTCTTAATGGTAAATGTAGTTAGTTGATGTGCAAAAAAATTTTAAACTTAAAACTACATGTAATCATACAAAAGTATTGCAAACAAAAAATAAAATAACTACCTCTGATGCATGTAAATGTGAAACAAATTTTTAGATATTCTCACAAGAAATATCACCAGAAGTAGTTTTCTTAAAATGAAAACAACAAAAGAAGTTTCTCTTTCAAAGTAGAATCTCATAATAAGTGATTTAAAAATGTCAGTTCAGAGCAGGTTGAGTAATTAAAATTGATGCATCTTCTGTTGCTATTTCAATAAATTACTTCATTATCTCATTATTAGGTTTGTTCATGTTGAGTGTGTTGAAACTCAAGATAGCACTTTTTCAATGCATTTGAAAGAGAGTGAGGGTCAGGACTATGTGTGTACAGTTTGTCGAAATAGGGAATCAGTGGTAAGTTGTTGTTATTTTTTCCCCCCTCCCCTAAGTGTTATATTTAAATATCAATTCTTTTTCTTTACTATCAGATCATTCAACCCTTAAAAATAATTCCTTTTCAATATTTAAATATTTGTTGTTGAAATTACTTTCTTTACAGTTGGAGTCTTCATTCCTTTCAAGTATCACAATGCGAAGCCATGATGAAATGATGGAAGATCTATCAACAAAAGGTAAGAATTATGATACTAGTATATTCTATATTTTGTAAGAATGATTGTTTCATATTTTTTTTTTTTGTTAATGGAAAAAAAAATGTTCTGGTATAGTACCAGCCTCAGTCTGTTGATGCATGCAATTAAATTCTTGTAGAAACTTTTGGGGACTGAAATTTGCAGGAAATAATGGCAACCAGATTTTCTCTTCTATTATTTGCATCCATTCTATGCACATGCTATCTAATTCCTTCTTCAGAATTGTAGGTTTGCAGACAGGATGGCACATCAGCTCCTGTGAAAAATTCTGTGAATTTTTGGAAGACGATATAGCAACCGTAGCAAGGTTTGCTTTCATGCAACACATACTCATAGCATTGTTGAATTGCTGAATGTTTGATCTCAAATATTTTGCATTTGGTGATGTTTTTTTTTTTTACACTGTAACCTGGTTTACCTAACCAACTACATTAGGTAAACCAGGTTTACAGCAAATACTAAAAAGGATAGACTGACGTTGCTTCAGTGCACCCCCTCTCCCATGAATATTAGTGTGTTACAATGAGTTGTGATGTAATGGATAATGGGCTTAGAATGGGGAAATAAATCTGAGTTTGAATTCCAGTTGATTTCATTACATTCATTTATGTGCAAATAGCCTTGGAAAAGGTACGAATCCATCTCTTCTTCCAGCTATGGGTTGAATAGCAGGACAAACAGGGTCCTGTAGCTTTGGTTGGCAACCAGTCTACTGCTGGAAAATCTACCTAGTGAGTTATGAATTCAAAGAGAGAGATGATTGCCAAAGTGTGTATCATGTATGACTGACTGACAATGACATCAAGAAGTGTCGGGTAGCTTATTCTGTCAGTTACTTTCAGCAATAAGTCAGTTGAGCTGTAAGATTGAACATTCTTTGGTTGTCTTCAGGATTAGTTTTCTTTTGAGAGATAAATTACTGTCTTTGTTCTTGATCCTCAGTCATTGACGGTGTTTGGCATTTTCTAAAATCTCTTTACATTCTTGTCGAACTGTAATTACTTGACTTTTTTCTTTTTCTTCTCTTTTTCGTTCATTCATTTTCTGCCTACTTTCTTGTTAAGTTAAATCCTGCCTTGCTCATACATATTTAGTCAATTGATTAATAAAATGTGCTTGAAAAAAATTAAGAAATCTGATTGTGTGTTTGCGTGTTGGTGGGGGAAGTAGTCATTGCATTCTTGATGTTTGACAAAGAGTGAGCAAGTAATGGATAAACTCTTGGACTCCTCCCACATAAAGGTGTATGGAGCTGAAGCTGAATTTGGGTTGATGGTTTTTTTTACTGTGTTTCATGTTAAAAATGTTTTGATATTTTTTCTTGTCAATTTTATTTATTTTTTATTTTTTTTACTGAATATGAATAGATGTACATAGATGAACTGACTGTTTCTAGATTTTAATTTTTATTCTTGGTTCTTGCCTTGTTCATGTTCATTATAAAAATTAATATTAAAGAGAAAATTTTGTTAGGACAGATGTAGACCAATTGTAGTTTATTTTCAGGGGAACGAAAAGTATTAAAAACTAAATAAATATATAATTAAAGTAATTTTATTTATTACCAAAAAGCTAAAGAAAATCTTAAACCATTATCTGATTTGTTTGATTTTCAAAAAATTACCGTTTCCCTCACCCTACAAAAAATTAGTTATGCCATTTTTGTTTTAATGAAATTCACTTTTTGTGGCCATAAATATTTTTAGTCGTTTAACTGTAATTTCATTTTGTCACAGATGATAAATTGGACATTTACTTTGTAGTCATTGCTATGTTGTCAGGTTCCAGATGCCAATAAATCAATATGAGTAGACTGATAGTGATATATGATCTGGAGTGCTACGGTTAAAGTGGCCTTGAGCCAGACTTGAGGCACAACAATTAGATTTTGCAACTAACTTTATGAAGGAGAATTTTCTTGTTTTTATTTTTTTTTTTTTTAAATTTAAAAATTTTTTTTTTATTAAAACGAATTATTTTTTACTTTAGATAAGGAGAACAATAGGAATTAAGGGGAAAAATTACAAAAAAATAATGATCTGTAAACAGTGCAAAGATGAGCTGGCTAGCAAATTTGTAAAACCCTGGCTTGGTGAACTTTTAAGTATTGTTTTTCTTGCTTGAATGACAAATGATGATTTGTAAGATAAATCAAATTGACTTGAATTATCGAATTTTACTTTTGTGTCATGTAAACTGTGTGCAAACAAGACTTTCTTAATTGGAACATATGGGCGCATATACCTTGGTGATCAATCGTATTGGTAATGGGCAAAAAAGATAACCTGCCCCTTCATGTAGGATGGTTTTTATATAAAAATCTGATCGCTAATGAGAGTAGCAGATTTTTCATCTAGCCATTGAAGATAATTCAGGCTTTATGACCAGTTGTTGTGGGGGGTGGGGGGCTACTGAGTTGTGGTGCAGTGGATATCAACTCAGAACAACAAATCAGGGAGCCGAGTTCGAATTCCAGTTGAATTCCTTGCATTCATTTAAACGCAAATACCCTTGGAGAAAGGTATTAATCCATCACATCCTTCGAGTTATGGGTTAAATAACAGAACAGATTGGGTTCTATAGCCTTGGCTGGCAACCAGTCTACTGCAGAAAGCAATGACAACCTACTGCGGGATAATCTGCCCAGTCATGTCTCTTTCGAGACCTGATCACCCAAGTGTGTATCACGTATGGCACTTAACTGACTGACTGAGGAGAATGGGTCCAACTACTTAGTGAGAAGGAGGTTCACAGACACCCTCCCCCCGTGGCCGATCACCATGGATTCAATCTGATCTCACCTACTTTCAATGATCATCAATTGAGTATAGGTACTTTGACTGTTTTCATCCCATTGAATTGTCAATCTAGGACTTGTGCATCACGCTGAATTGGCTTATTAAAGTGTACCCGCATAAAGAATAAAAACGCAGTCAACTATTTTTTATATGGTTGGCTGGAATTTGTTTATTTCTTTTGTCGTACTATTTATCAACTGATGTTTGGCAGGACTGGCTTTGTTTCAGGAACCTGTCCCATAGAGGTCAACCTTGTTCATGAGACCAGGGTGCCATGGTGCGTTCAGTTTTCAGACTGAATACAGAACACAACGAAACACCCTTTTGATTAAGCTCTGCTTAATTCACCCTTGTGACCTGGTTAATGGGTTACATTTGGTTGCTGTGACCAGGATTGACCCAGGGTTATAGATGGATAGGATTAGAATGCAGTAATTATACTAGAGTTCTCTCATTGTAGGTAAGGAGGGAAAAAAATTGATTATTTGTTCTATCTCCCTACCATACACATATGTAAGCAAAGAAAATATGACTGACATAAAGATGTGAATTTTTGTTTTTTTTCTCTTATTGCTTGGTTGTCCAGACTGCATAGGAAGGGATGTATTATTCCATTATTTTACTTGAAATTGTGTGTTTGTGCATACATTAAATGGCACAAGTACGTTTCCATCGCTTATGCACAATAGACATATAACTATAGATAATGTGCACATGCTCACGTAAAGTCGCAGACTATGTAACGAACAAAGAATCAGTTCTCACAAGTTGACCATAAGAACTGAAATAATTCCATGCATGTAATTTTTAATGTTGAACTTTCTGCATATGAAATGAGGAAGAATTTTTTTAATCATTTATTATGAATGCAAGTATTACAATGAGTGTAAGAATTTATGTACCTATTTCATAGGCTGTAACCAAATTTATGAGCAAGATATTTATGATGTTCAAATAATAAAATATAATGAAATAGGTAAAAAAAAAAGACATTAAATTTTACTGTAAAATGAAATGTAGTTTATTTCTCATTTTTTTAAATATTTTTTTTTATTTATTTAGATGGTGATTCTTGTTCAATAAAAGAGGACATTACTGGAGATAACACTATTCAAAGCTCCCAAGATTCCTTCTATCTGAATGATGATTCTACGTCAAGCATGGAGATTGACATGAGCATGATAGAAAAAGTAATTTGTCAGTTTTTTTATTCAAATGCTTAAGCAAATTACAAATGTAGAATTTATACATTTAATGACAAAATTTTGCTGTATAATTTGGCTTGGCATGATTTCGTTTTTGTAGAATTCTTTGTTTTTAATATTTTCTTTTTTTTTTTATTACTTATGTCAATGTTAGGACACAATTTTTTGATTGTCTGTTTTAAATACAAAATATATAATTGTTGATTTTGGTGTATTCTTATTAAGTTTTCAAATATTGCTTAAAATGAAAATAAAATTGAATCTGTTTTTAAAATTAAGGTTTTTGGAAAAGTAGATAAACATGAAAAATATCCTTGAATTATAAAATAACCAATTAAATGTTTTCTTCGCTAATATTATGCAAAACATGTATACTTTGCAAATTCTCTTATTAAATGTTATTGCTTTTAAAATTTCAGCCGTCTCAACAGCAGTTATCCTCTCTTGCTCCTGGTTCTATGTGTGGTAAAGCGGCATCAAAATTGCAGTCAGTTGATGCTCTTATGCCCAAAATTGGCAAGCTGCATCCAGTTGGGCGAAAGAAAATAGGTGCAGGAAGGCCAAAAGTAGGTATACTGGGTTGTTAACAAAAGCTTTGTTTTTTTTTTTTAAATGTTTCTATTGTTTAACTATTCTTGAATATACACAACATTTTTGCATTAATTTGAATAAATACATGGTTGTAGCAAAGATTAGCCAAGGAAAACTTTAAGAAAAAGTATCAACAATGACCTCAATAAATTCAAGTTGAAAGAATATATGGCTTTAGATAGGGTAGTCTGAACAGATGCATTGAACTAGGCTTCTAAAACATTAAACTCTTGTATTAAAAAAAAAAATGATGAGCTGAATAGTGATATTTCAAAATTGAATAAATTCCACGAAATTCATTTTTCAAAAAATATTTTGTAAAATCTTTTCTAATCATCCTTAAAAAAATAGTGAAGGTAAAGGGATTAATATATACACATGATATCAATGGGAGTATTGATAATTGTAATAAAGAAAAGAAACAAGGAAAAAGTGAGATGGCATTATGTCTAATGTTATCTCATTTAAATTTTGCCATAATAACTGGTATTAACAAAATAAAGTTTATTCATTTCATTTCACATCTGAAGCCAAAAACAAAAATGAAAATACTTTAATATATAATATTCTGTATATCTATTACTACTGTATATTGTTGTTTAAAAAAAAAAATACAAAATAAAAATTATAAAGTTCTAATATTTTAGAAATTTAAACCAAAAATTTTATTTTTGATAACAATTGAATCTTTTGTCTTTACAGGGACGTCCTATTGCTGCTGAAAGGCGTCGTCAGCGTCCGACACATTTGGGTGATCGAAGAAGAGGTCCCAGAGCAAAAGTGAAAACTGGTCAAAATGCTGGGAGTCAGGTAGATTATTGAAATTCACATTATAAACTTATCTTAAATTGAACAAAAAAAACGTTGTCTTGTAATCACTCTTCCTTTTATGTACGCATCAAATGAATGACACTGGATAAATCATTTATTGCATAGTTATGAGAAAATAATAAAATAATATTTGCTAAATTAAGATATCTATATTTTCTACTAGATTGTCATGGCTAGTGATTATAAGCATTATAGTTTAATTATTGAAGACCCTGTACATATGAACAGCTTGTTTGATAGTGTTTTGAGTTTTACATATTAGATCTTAGTCATCATGAGATTGAAAAAGAAATGACTTAAATGACATTGCTTTCTTTTTCTCCAGTCACTTTATCCTACTGCTGTGGACAATGGTGAAGTTGATGATCATCCATCAACGATAGTTATAGCCAATTCTAAAGATGAATTTGTTTTAGAACAGGTAAGTTTTATTTAAATTTGATTACTGTTGTTGATTTAAATGTACACACTATTTGTTATCTAAAATAATTACTTTTGGTATGAAACAATTTTTATACTTTTGAGGAAAGGTTAAAGAATTTTTTTTTAAATTTAACTATAAAAATAAATTGTATTTTTAAAAATTCTTATTGAATCGAATATCCCCTTTCAAAAGTAATTTTCAGTTTTTTAAACTAACTGGTATTTACAAATTTAAAATATTTTCTTTTTCTAAGGATATCTGCAAAAGTTGTGGGAGTTTTGGTATTGGAGAAGAGAGCCGTGTGATCATATGTTCTCAATGTGGGCAATGTTACCATCCATATTGTGTGAATATAAAGGTAAGTAAAACAATTATATTCACTTTTATTCAGATTTTGTGTACTATTCTTGTTTTTATATTTAATTGCATCTTAGTAAATATTCTATGTTGCTTACTAATATATTTAGAATAATTATCATCTTTACATATAAAGTTTATTATCCTGTATAAATTTCAGGTTACTAAGGTGGTTCTTCAGAAGGGTTGGCGATGTTTGGATTGTACAGTGTGTGAGGGCTGTGGCAAACCTCATGATGAAGGCCGGTTGTTATTATGTGATGAATGTGATATCAGCTATCATATATACTGTCTTGACCCACCACTAGATCAGGTACCCAAAGGACCATGGAAGTGCAAATGGTAAGTTAAAATGACATTTTATTATTGAATTTTTAATGTAAGAAATTTGTCAAGAACAATTTTTTTTTTTTTTTTTTTATTTTTTTATGAGAAATCTCTCATTAAGATGATTATGTGAATATAATATTTTTTGTTTTTCTTTTTAGGTGTGTATGGTGTATCAACTGTGGTGCCACAACTCCTGGTTTTTTGTCTCAATGGCAGAACAACTATACTCTCTGTGGACCTTGTTCCAGCAGAACTGTATGTTGTACATGCAAGAAGGCTTATAAGGAGGAAGAATTGGTCATTCAATGTGTTCAGTGTGATAGGTAAATTTGTCCTCCAACCTTACTTTCTTCTTGTAAAATAAAACTATATTTTCTTTCGATAATTTCTGTAAGTAATTTCTGATCTATCTTCTGTATACAACTGCTCAATGGTTAAAAATGGTTTTGAGCAGGTGAAGTATGTAAAACTGAATGAAGACCATTCTTTGAACCTCATAGACTGGAACTACAGAATCACAAAGAACTGTCAAATAACAGAACCTACACCATTTGGGGAATTTCAACAATGGTAACAACTAAAATGGATAGCACGTAATTAAAAAAAAGTAACAATTGCCTAATGATGTTGATATTCTGCACTCTTACAAACAAAAGACTAGGAAGGAAAGCCTCCCTCAGTACTGCAAAGAACAATAACTGCAACTGTATTTGAGAAACTTATTTTTCCAAAAATTGTTTTAATAGAAAGATTTTATAAATTTGACCTAAATGTAGCACTGGCTGTTCAGTCAATGAATGCTAAATGTTTCCTTATAAGGAAACGGCTGATATTACTATTTTAATTGAATGGATTAACTATATTTTCTGTTATAGACGTTTGATTATTTTAATTTTCTAAGTGTTCTAAGTTTTGAGAAATAAGTGTTTCATTTATTGTTGAAAGCAGGTTCGAATGCTTTGTATTTTTATGTAAATATAACTGCTGTAGTAGTTACGAAATAAACTTGACAGTAAAAACTTTTTAAAACATATGCACTGATCATTTTCCTTTGTGTTAAGTGTAGAATTAATAATGTGTATAATTCGTTTTGTTCATGAAATAATTTTCTTTGCAGGTGGCTTCATGCCAGTTGTGATGGTCTGAAGAATGAAGAGGAGGCAGAACGGGCAGCTGATGCTGGCTATCACTGTTTATTTTGCCGCCCCAAGACTGGTCAACCAGGACCTTGTATGTAACTTTATATTAAAAAAAATTTCATCTAAATGCAAAAATTTAATCTTTATATTTAGTTAACAGTAATTTAGCAATAAAAATTAATATTTACTTTGGATAAACTAGAGCTCAAGTATTTTTTTCATTGCTGTAGAACAAGAGTTGGCAATCATTGTTGTCTCTGCAGACAAAATTGTATCTTAATTCATTAATGCTCATCATCTCATTTTTGTGATGGTAGAAATTGATAGCTTATAGGTAGAGACTTATACAAGGTTGGCCAGAAAGTCCTGACTTCACTGAGGAACTAGAAAGAAAACAACAAATCTTGGTCTCTGGTGAGATTTCCAAGTACTGCATTTAGAGTATGTTCCACAGTCATACTATCAATACTAAACTGCTGTATTGCAAGTAGCTAGATCGCATGTAAGACAAACTAGAGGGGGAATATCCTGCTTTGGTCAATTGAGGTTGGGCTTTGTTTCAGCAAGACAATGCAAGGCCGCACAGTGCCAGATTCACTAAGAAGTTCAAACGGATGGTATTGAGATTCTTACACATCCAAATTTCAGTCCTGATGCTTCTTCAAGTGATAATGGCCTATTCCACTCAATGATACATCTTCCTCTGCAACCAGCAGTTTAACACTTTTGATGAAGTGAGAGAAGCTGCTTCTTCTTCCATATATATATATATATATATTTTTTTTTTTTTTTTTTTTTTTTTGAAGAGTAATTGTTGGTGTTGCTCCGTAAAATTTTTTGTTTCTGCTTCCTAAGTGATTCAGGACTTCTAGCCAACCTAATAATTTATAATGGATTTTAAAGAGATTTTAAATCTTTTTTTTGTTATTATTAAACCAATAATTAATAACAGATTTTTATTTTAATTTTCATAACACTGGATTTTACAGTGCAAATTGGTTAATGAGTAGATAAGCTAATGAAAGAATTTAATTTAGGTGCAATTTATTTCTATCAAAACATCTTTCGAAAACAAAGAATATCTAAATCAAACAAAAGTATGATCATGATGCATGGTTGAAAATTAAGTCTTTATAGAAAAAAAAGACTAAATTTTAATGCAAATGGTCACTATATCAACGTATATACCAGTGTTTAGTTTGAAACCAAATCTTACCTGGAGCCAGTGTGATAAGATACAATGTATGATCATAAGACACTTGTAATAAAGCAGAAATCGTTTGTGGCCTGGAGAAGCCTACCATCTTGGTACGTTGGATCGTTAGCTGGTTAGAATTTTTTTGTTAGTAGTCAGTTGCCTGCTTCTGTTGTAATTGCCTTTTAATTAAGGTACCAAATTTTATGTTCTGCCAAATAAATGTGTGTTTCTTAATGTTTTATTTTTTATAGTACCTCCTACTCCGCCACCTCCTCCACCACCAGCACTTCCTCCACCACCCCCACCACCTGAACCTGAAGAAGAGAAAGTGAAATGTCCATCACCGATACCAGTACCCAAGGAAATTGAAGAGAAAAAAGTGGAACCAAAAAAGTGGCCACAACCTGTTCCTGGTATGAATTATTTATTTTGTATTTACATAATTATTTACTTGAAAAAATAGCTTTTTACTTGCTACAAATTATATTTTTTTAAATATTTTGCATTGTGAAGTTTTATATCAAGATTTGATTGAATGTTTGATTTTTTTTTGTTTTTAATTTTTTTTATTTTGATTTATTTTTTAATTTTTTTTAATTTTTTTTTATTTCTCATAGTTGTTTTCATGTGACTATCAGTATTAAATATTTTAAATACATAATTTGAAGTCAATATTGTGCTGTCATAACCTTAATTGGAACCATTCATTCATTTGTCTTGATGATAGTTGAGCGTTTTTGTAAATACCAATTGGTGCTTAGTTAGATAAATTTTAGAATGACTCATTAAGGTTTCTGTTTTCAAAAAAAGAAAAGAATTCATGCTAGAATTAATAACCAAAAATAATCTTGGAATGCATATTACAAAATGATTTTATTAGAAGTATAAACAAATGTTTCAAAATAAAAATGGTAACAGGTAATAACTAATTAATACTTTAATATATTTATAGATTATACTTCACTGTTTTGTATTTATTATGTGTAGGATGTATAGATATGCATGTAAGCTTGAGTGCTAAGTTAATTTGGCTACATATAAATTTTCTGTTATTTCAGAGCCTCCAAAGCAGTACATTTATGAGGGTGTGACCTTATCAGCCTCTGGTTTGCAGCACATTCAAAACCTTACTGCTAGCATGATGATGAAGAAAAAACAGCGAGCACGGCAAAGAAAAACTGATCCTCAAATAAAACATCCAAGTGTTGCTCAGTTGTTGGCTCTCGGTCAAAAAGCCGAAAATCAAACTCTGAATGAAGAATGTGAAAAAGGTGAGATTTGTTTCCTACCCACACCTACATGCTACATACTCTCAAGGATCTTCTGTAATCACTTTGTCTCTTATACAAAATTGTTTCAGTTAAATAGTGCTTATACTATGACTTGTCTGTGTGTGCTTTGCCGACTTAAGAAAAGGTGCTTTCTGGATTAAGCTGGAGCAAACCAATAAGATTTCTTCAAGAGATGATTTGAGAAAATTTCATTTTATGGAGAGGATTTTACATCTTTTTACAGCCCTGATTCTCACCTTAGCTTCATGTAACTTATGCCTAGGTAAACTGATTACTAATGTTCTTAGTCGTGAATTGTGTTAGGGTAGTCTTAAGGAAAATGGGCATGAAATTAACCTACTTTGCTACTGTTCATTTTCCTAGATATGGATATTTCTGCTGATAACAAACCTTCTGAATCTGAGGGAGAATCTGGCCTTACATCAACCCAATCCCGTGCTTCATCTCAGCTGGAGGAGATGAAATTGGAGGAAGGAACAGGAGAAGAATTGACCAAGAAGAGACGACAAAGAAAACAACTGGGTCTTGGTATGTTGACATAGTTGAAGAAACACCCCCACAAGAAACCTTTGCTCCATTAGAACTGTAATATAAATATATCCCTCATTAATCTCCGTATTCATATTTTGTTTTTCTTTGCTAGTAATGCGCTATTGGTTTAGGAGTTATTTGCGTATTCAGTTAATATTTTAAGAATGATTGTGAAACTATCGTTGTCAACTTTAATTTTATATAAGATAATGCGTGCAGAATTCTGCTGTGGTAGTATATAATTCTTATAAGTTGTATGCACTAATCAATTGTATGCACATGCGCACACACAGGTCATTAAAAAAAAGATTCCGTATTTTATTCTTCCAACCTATAAGATTTAAATAAAGGTTTTTCTTTGCAAAACTAATTCTTTATTATATCTGTATTTGTACCATTTGTTTTTGCTTTTGATTTATTATCTTTGATCTTTTCTTTCTTTCTTTTTTCTTTTGTATTGCTATACTTAATGTGTTGAGTATTAAAATAACAATTTTGTAACGTCTAAATTACTTTTTGTATGTAGACCCTCATGTAAATTGCATTGGCAGCATTTTTCAGTATTTTTTTTAAAAAATTTAATTGAAATAAAATTTTTGAAACGTAATTTGTCTATCTAAATGTGCTAAATGCTTCTTTGAATCCTTTTTGTTACAATTTCTGATTACTAATTAGTTCTGAATTAGCATTATAAAACAAATATTAGAATTATTGAAAAACAATTGCAAGTTTGTAAAATTAATAAAAAAAATAAGTTGAGTGTATATCAATTTTTAGGTGTTGGTGGATTTATTGTTCGACAACGGAATGTACGACCAGCAGCCTCTCGTCAGTCTCCATCACGACAGGCCGAGATTGTCACTGATGATCTAATGTTAAAATCAGAATGTGCAAATACAGGTTTGTCAGTTTATCTATTCATATTCATTGAATTCCAATTTTGACAGTCATATTGTTTGAAAATATTTAGTTGTTTATTTGAAAAAAATGCTTTTCATATTGTATTCAATTATAAGGCTTTATTTTTCTGAAGCTAAATGTAAGTTGTAACTTTCAGTTGAAGGTAATGCCATGGAGGATGGACATTCTTCAATTCCTGATATTCCTGGCTCAATACCAGAAAAAATCAAGAAGCGCCGACGCCCCAAGCGCAAGAGCCAGCTTGAGGATAGTTTTCCTATGTACTTACAGGTATGCTTCATTTTTTCTGTTTTTTTTTTCTTTTTTTTTAAATATTAATAATTGAAAATATCAAATCATATGCATGCACGTGTGTGTGTGTGTGTGTGTGTGTGTGTATCTTTTTGCCAAATGTTTTCTTTATTTCCTGCTTGTTGCTTTTTTTAATTAATATATTTGGGTCACCCTACTCTCACATACACACACAGAAACCTTAAAATGTCTATAGGTTGCCAATTTAGTAATTTGAAATGAAGACTGGAAATATTGGATAGGAAAAGAAATGTTCAGTGTGTTTTATATCATGTTCTCACAATAACTTTTCTCTTTTACAGGAAGCATTCTTTGGTAAAATTCTCCTAGATAAATGTAGAGATACTAAGGAAAAACTAGACTCTGATAACAGTGACCGTGATTCCCCTGTCTTTGCCCAAAAAGCTCCTGTGACTGATGTTAAAGAACCATGTGAAGAAACTCCTGCTGGATCATCTTCAGTGGCAGGAAATGCACCTACCTCTTCTGAACAATCAGGTGAAGAAATACAGCCGATTGTTGGTAAGCATTAGTTTTGATTAAATTTACTTTTAGATCTTTGGTGTGCACACATCTCAAAATAACTTGCAAAATTTTAGCCTTAGTTTAAACAATCATTTGAAGATAATTGAATTAAAAAAAAAGGTGAGCTGGTGTTAATAGAAATGTTATTTTCTAATAGTTTTTTATGTAATGACATTACCCAATTATAATATTTTCTAGTCTCAATATAAAAATCTTTTTATAACTAATCTTTCAGCTATTCAATCTATGATTTGTTACTGCAAGAAATTAGAATAACTGCAGTCCTAAGACCCAAAACATTTATCAATAACATTTATCTGGCTGTATTATTGGACAGAACAAATTGCATTGGTAATATTTTATGAAATAATTTACAATTTTTATCAATGCAGTAAACTCTATTTTTATGCTATTTTAAAATTTAAAAGAATTGTACTGTTTTTTAAATTAAAAATACAGCCATCCAAAGAAAGCTTGCACAAAAATAAGTCAATATATTAGCAGCTGAATTTCTCTTACTTTTTAATGAAGTATTCTATTGTTATTGTATGTATTCAATGTTTCTTGTTACCCTAATAACTGACTTCTAAAAAGAGGTAGTTCAGATTGTATGACTTGTAGTCACATTGTCTTTTATAGGAGAGAATAAGATCTAAGTTGGAGATAATCTGTGAATGCTTTCTTTTTAATAGGAGTATGTGAAATTGAATTCTGTAGAATTTGTTTAATCTTATATAATTTAAAGTACGTACCTCCACCCATTTTCAATAGCTAAATTTAAATTTAAATTTTAAAAATTAATAAGTTATCTTCAACTTTTAAAATTAGCTTTAAGTGAAAGCCAAGAGATTAAATTTTAATTCTAAAAAGAAAAATATACTGGTGTATTTTAATCTAATTTTTTTCTGATTTGAAAAAAAAAAAAATTTCCCACCATTTTTGATCGACACGTTATGTAAACAGTAGCCAAATTTCTGTTTTAAAAATCTTGTAAAAATAAAATATACCTCGCTGACATGTCATTTAAGTCAAGTTTTAAAATTCAAACTTAACTTTATCTGATTTCAATGAAGTAATAATTGCTTATTGTCAGAAATTTACAATAAAAAAAAACTTTAACTCCGGTAGCCCTCTTTTATCTGCATTATTGGGGTGGCGAAAGATATGACAGTTGGAATTTATCAAGAATGCTAAAAGGGTGGCGACCAAACATGCCAAAATTTCAATTAGGTTAAAACATAAAATTTTCGAATTTTAATTTCTTTTTTTTTGTTGGGGGGTTTAACTAAATAGTAAAACTAAAGTTTTACTTAATATTTTCAGCAATTATATATATATATATATATATATATATATATATAATTTTAGTTTAGATTTATAGCCAGGCAATTTGAATATGCTTTCTGAATAAATAAAAATTTAAATTTCTTTTAAAATAAATTTAATTTAATAAAGAATGAAATTAAAATAACCGAACTAAGTTATATTACGTTGGTTATTAATAATTTATTAAACTTGATAAGTTTAAGGTATTTTAAATTATCTAATTTAATTTTTATGGGAACATGTTATAACTCCTATGGAACATTGTACTTAATCAAAATGAACATATTTACACACAAAATTTTTATTTTTTTTTTAATTAAAATATTTCTGCAGAACGATTTTTATTAAACTTTTCAATTTTAGATAGGCAATATAATCATCAATTCTTAACTAAAAAGTCTACTCACAATCAATTCTTTGAAGATTTTTAAAATATTTTTAAAACTTTATATATTATTAAATTATTTAATAATCAAAAGATGAAAACAATTCTTTTAAAATTTTATTAATCGAAAAAAATTTTTTTCTTTAGAGTGTAATGTTCTTAATAGTTATTATTTATTCCAGTAATTAAAAGCTTACCAAATTAAATTATATCAGTTTTATTGCATTTTTTATTTTACTCTTCAGAGAAGATTTTTGGATAACGATTGCAAACTTAAAATAAAAAAAAAATGATTTATATTCTCCAATGAGCCCTGTGTTGAACTATGAATTTGTGTGTGTGTGGGGGGGGTAACAGGTAAAAAAAAAAAATATTTTTATCAAGATTTTAAAAAAATAATAATTTCAAAAATAATTTAATTCATTTGTGAATGCGGACTGAAAATTTTATTAAAACCCGACAATTTGATTTTTGCAAGAATTTCTAAATTAATGTGTTTGTCACTGAAAAAATGTGGGTAATGCAATCATTACGTTTCCATTGTAAAACATTCGTAACATTTCTTTAGCTGCCAATCTTAAATCGAAACAAAACTTTGACAAAATTTCAAAAATGTTAGAAAGGATTAAAAAATTTTAAAAATAATTAAAAATTACTTTGATCTTTCCTCTGAATAATAATATAAACATTTTGAAGGAAAAAGTTTGTTTTATTAAGTTTGGGACCTTTTTTATTCATACTATGCTGTTTTTGTTATCTATTTGACTGGAGGTACCTAATTTAAAGTAATGTTTTTGTTAAAAAACTTATTACATTTAATTTTCGTTTTGTTTATTTGAAGATGAAGGAGATCTGAGAGAAATACTTCCAGCTGATTTGCTATCAAGTGAGCTTCAAAATGATTTCTTCAAGATTATTGGCGATGAGTTAGGAAACACTTCAGGTATTTTTTAAATTTTAGTATTACGTAACAGTTTACAGTCTATGTAGTCAGGCCAAATGAATAATATTTTTTTTCAGTACTCTTTCTGGTTATTCAACTTTATGATGGAAAAAAATTAAAACATTTTTTCTGTTACAGTTTATAACATACTTATTCATGCAAAATTGTTTCATTGTATTATGTATTTTTTAAAGTATTAAATTGTTTTTTAAATTTAGTTATTTATTTTCTATAATTTAATCAAGTCTGTTAATTTTAGCTGAATTTTTTTATTACATGAACTATTCATACTAATATTCTTTCTATTTTAATTATTGGTCAATAAATTTTTTTTTTAAGTTTGTAAATCATTAATCGGTTCCACAGAATTATAAGTATAAATTCAATTATTGAGTATTAGTAATTTGAAATGACAAAAAAAAGGTTCCAATTATTCTATTTTAAATCTAAAATTCTTCCTAATTGTTTAATATTTAAAATTTATATATTAGTATATTGCTGCATTTTTGATTTTTGATGGAGACTCAGGTAAATGTCCTTTTAAATCTTTTGGAAATGTACAAATAAAAAGAGGTTATATTACAAGAAAAGACTCTTAAAGAAATTTTAAAAATAAGTTTTTCATTTGTGTATTAAAAAGTATTCCATTGGTTTTTGTAAAATTAGTAGATATTTTGAAACTTCTAGTGAGAACTAACTAAACAAATGATTTTTCAAAAGCTGCTCTGTTAATCCATTTATCTCATTTTTGTGTATTCTGCTGCCATTGTTGGAACCAAATATCATTTAAGCTCATATTTCAAGGGAGACATTAACCACTTTTTGCTTTTTGTGAATCTGGGTATTATAGATTATTTTTTATATGATTGAATGAACAGAACTTACCAGTCTTCTTCAGGTTAGCACCGGTAAGTAAAAGTTAAGTATTTATGATGAGGAAGGAAACAGTTGAACACCGTTTATCTCGATCATATATAACTTAGAAATAAGCCTCTATGAAAATTTTGCTTTTTATTTAATTTTGTGTATGTATACACACAAGTCATACTTATGTAAAATATATATATATATAAAAAAAACAGAAGAAAAACTTTTTTTCTACCAACGTGTTTTGTCCCCTATGAAACTTTATCAAGGCAAATGTAGAGATTATATTTTGTAACTTGTATTTATACACAATACCTCCATTTTACTTTATTTAGTAACTTTACAAGTTACTAAATAAAATTTTCACATTTACCTTGATAAAGTTTCTCAAGGGATGAAAAGATGGTTAAAAAAAAGTTTTCCGTTTTGGTTTTTACTTATATATTGTGACATTTCTTTCTAGTTAATTATCAATCTTTTTCTACAGCATGTTTCCTTGCATTATTCTGTGTGCTTTACAATTTAGATTGTATGCCGAATAATAGAAATCTATTACCAAATGCAAATATATCAATCTTGGTATATATTCAAAGGTGTTGCTATCTAGATAAACGGCGTTTTACTGTCATATCCTTCATACTTATTTGTCTTAAGACAGCTGATATATTTAGTGTTACAGATATCAGAACAGAGGACCATCATTATCTTTGAACCTCTGCTGTATTGGATTGAATGAAAACTGTTTGTTAAATTTGAAGTCAGTTTTCAGCCTGCTGTTTATTTGCATATCATTATTTTAACAGTGGGCTGCCTGCTTGTGTGTGATCCACTTCGTGAAGTGGGTCGAAGACAGCTGCCTGGTCTGCAAGTTTTCTCCAAGTTGGGTCCTGAGCTCGGTGGGCCAGCACTCCTCCACCAAGTCCTGTCCACCGTTCCAGGTTGTCAATCCATCGCTATGCTGTTATTTCCCTAGACCGTTAACACTTGTGCTGCTATTAGAACCTACTTCTCAACAGAATCACTTCCCCTCGCTCGACATGTGTCCTTCATATTGCAGTTTCTGTTGTCTTCATATTGTGCACAAGTTGCTGCTTGATGTGTAATTCTTGTAATATTGACTTGTTTTTGTCTATGGTTGAGTTCTTTCACATGTCAAAATTCTAGTTGAAAAGCGTGCATGTGTCACAGCTATATGTAGCTATTAGCTGTATTTTCTTAGGTTTCTTGTTCCAACTTTGGTGTATTTGCTGACATTGCAGTCTTTTCAAATGTTATTTAGTATTGTGACTGCTTGTCTTGCTATTGGGAAGACTTTAGAATATTGTGACTTTGAAAATGCAACGGATTTGAACATACCAAATATTTTTTTTACTGTTAGTCAGGCATTGTGGGAAAATTAATTTTCCATGTTCAGTTTTGTAATATAAAATTTCTGCTAATTGCTATTTTTTATATGGTATGGAGAAGTATTTAATTTTGTATTTTTCCAGTTAGAAGTAAATTAGCATTTCAGAATTAAATTTCTTTTTGTAATGCATTAGTCAGTGTCAGAAATTCATTGTATTACACACATAGATTATATTAAAACATTTATGTTGTTTTTAATGAGTAAAAAAAAAGATTAACATAATAAATGATGACAGAAAAAGCATGAAGATTTTATTTTTCTTTAGAAAAATGTGTTTAAGTAAGGTATGTTTATTTTTATATATATATATATATATATATATATATATATATATAATCTAATAGCAATATCTTGCACAGAATTGGCTAGTGAATATCTGTTCCTATAATTATTTAACATTAATAGATGAATTCCAATTTAGTTTCAAGTATCTTGAAATATAAAGATTTCAAGTAATATTTTGTGATCTGATTGGCTTGTTATTTTAACGTTTTTGGAATTTCCTCTCTTGATATTGTCTGCTAAGCAGAGAAGTGCTTAAAATTTGTATCTTTGATTGTGGCTGTCTAAGAGAGAGTTCCACTTAAACATTATAACAATAATTTATACAACTCATTTTTCATGAAGGCATTCCATCTTAATGTTGATCTATTCATGACTTTTTTTTTTTTTTATAAAGATGTTACTTCTGACAGCTTCCAGGAAGTTTTGTATATTATATAATGTATATATATAATTTTTTTTTTTTTTTTTTTTTTTTTACTGTAATAATTTTACCTTTTTTCAGTGGATGGAATTTGTTTATTTGAATTTTATGATTATTTGTCATTTAACCCAAATTTTGAATGGGCAAGTGATGTATCAACATGTTATTATGAAAGTAATATACTGCTACAAATTATTTTTTTTTAATTAGTTTTGCAGTGCAGAATGTCTATATTTTTATTTGCTTAAAAAGGCTCGTATATGAATTTCTGTCTTTACTTATGATGACTACAAGAGTAGAAATATTTAAGTTTTAATACTATTGCTAGAAGTGAAATATAATATTCAGTCACCAAATTATGAACTGTTAAAAAATATACTCGTTATCCAAATAATAGATAAATGGGATTATTTTATGATGAAGCAAAAAACAATTATGATCCATCAAAACATTTTTTTTCTTCAATGCTTGTAAAGTTACTGATTGTTACCCATTTCTATTAAATAATATTTACCCAGAATTGTCATGTATAAACATTTTAACTTGAATCTAAAAGTTGTCATTTTATTTGAAAATGAGTTTAACTAAACAAAAAAATAATTTTATTAAGTTATTTTTAGTTTAAAATGTAGTAGATGCTAGTTTTCTGAATTGTTTATAAAAGTAAAACTTTTCAATAGTGGTTATTTTTGGAAAAAATATGCCATCCTTTTAAGAAGTTGTACAAATTTGATGTCATTTTTGTTCTACTTGATTAACATCTTTTGATCATCATAAGTAAAGACATAAAATGCATATTTAAAAAAAATTCAACATGAGAAATGAGTGTTTGTATAGCAATTTGACAGTATTTTATTGGAAAATGTTTATCATTTTCACACATATCACATTAGTTTTAATAAAGTTAAATATTATTTGCATATTTTAAGACTTGTATAGAAAAAAATGAAAAATTTTATGAGTGATTAAAATCATTAATATTAATAAGAAATAAGTTTAATAAACAAAATATTAAAGCACATTTTTAACTTTAACAGAATAAAAATATCAGTATTCATTTTTAGTCGTAATTGTTGTGAGTTTAATTTGAATTAAAATCAACTGAAACTTTTTATCTATAGTTGATAGGAATTTCTGTCACAGTTAATGATTTAACAAAGAATATTTTAAGAAACTTGTTCATACTAGGTTCCATTTATAACTATTATTTAGGTAGCTTTCTATTCTCTTTCAGTAATTTAGTTGAATGATTCCCAAGTAATGTAAAGTTGAAATACTATTCAAAATTTCTACTTATTAATATGTCTATAGTTTATCATGAAAAAGACCTTGTGGTTTTCATTTGGCCACATTGATGTTATGTTTTTGTTCAATTACTGAATCTGTATGATGCATGAAACAGTAAAAAGTATATTTATTAGAAATAGACTTTTATTCAAAATCTAAAATTCACATGACTTCACCATTTTAGTATTTACTTCTCAGAAAAAAATGCACTTGCATACACCCTCTTTCTTTCTCTCTCTCTTTCCTCCTGCTTATATATGTTACATAATACTATTGCAAAAATAGCCAAGAATATGTAATATTATTTGTATCATTAACTAAATAATGGTCACTAATGTTGTTGATATGGATACACTTTCATTTTTCTTGTTGAATTATTTAATATAATATTTTCTCATAAAAAAAAAACCTTTATAAAATTGTATTGAAACTTGATATTTTGCAATAAATGCTGAAATGTTTCTTTTTCTCTTATTTAAAAAAAATATTAACATGAATTTTGTGAAAATTTTAAAATTTAATTCATTTGGAATCTTTATTCTACTGTTCAAATCTTAAAATTTTCTTTTTACCTGTTGGAGACTGGTAATATTTTCTATTCATTTAAAAACCTTGAAAATTATCCTGTAATAATGTGTTATATATATATATATATATATATATATATATAAATGTGTGTGTGCAATAATGTATTTTAAAAATTGATTGAATTGTATCTGGATGTTTAGTTATTGCAAATTATGTGAACTGCTATATGATATTTGATATTATGCATGGCAATATCCTATTCTGATCCTTCAAAATGTTTGTTGTCTTCATTGTAGTGTTTGTTTTTTAAATACCTTTTCCTTGGCTAATTTAGCACTGATTTTCTTTCCTTACTAGACATTCCCATGGAGAGTGAAAATGTAGATTCTCACTCTGAAGCAGCAGCTGATTGTTCTGACAGCAAAGATGGATTATCTGAAAACTTTGACCAAATGCTTAGTCCTAACTTAGACGTTGGCAAAATGCTTTCTGAAGGTAAAATTATTCTTTTCAGCTTTAAAAACATTTTATGATTGTTGTCAAAAGCATAATGAAGGACATAAGTTGGTGACAATTTCTATAGACGGTTAGTTATTACAATAAAAATGGGGAAATGAAAAACAAAAATGCATTTAAAATAAAAATGGGTTACATTATAATGTTTGAGTTTTATCAAATATAAAAATAAAATAAAAATAGACATTTTTTGGTGTGGGTTATATTTATTAAATGTCAAATGAAGATTTTGAAGTTAAAATGATTTTTTTTCTCTAAAGTTTTATTGCATAATGAACATTAGGCTTATTTATTATTTAGAGATGATTTTAACTTTTTATAAACTACTTTTAAAATCTTTAATTCTTGTACCCTATGTTTTAAATATTTTACTTTGAATTTATTCTTACTTTAAAGAAGCAAAAATAATATGCTCTTTGGCTTTGTGCTGTACTCGGCTAATGTCAACATGTCTTCTTGCTTTAGGTCTTGCTCACATTGACAGCAAGACAGTGGAGGATATCTTTAAAGGAGTTTTGAATACAGATGCAAACCAAGAGGGTACACAAACTACAGGTTAGTTAAATTGTTTTTGCATGTAATTTTCAGTTGAATTTGATGTTTAAAATCTTTGGAGATAGTACTTAAAAGTTGTTTACTATGCAAAATAATTATCTTTTGTTAAGCACATGGAATTTAATTAGATAATTTTTGAATTCATTGAAAAAAGTGGCTTTTTTTTAGTTTGAACATCTGTTTATCATTATAAAAATTAGAAATTTCAAATGTTTATCTGTTTTAAGAATTTAAATTTTTTGTACTTTTCAGAAAATTTTATGGCAGTTTCTGAAAATTCTGAACAGACTTCACAGCCACCTCCACCTTCACATCCACCTCCATCTCCTCCACCTCTGCCACCTGCTCCACCTCCACCTTCAGTGCCACCTCCCCCTTTGCCACCAGCTCCACCCCCTCCCGCCATTCCTCCTCCTCCACCGCCTCCACCACCGCCACCCCCACCTCCCCCCTCATCACCAATTCCTGTTCAACAAGTATCAACAACAATGCAAAACCCACAGTTACAGGATCAAACACAAATGCAGTCTGTGGCTCAATACAGTTTAGATCAGCAACCACCACCCTCTCCTTATAGGTTTGTGTTTTTTTTTTTTTTGGTTTCTTTTTTGATAAAATGAATTTTCAACTTGTTTCATTTCAGTAGAGAAAATTTATAAGTAATAAATGAATTTTGCTTTAAAATTACTTATATTTTATAGTGTGCAACCTGCTACACCTATGGCACACTATGAAGCACCAGCAAGTCCTGCTCCTTGGCCTGGAGTAATGGATGATGATCCACAAGAAGGTTCTAGTCGGCGAAACATCCTCAAATGGGAAACTGATGAAGCTCTTGGTGTCAATGCTACCATATCCCCTGTACTTTATGTAAATATGAACTACCCTGATTTGAAATTACAATTTCCAGGTTAGTTAAATTTGACAATTTAAAATATTTGAAAAAAAAACTAATTTTTTTTTTTTTTTTTTTTTTTTTTTTACTGTGTGAAAAAAAGCATATTTAGATTTTAGAAATTGAAATTGTCTTTATAAAATAAAACTTGTTTTAATGAATTTACTTGGTGTATTAAATATTATTTATAATATTCTGTTTAAACAATTGTCTAAATAAATAAAAAATATATTTCATTTTACAGAATGGTCAGAAAGAGTAAAGCAGATTAATAAGATATGGAAGAAACTTACACCAAGTCAAAAGAATCCATATTTGGTAATTATTTAATGTTTTTTTTCTTTTATTTTTATTTTTTGTTTACATTTAAGATGTTAAGGAACAGTATTTTAATAATTTTACTTTTAGTCAATTCTCTATGCTCTCAACTGAAGCTGACTGGTGAATTATCTAAAAGTATCCAGTTCTCAAGTAGAAGTAATTTTTGTTTTTTACTTTTTGTTATTCTAAAATGTGTAAAAGATTTCTTTTAGTTTTGAACAATGTCAACTTCTATAATGAATTCTGAACTTATAAAATTATTTTCTGTTTTATGTCAATGAATAATTAGTTTTTCAAATTTAATTGATTTTTGAAGTTGTAGTAATCTAAAAATATATATTTAATTGGTTTAGATAAATTTAATTTCAATCTCAATAGTATTGAAGTCTATTTACATAGAATATGCTAAACAGTAAATAGGTGGAATATTTTACAAGTTTTTAAACTTGTTTGTTTTAGGATGATTTTTACTACCAAAAAAGAAAATGTCAGGAAAATTAGTCATTTGCAAGACTAAAATCTGTTGAGAATGTCATAGTGCATGAAATAATGGTTTATTTTGTATTTGATTAAATTCTTGGATTTCTCAATCAAGGACAAGTGATTTGATTAAAGTAAAAGACATTTGAATATATTTCTGAACTATATTCACTATTGAGAAGTTCGTTAAACCCAAATAGGAAAAAAAATATTTTAAAAATATAGATACCGTGTAAAAATGTTAAAAAAATAATTCTTCCTAAATTATAAATCTCAACAGGGAATAACTTTACATGAAACTCTAATAACTTGAATGAATAACTTTGGTAGTATTAGCTTGCCAAACCATACAATTTGTGAAATAAACTTGTCACAATTTCCTATTTGGTGAAGAAAAAAATTACTGTATGTAAACAAAGATATTGTTTTCATAGATTTGTAGCTTTTTCTTTAATAGTTATAACTGATTTTATTTTGACTAGGCTTTAGCATGTGTTTATAACTGGAAATAGATTTTTCTAGAAATTGTTATTCAGAATTGTTCCATATTTTTCACTGCTTCTCATTAGTGACATGGAACATTTTATCACAAGATTATTTTTATGGTATTGAACACATTTTCCAGAAAACAGATTTCAGTTTTTGTACAGTTAATGCTTTTATATAACCATTCGTTAAGAACCTAATACTATAAGATTTGCTGTTACTAAAGAGCAAAAGAAAAATTAAAAACTATATATGAGATAACAAGACATGAAAATAATGAGTGTATTTGGCAAAGAAGGTAACAAAGTGACATAAAAAAATTTGTTTACAATGTCAATATGTGTAAGGAAATTTACAGAAATTGGTTTATACAAGGTGATGAGACATGTTAGGTTTTGGTAATTTTTACCATGTCTTTAAAGATATTTTTTTTACTACTTTTCTAAAGTTTTAAAACAATAGTTTATTCAAACTTAATGTTTTATTTTTAATAAAGTATATTTCGAATGTTCAGATAAAAAGATACTTTTTTGAACTTGACTTAGTGAGGATAGGATTTATTTCTTCTCTAATCATTTAAAAGTGATTAGACATATACATTTCAAAATGCCATAGATAAGTGATGTTAATGTATTCCATAACTAATAGTCCATTTTTTTAAGATTTGTCATTTAATTATTGAAACATTGAAGTATAAATAATGTCCTGTGTTAGAAAATGATTTTAAGTATACATCTTTATTAATTAATGAGCATTTTTGCATGAGATGCAATTTGGCTGTTTTAAAAGAAATTGTATAATATTATATGAAATTATATTTTTTCATTTTTTTAAAGTACATGAACAACTCTCTTTGGTTGCTGAATGGTATTTATTTATTTATTTCAGTCAAAAGCGCGCAAGAATAGAGCCAGTAGTAAAATCCAAAAGGAACATAGAGTAAGTTGATTTGTAAAGTTGGACTTTTGAACTTGTATTGAAAATGCTCTCTATATTCTCATTAAAATGTTATATAAGCTATTGACTCTGTGTTTAGAGTTTTATCTTTGAGAGTAGAGTTTAATTGTGTAAAAAAAACTGAAACCTTTCCATGTTTGATTAATAGTTTTTATTTTGATTACATATTTAGTAAATTTATAAATCATTTTTCAATTAATATTTAAGTCATAATTTAATAAAAATGAAAGATTGAATATTTTCATACTAAAATTCACTCATTCTTTCATTTTTTTTTTTATGGATAAATGCAAAAAAAAAATTTAATATCAAACAAAATGTACTGAATCTTGTAATTTCTAACTGGAAGAAATGGGATTAGAAGCAGAACACACACATGCTGATGGAAAAATAATATTGTGTATATCAGCATTGATGGTGTTGCAAGAGGCTTCTCTGTTTGACTTTGTAGTGCTCAGTGTGGAGAACAGATTTTACCTTCATGTAAATCATGGATATTGGTGTGTTCAACATAAACTAGGAGAGCAACAAGTTTCAGAGTATATTCAGCCATGACACACAAGATCAATTCTTGTCATTGTGGTGTAGGATTCCAGAAGTTATAACTTGTGCTTGTCTTTGGTACTTGTGGAGGGATTGTGAATAGCATTCTGCATGCGTGTTTGTCTTGGCTTGTTTTCTGCATCTTCGTACACCAAGAGTGCTCCTATTGCCCCCCCCCCCCCCCAAAAAAAACTCAATCCCAGACACACGCTGGTTATTGCCCAGAATAATTTGTTTACAAATTTTGTCAGCACCACCTACTGTAAGTAGAATGCCCTCTTTTAACAGTCAATTATTGAAGAGGACATAACTCCTGGTACTTATTGCACCATATACAACCAACCCTGGGTCTCTTGTCAGGTTGACCTGATTCTCTGTTACAGTATATCTAGAATATTGTTCAAATTATTCTGCTGCCATTTTTGCAACAGGAAAAAAATGTGCTGTTCAGGCACACTCGCCAGACCTCTCTCTCATTGAATATATACAGGACATGAAGAAACAATGCCCAATTTGTTTAATCACCCCACTTACAACCGTTGGTATTTTTGTGTTAGCAGGTGCAAGAGGCATAGATTAATGTATCACAGGATGGTGTTCACTATCTGTATACGTGCGAGCTTAAAGGCTGACGTTAATGAACAAACAGGAAATATTGCGTTAATTTGTCATTTGGAAATATTGCATTAATTTATCATTGGCACATACTTTATTTTGAAACTTGTGCATGTAGCACTATATATGATTTACTGTAATCCAGCTGTGTTATTAATACCTTTTTAAAAACCTTTAGTAAACTGAAAAAGAAATAGGCAGTTTAATGCAGTTTTATTTTCTATATCTCTCTGTGTCTATATAATTTATTAATTATTACTTTAGAACATGTACAAACTACTACAAAATTGTAGTTTGTACATGTTCTAAAGTAGTTCGTAACTTGTAGATGTTCTAAAGTAATAATTAATAATAAATATTCATTGCTCTATTTTTATATTGAGCACTGTTTTTAATGTTTTAAATGTTGCAATTATTTTCTTTGTTCCTAATTAATTTATGCATGTGTGTGTATGTATATATATATATATATATATATATATATATATATAAAATCTCAATCAAACTTATTTTCTAAATGTTTTTTAATGTAAACAAAAGAAAAGTTTATTTCCAATAAATATTTGTTCATTTGATATTGTTCTTGATATTTGTCTGTTGATTAATTTTTGCAGGAGATCAAACGTAGACAAATGGAAGCTCGCCAGGTTGCTGCTCAACAAGCTGCTGCAGCTGCTATGATGCCCCCACCCCCACCCCCTCCGTTTCCAAGTCATCAAGGTGTTGGAGGTGTTTCCATGCAAAATATGTCTCCTCCAAGTCAGCCTGGTACTCCAACCTCAGAGCTTGATGTGCCTGGTAGTCAGCCATTATCTCACCTCCCAGCTGTTCCTCCTGCATCTCCTGCTCCTCTCCATCTGCAGAATTCTCCATCACCAGCTCCACAGACTCCATCACCACAAATGCCACCTAATCGATTAGACCATTTGCCACAAACTCTACAGCATCCGAATGGTAAGCTATAAATTTAACAAATCATTTCATTAAAAAATTTGTTTTTGTACAAAAAAAGATAAATATGAAAAGCTCATATTCAAATGAAAATATACTGTATGAGAAAATAATCAATATGATGATGATTTAATTTGGAAAAAAAAAAAATTCAAAATAATACTTAATGAAAATATTTTGTTTTTAATATATAGGTCAAAAAGGCACATTCCCTCCTCATGGAGAAGGTTCTGGATTTGGAAAACCATCACAACAACAACAGCAGCAGCAACAAATTGGTAACCAACCAATTCAGCAAGCTAGCATTGCCAGTAATCGAAATGACCCAAAAGTTGGGACAGCCGAAAGTCAACTATTAAGTACAATGAAGGCTGGCCCCAATCAGTCCCCTGAATTTATTACTGGGCATGGAGATGTAACATTAGGGCAAAGACAGGTTTCACCTGGAGCCCATCATGTAGTGGATCCTAATAGCCAGTTTGGTTTAGAAAATAAGGATCAAGCCAATTACATGGCAATTGTCCAACAGAAAAAAAATGCAGAAGGCTTTAGTCCTCAGCAGGCATCTTCGAAAGTGAACTCGGATGCTCTTGCTCAGTCACCCACACGGCAAGAATTCTTGCAACAGCAACAAAAGATTTTGTCACAGCAGCTTGCTCAGCAGCAACAGCAACAGCAGCAACAGCAGGTAATTTTACAATTAAAACAACAACAACAGCAGCAGCAACAACATGTTTTGACTCCACAGCAGCAAACAGCAGTTCAGCAACAACTAAAAATGCAGTCATTGTCTCAGCAGCAACAGCAGGCATTAACTGCTAGTGCTCAGCTGCAACAGCAGAGCCAACAGCTAATGAAACAACAGCAACAAAAGCAACAAGTATTGGCACAATTAAAACAATTGCAGCAATCTGGCAATTTAACACCACAACAGCAACTCTTGTTGTTGCAACAGCAGCAGGCTTTGTCACAGGAGCAGCAGGCTTTGTCACAAAAGCAGCAGGCTCTGTCACAGCAACAGCAGGCTCTGTCGCAACAACAACAACAACAACCACCCCAGCAAGCACAAGATTTGCAAAAGGCTGAACAGCGAGCAGGACCAGAGCAAACGCCAGAACAACTGCAGTTGCAACAAGTGATGACCCAGCAGCAGAAGCAAGCAATGGTCCAACAACAGCAGCAAAAGGCTTTGGCCCAACAGCAGCAGATAACTCAAGCATTAGCCCAACAGCAACAACAACAAGCATTGGCCCAACAACAAAAGCAGCTTTTAGCCCAACAACAACAGCAACAACAACAGCAACAGCAAGTGTTGGCTCAGCAACAAGCACTAGTTCAGCAGCAACAACAACAGCAACAAGCTTTAGCTCAACAGCAGACCTCAGCTTTGACATCCCAACAACTTTTGGCACAGCAGCAAGCTTTGAGTCAGCAACAGCCAAACCTAAGTGCTCAGCAACAACAGGCCCTAGTTCAGAAACAACAAGAACTTACCCAACTTGCCCAACAAAGGCAGCAAGCAATATTAGCTCAACAACAACAGCAACTCTCTCCTTTAGGCCAACACCAAGTTCTTTCACAGCAGCAGCAGCAACAGGCTGTACTGGCTCAACAAGCTCTAGCACAACAGCAACAACAACAACAACAACAGTCTCCACAACAAATCACTCTTAGCCCACAGCAGCAGCAGGCCTTTGTCCAACAACAACAAGCCATCGTCCAGCAGCAAGGCCACCCTTTGACTCCTCAGCAACACCAGGCATTAGTACAGCATCAGAAGCAACAACAAGTATTGGCTGCTCAGCAGGTGATGGCCCAGCAACAACAGCAGCAGCAGCAGCAGCAAGTGTTGCAAGCCAAAAAGCAGGCAATGGCTCAACAAGCAGCTCAGTTGACTAAGCAACATTCTCCACATGAACTTCAACACCCACACTATAATACCTGGCAAAACATGCCAGTCTCTTCCCATCCTTCACCAAGTCATTCAATGGATCCTTTTTCACCTGAAGCAAGCCAGTCCAGTCAAGATCCTTTTTCTATGCCTGGGCCAGGATCTCGGCCAATGACCCCTGCACTTAAATCAGCTCACAGTCCCTTAGCTGCAATGGCTGGGCCAGACAGCCCTTATGGGTCAAAACCTTTACTATCCCCAGGTCCTATGCAACCAGTGTCTAAGGCTAACTTTGCTAATCCGGCTGAACAGATCAGATTTGCAGGTCCTGTGTTGAGGCACCCTGCTCACCCAGGAATGAGTCCAAGACCAAATCAGACCGATCTTCTTTCACCAAGGCCTCAGTCTGTGGATGCAGATCCTATGCAGGTAGGAAATTTAAATTTGTGTGGATAAATATCAATTAAAAACACACACTTAAACTGTTAGCATCTTAAATGATGTAGTGTGCTTGTGTGTAAGTGCTGTTCAATTTTTTAGATAAAATCTATTGAAAAGCATGCTTAATTGTTACAGCAAGTAAATGTTGTGTACTGCTTTTGTTGTATGCTTGACTTGTTAGATGTTAGTTGTATTTTTGTCATACACTGTTAAATTCATGCATTAGTTCATTTCACCTGCTATTCAGTGCTTCAGTTATTTAGAAGATTGTTTTTTGTATGGGATTGTTGCAATTGCTTCTTATTGTTTCTTGTAGTTTTTAGTTCTCTCAAAACAGGATATGGAGTTCTTCTTTGTAAATATTCATAATATTTTCCAATCAAAATTTCCAGTCTAGTTTTACTCTTGTTTTGAGAGAATATTTTGATGTAGTGATCAAGTGCTAAACAATGAGATAACCTTATTTTTAATTACTTTTCAAAGCTAGCCTTTCAAAATTTTAGTTTGAAAAAACATCTGCTTTATGTGTTTCAACTTCTCTTTATTTTTTTTAAAAATTTTTTTAGCTTTTGTATATAATTCGTTTACGTATACTGCTTAAATATATCGGGTTTTGGCACAGTCACTTTCATGAATAACTTTGTGAGAAAAGAATTAACAACAGCATTCTGGCCACTATGCTATGAAGTCGCTGACCATTATATAGCTTAGTAATGATTTTATTTTTTAATATTTTATTTTTTTCTTAGTTTGATTAACTCTGAAGTTGTATTTATTTATTTTTTTTGTAGTTCACCAATAAAACAATATTAACTATTTTGTTTAGCATTAGTTGTAAGTTAGTTTTTGAAAGGAAGCTAAGAAAGTGTTTAGAATGGATTCTCATTGTTGTTGTTGATCTAGCTGGTACATGTTTGCATAGAATTTCATTTAAAAATTGGCACACATTTGAAACAAATTTCTATGTGCATTTTTACCCCAGAATGTGTACTTTGTATGTATGTGTGCACATATGTGTGAATGTATGTGAGAATGTTTTGTTTCCCTTTGGCTTTTTAAATGATAAATGCTCTCTTCAATCTTATTTCACTATGCTCCAACTTCATTTTTACATTACTTACTGTTGGCATGTACAAATACATAGTCTCTTCAGTTAGATGTCATGGTTTCAGTATTCAAGTGGAAGTTTCTTTCATTAGGATTCTTTTAGTTCCTTTTAGAACTACAGTTTGAAATGTCAGTATTTGGATAATCAATGAGTAACTGAAAAATGGCTTGTGAATGAATGATAAACATTAATTGCATGTATATTTTCAAGCTGGTTTTATCTCTTCACATTAATTATTAGAGTAGACAATGCTAAACAGAGTGACAAAATATGCTTCCTATTGTTATGCTCTCTCTCTCTCTTGCTGCATAGAACAACTTCATTTATTCTTGCAAACATTTGAAGAGCCACTTTTTTCTTTTTTTTAACAAAACCGTTTGTGATGTTGATATTACTAATCCCTCCTCACTCTTGCATAGATGCAGCTGTTTTCCTACTTATCACCCAACTGTTTGTCAGTATGCATTCATTGCACATTATTAAATATTTGCCTGCAAACATAAGTAATCATTCATAAGTCTGTCACCCCAGGCAAATCAAATATTCAAATATTCATTGTGTCATTTTTTTATTTTTATTTAAAAAAAAAAAGAAAAGCAACAATTATTGCACATTGTATATTACATGAAGGCTGTATCTTAACATATAAGAATGAGATTTTATATAAATGTAATTCATTCCAAGATACAAAATCTTGTATTTTGGAGAAAAAATATACCAGTTAGTTATTTTTGAATGCATTTTAAACTATTTTATCACCTAACCTTCAGATTTAAATCAACTAATTTCCATAAATACAAGTTGTATTCATTGGTATTGACTATGCAGTAAGATTTTGAATAACATTTTGCTGAAAAACCTTTGCTTCCAGTAATCGGCAATTAGCAGTCGCAGCATTGTGAACACAGAACCTAACAGCAAGCTATTTTAATGCCCAGATACAAATAATATTTATTTTTTTCGAGAACATTTTAGTCAGTGTTCAAGATGTTGATTTGCAAATATGAAAAATTTAATTTCTGCAAAAATTGCTGCTTAAAATTTTGACTTAAAAAAAAAAATCTTTGGTATTGAGATATGTTCTTTCCTTTTTATGTGTAAAAGGAAGATTTCTAAATTGGAATTTATTTCAACATGGCATAACACAGTCATATACAGCCTATATGTTTGGTTGATTGCAATATTACTCTATCTGAAATAGACAATCTATTCCTTCCACTGCACCTAGTCAGAGTCAGGCGTCATGTTTCTCAATAGAAGCATGTCGTAATTATTGTGCTTTGTGTAGTGAGCTTGGTGGATTTATTGAGTGCACTGCCCACTAGAAAATTTAGAAGTCTTTTGTTGCTGTACAGATTTGCTACATGTTATCTGATAATTCTATTGTCAGCATTTGCTTTTTAATGAAATATTTGACTAAATGTAACAAACTCATCATTTTCTCCAGTTATTTCCAAATGCATTTATGTAGAATAATTTTATATCGTATTAAAGTAAACTTAATGCACTCAAATACTAGAACTAAAATGTAATTTTGAGATGACATTTTTGAGATACTTGCAAATGTGTTAAAATTCAACGTGAAAATACAAATTCAATACTGTCAGCTCTGTTGGTTAGTGATGTCTATTATGTGATGATCATTTTATAATTATTTATTCTAAGACTAGTATGATCATTTCCTTTTCATTGTAATTTGTTCATTGCAAACAGTATTCATTATGTGACAGTATCTGATTTTAATATGAGTTCTGTGCTGATTCATTCTTAATCTAGCGAAATTTGCTCTTATATTTCTTGTATGAAATGTTATAATGCTCTTGCGATTTTTCATTAAAAATTGTTCTTTCTTTTTGATAAAATAGGAAAGTAATTTAACCTGTGTATTAATGCTGCAATTTGTTGCCATTATTTTTCTTGTAATGATTAGGTACTTGCTAAGGTCTGTGAAATATTTGTTTTTATCAGAATTATGATATAAAACTTGATACAGAAAAGTAAAGAGCCAAATATTAATTTTTTGGCTTTAGATTAAATATTCTTATATTATTTAGCATTGATGAATGCTTAGCAGTAAAATTAATATATGAACTTGTATTTTTTCTATATTTGCGTGTGTGTGTCTTTATATCTTTTTTCTGTAATCTTTTTCTTTTTAAAATTAATCGAAACTAATACTAATTTGATTCAGCTAGATCAACACTAATTGCTTAAATAATTCTTTCCTGTTCTTATTCAGTGGACATTTTGTGCTTGTTCTGCTCTAAGGTATAGCTGCAAACCATTTGCCTCGGATAAAAATGTATTTAGATTTTTGAAAAAAAATTACCTTATTCTAATCTCCAGTATTATAAATTTAAAAAAGAAAAGCAAAAAGCAGGCTTAAATTGTTTGCTTATCAAATTCTTTTATACAAAATATCTATATACTGAAGATAATATTTTTACTAATGAAATAGTAGGAATTTGAATGCATAATCAACAGGTAATAAATAAAAATGTTATACTGATGAATAATCTTTTCTATCAAGAAAAATGATACTCAGATGGGATTATAAATCAGGAAAAAAGATATCCAGAACTATGGTCACTTGAATGTTCTTCACTTTCAACAATATTAAATAATTTTCTTAAATTGGGACCTTGAAATGCAGAAATTGGATGAATTAAAATAACAAGAAATTGTTTAGATTGTTATTTAGAATTTTACTTCATTTAATTTAAATTTATAATTTTCATTTAAAATTTGAATGAGATAAATATGACTATTTTTTTTACACTCTTTAAATTGAACATTGATTAAAATATCTTTATTCTCCTACTATTTTGTACAATGCTTAGTATTTTAGATTTTGTTAGAGATAGTTTTCTTATTCAATTTTTTTTTTCATTCCAGCTGTCATTTATTACTATTATTTAATCAAACATTTTCAGAAATATTTAGTTTATGCATTCATTATGTTATATTTTAACCAATTAGGTTTTGGTATATAGATATTTCCCTAGAATTTTGTCTGTATAATTTATTTAGACATGTTTTTAAAATCAGCCATTTGCATTTTTTTTTTTTTTTATGTTAAATCTTGTCAGTTAATCTGCATATCTAATGTGTTTAGATGTAATTTGAATGGATTGATTTTTCTTTAGTTATATAAGAATTACATTTAAAGAACAAAACTATATATATATATATATATATATATATATATATATATATAAATTTGTCTGGGCATAATTAAGGGGTTATTGTTAACTTACTGTCATCATTCATTTACATTGTTTTAATTTCAATATAGCATATGACCACTTGACGTTTGCAGCTATATTTGCTAGACTGGTGTAAAGTGATGCTTTGTAGTATTGTGCTAACACGTTGGTGCTTTAAACTCCAGTTGTGTTGCTGTTTTTACTCTCTAGCTACATCACCTGTATGCTAATAGACGACGTAGGCATCCTGAGCATGGATACTGGCCTATCTTTAAGTTTCCTTTGGGGGTAAGTTCTGTATTTATGGTGATATTTGTTTCTCTTTTTTTGCCTGCATATATTTGTTGTTGTGCTGTATTGTTAGTATTTTATTGCTAATTATTTATAACTGCTTCTACTTAACATGTGCTCAATTAACCTTTTTCATTTACTAAATTCACTGGCTCTTTGTAATTGCCAATGTTGAAACAGGAAAGCAAGAGCAGCAAGTCCTTCCTATCCAATACATATCCACATTTCTGTGAAGGCATTTATGTAGCAAGAAGGACTTGCTACCATGAAGCATCAAGAAATCAGATGTTAAAAACAGTATGATTAAAGATTTTGAATTTTTTCCTTTCTTTTTTTTTTCTTTCTTTTAAATGCTTTAAAATTTTACCTACTCTGTTATCAGTAGATGAAATCAGTGTTCCTCACTTTACAAAATCATTTGATACAGCCTTTAATTTCCAGTAGACAGCATATTGTGGTATGAATTCTTATATTATTACTTATGAACTATCATTTGCAATAGAATTTGAATGAACGCAACCATTATTTCGGTTGTACTTGGATGATTGATGTTAAAATTCTAAGAGAATATAGGGACATCAAAGATAATCTTTTATAAAAATCTTTGTGTTATATTTGTAAGTGAATTTGCTCTGCTTAAGCCTTTGTAATTGCCTTTGATTCAATTTTGAGATCAGTTTTACTTATGTAGATGCTGTAGTTTAGTTATAATTTTAGCTTGTTCAGCAATAAAAATATTATTCTTTTAATGTTTGAACATTTTTTTTCAAAATTAATTATAAAACAATTGATCAAAGGGTTCACTTTATTATACCATCAGTATCATTTTAATGAGACATGTGCTTTATCTTGGAAAACAAAATTAAAAAATAATTTTCTACAATTTTGTACTTGTCTTCTATATTTTGAAAATATTTAAACTTTGTATTAATTTTTTTTATTCTTAGAATGAAAAAGTTTTAGAATATTCTAGGTATGAGCAAAAATATACATTTTAATCTGAATTCCTTGATTATTAATAAATATTTGTTGGTAGAGGAATGGTTGCTTCTGAAAAGTTTAGCTGTAGGGAATATGTCAAAGTACATTTTGGGGAAATAGTATCTTTACTTTCCATTTGTAATTGGTTCTAAAGAATATATAAGTTATGTAATTTTCTTAAGTTGGGGTCTTAAAACCTCAAATTTATTGATGGTTTCATGTAATGAGTAACTCTGAGGGTTATTGTAAATACTGATATACTAATATTATCAGGATTTAGATTGGATAACTATTTTCAAATATTCTCATAGTTGGTATAGTATGAAAATTGATATAAGAGGAGTTAGGATTGTGGTAAGAGTTTTGACTAATAATGAAAATCTACAGAGAATATCATTTAAGGTTTAACAGATTTAAGGAAAAAATTGTTTCACTAATAGGAATTACCAAACTGGCAACGTTTCATATGAATAATTTATAAGCTCAGAGTCAAGACATTTAGAAAGCTTAGCTTAATATGGTGGATGGTTACAATAGTGCTAGTTAATGGTCTGAGCTTGGCTTCATGTATTTTCTTCCACAAGCTGTACATTAAATTTGAAAGCATTTTGGATACTTTCACTATGATTAAGTGTGGCCCTGCCTAAGATTAACATAAAAACAATGTCTTCAATATTTTAAAAAGGAATTGTATTTTCTTTTATTTACTCTTCTTCCATAAGAGCACAGAAATAAGTAAATTATAAATGCACTTTTAAGTCAAGTAGTCATAACTTTGTCAAATCAAATAAAACTAATGTTTCATCAAATTTAGGTATTTTAATAGTATTTATTATATGATTCCTTATTTAAATGTGAATGCCCTGTTTAGATCCAACTGTTGCTGATTCAAAATAAAAAAAAATTGATACTTTTTAAAATATTTTCCATAATAAATTTAGTAATGTTAATTTTCCAAACTAATGATAAAATAAATAGCATTGTTTATCATTGCTGAAATAACTATGCTGTACATCTTGGTTGATATACCATGCAACTGAGAATAAATTCATACACAATACTTTACAGTTTGACCTTGATGTGATATTTCATTAGATGACATGCACAGCAACACTACATTCCATGTCGTAGAGGCTCAGCATCAATGTAATATATTCAAAAATGAAAATATTTCCACAGGGATAGCACTACTGACCTGTATGAACTTGATATGAACAGACTCAGTTTTTTTGCAATATCTGCTGTCTGTCCACAAATTCACCCAGTTTTTCTCCCCCCCCCCCCTTATTATTAAAACCCCTCAGTGAGTTAGCAGTGTTTCTCTTTAATTTTTATTTGTATCACTCTTTTCAGGTAGCTTATCAAACTCATATGTTGTTATAATGTTGTGATGTTTTTTAAGGACTCTATCTCAAGTGCAACAAGTGGCATTACTTCAATAAGCATCAGTTTTTCTCTGAATGTCTTTTTTATCTTAGTGAATTAAATTTAGTCCGTTTTTAGTTGAAGTTCTTTTTAAAAAAGAAGCATACTCAAAAATTTAAGGTTGTCAGATATTTAATGCTGGTAATTTATGAAGGCATGCTGAAAAGTTCTTGGCCTGACCAAAAATCTCTTTAAAATATTTGATGTTTGATCAAATGTATGTTGATAACCACATTTGTTATTCTGTAACAATAAGCACAATTGAGTGAATGTTTTAGAATATTCAGTTATAGTGTGAAAATAGTAATTCGTTTTTGTATTTCTGAAACTATTTTTGTAACTTTCTCATTTGCATGCCTCTAGTTTGAGTTTACATAAATTGTCAAATTAACGTTTTTTTTAATTAAAACGTTATAAAAACTACCCCTTCCTCCAAAGGAAATAAACAAAGTGGAATAAATTAATGCTAATGAAGAGATGGAGGGTTTATATCATGAAATCTATTACAAATTCTAAAGCAGTTACCCAGGGACAGGCACATGACATCTACTTCCACACAAGAACTTTATCGAAATGATTCTTATGTGTGATCTCCTGTATGAAATCTAACCAAATGTTTTTCATGGTTGCATAACATTTTACAAATAAGATGGATAAAGAATATTTTATCTCTTTAAATTCTTTTGTTTATCTGAAAAGCGGTATTTTATTCCAAACTTGACTCTTTTGAGATTTCCAGTGACTTTAGAGGTCCAGCCCTTCCTGTCCTATAACTTTTCTATTAGCTTTTTACTAAGTTACTCCATGTACCAATTTACCTCGAAGAATATAACTGTTTAGTGAATTACAGGTCATAAATGCTACATAATAATTCTACCTTCAGTGATCTTAAAGGATGAATTTAATCTTATCTGCCCTACCATTTTTGAGGCTTGAAATAAAATTTGTCTTATGTTTCTTGGCAAATATATCTGACTCCATCTTGCTAGAAATGACGTGTATCCTTCAATGGCCTCTATTATTACTTCAGGTCTTGTGGATGGTGTCGTTACTTCAGGTCTTGTAGTTATTCATGCAAAAAAGACAAATTTCTTGGAACTTTGTTTAACTGTGATGTCCCAATGCACACACACACACACACACACACACACACATAGTAATATAGTTCTGTATGATCTAATCTAAACTTATTTATAAATGGAACTTTGTGTGTGTGTGTGTCCATTACCTATAGACTCCAAAATGGCTAAACCGATTTTCTTAAAAATTTATACAGTTGTACTATATGCATCTGTGAGTGTTCTTAGCTAGGTTTTGTGTTGAGGTACCCCCCCATAAATATAGAAAATCGATAATTGAAAAAATCGGGTTATAGAAGGAGTGGTTCGATTTTAATCAAATTTGATACACTCATAGACAAAGACATAAACGATATTCAGAAGTTTCAAGGTTGCAGTTCTTACAATAGCGCAGAGAATCAATAATATATATATATATATATATATATATATATATATATATATAAAAGACAAGATGTTTGTGTGTCTGTTTATCTGTCTGTATGTCCTTTACACAAATCCACAATTTTTATCCGATTCTCACTAAACTTCACACAAATATTCTTTAGGCTGAGTCTGAGCTCCAGGACCATGGATTAGTTTTAAAGCTTTCATTACACCCGAGCAATGCCGGGCTATACTGCTAGTGTTATATAAAGCACTTGTATATTCATAAATTAGAATTATATTATGGGTTTTTATTCATTTTTTTTCCTGATTCATGCTACTTTATAGATTGTGTGCAAGCAATCTGCTAGCTATTTTTTGGTTACTTGCATTTATTTATAAGATATTAGAACAGTCATTTTAGGAAAGTTTGCATAAATTTGTGGTTTAAAGTTGCTCTCTTAAAATTCTTTCAGTATTATGGAGTTTAGTATAGGTACAAGTACAGGTAGTCTGTGATGTCTGTAAACATTTGTCTATTAAATACCTCAACTTCACAATCTGAGATTTTTTTAAAAAAGGTACTTTTATGTGCTATCAAATATAGTCATTTTTATTTAGTTTTTCAGCTTTACATTTAAAAAATCTTTTTTAATGAATAGTATAATAAAAACTGATAGGAAAGAACAATATTTAGTAATACTATGCGTATTAAAATATAGAATTGAATATTAGTTATACAGCATATATTATTTATTCATTGAAGATATAGTCTGAAATTGGAATCTTATAAATTCGAGGTCTGAGTTTAATTTCTTTTTTACCCTTTAAGAATATAATTTAGAGAGATATTCAAGATATAATACCTTTTTAGGAAATTTTTATGCCATATTTTTAGTTTTGTCTAACTTTTTGTGTGATGAAAAAAAAATGTTGCTTTCAATTTTTTTTCATATTTCATAAATTAAGATACAAGAATAGCAATCTTTACTAGTGCAATGGAAACTTAAACTGTTTTCTTACGTTTAGTCTGATTATCTCTGACAAAGATGATCTAGTTGTTTATTATAGACAATTCTATAAAATGATCATTTAGTAAATGTTTGAATTTTAATAATGTAGTTACATGAAAATGTGTGTCAAAAGTTTTGTAGCCGGATGAATGGATGCATAGAAATGCACAGCTTGAATGATGTAAACCCCAATAATTCCCATTTAGATTTGTTTGTTTATTAATTTAATTTATTTTATCCCTAAATTATTTGACATTATTTACAGTCATAGAAATTTTTTACTTAAATGCTTTCCAAATTCCACTGTATAAATCCCTGTTAATATGGAATTATGATATTTTATTTTATTTATATTTTTGAAAAGTTTGTTTGTATATTTTCTAAAATTATTATTACCAGCTGTTGTTTTTTTATGCAGATGTTTAGCAATATTTTGCCTAAAATCTTTAATGTATTTTCAAACTTTTATGAAAAAATTTGAAATGTGTCGTTAATATCTCTCTCTCTCTCTATATATATATATTTATTTAATTCCATTGTTATTATAAAGGTTAAAACAGTTTTATGATTTCAGTTCAGTTGATATAGTCAAATTTGTAACTTTTTTTAACATTTATTACTTTCAGGGAAGTCCAAGACATAATATGAACAATAATAATAATCCTCTTGGTAGAGCACCAATGCCTTTTGAAAGAGTAAGTTTGAATAATTAATCTACTGTTTTTGAAGTTTTAAATATAATTATTGCTAAAGATATTAGCAAAAAAATATTCTTTCATGACTAAAAATTTTTGAAATAATTAGATTCTCTATTAATTAAATAAGTGATAAAACACATCCGTTTTTAATTTGGAAAAAAATTAATTTAAAATTTGTCAGTTTTAACATTAATTTTTCAATATTTAATGAAATAAGAAATTTGGGAGAATATTGTAAAGGAAAACTATGATTTTACTTGTAAATAAGACTTTTTATCTGAAACTTATTTTTAAGAATAATTTCCCTGAAAATGTTGAAAAGTTATTAATCAAATCTAGCATTGTTTTCCTATATAAATTACATGCTATTTAGTTTTTTCCTTCCTGTTCATAGTTTTATTGGTTAGTGCAAATACAAATGTTTTATTAGTTTTCCAGTAAGTTTCAGTGAATAGAATTGTAAAAGCTATTTGCAAGTTAGACTTCATTTAAATTTCTTCTGCCAAAAGTACACAAATTTATTTTTATGGAAAAATATTTGGCAATTTTTAATCTTTGTGCTCCCACAATGAAAAAAAAAAATTTTTTTTTTCAAGATACTGGTATTATTTTATCTACCTTTACCTCTTGGCAATGTTTGTTTTAAATTGCATTGATTAGAATTTTATTAAAACCTAAACACGATGAAAGTGAATTTAAACATTTTCTTTGTTCTTGAGAATCTGACAACAAAAATAATAAGCATTATTTATTAGATTGTTTATTTACACTATTGTTTATCAGAAATTGCCAATTGATTCAAACTTTATAAAACATTAAATAAGGATTTCTTTATAGTTTGTTCACATATTTTAATAATTTTATTAAATGCTTATATATTTATGAATAAAACATTGTTTTTGTATTTATTTCTTTATAAATTGGTAAATTAGTTTTAATACAATTATTTGTTTTTAGAATGTTGTAAATATGAAATTATTCTTGTAAATAAGCAATCTAAAAGTATTTAATATTTTTGTTTTAAATTTTCAAGAACCAAAAATAATGTATAAATTCACTTTCATCATCTGTTTAAGTTTAATTACAATAATAGTTATAATTTTTTTTAAATCAATGAATGTCATTGGGGAGTAAAGGTTGTTAAAATAATAGTGACGTCAAGGGAAAAACTGTCCTTTTGACACTATTTATTTATTTTTGTGAGCTTTAAGGTTAAAGATTGTAGAATTAGAATAGGACAAAAAGAAATGAAAAAAGCCAAAAGAACCTGCAAAATAGGTTTCATAATCTTATTCTGTTATGAAGCAATTTAGATATCATTTAAGAAACTGAGCTAAAATAACCTGGTATACTAGTTCACTTTGTTAGTGATCAATAAATTTTCTTCTTCAGTCACCTTTGCTCCCTCATGAAAGTGATTTGAGTCGCCCTGATGCTCAGCGGCAATTACGAGTGATATTGGCCCAGCAATCAAAGCAGAGACAACAGAAGAAACAACAGCAACAATTGCAACAAGACGAAGCAAATAAATTGGTTATGAAATCTCCAACGTCTCCACATTGGCCACCAGGAATGGCAGATAAATCTCCTGTTCATGGTTAGTTGAAGTCTTTTAGTTTATAAAAGTTAAATCAGTTTTATGTTATTCTGCTCAACATTTGTGTAAGCGCAGAGAAATTATACTGATACATTTTAATGTTCATATTCATTCTATCTTTATCTTACACTTAATCTTAAATTTTGTTTGATGCTTTTTTTTGTAGAGTTAATAGTTGAAATAAAAATACTTTATTTCTCTTTTCATTGTACAGTTTTAAAACCATGTTCATTTTAACTCATGTATTTGACTTTATAATGAAAATATGAAAACTATTCTGTTGTAGATGGATTTCAAAAAGTTTAATTCTCCAGTGGAAAATTGAAAATAAAATAACAATTTACACTATTTACATTGTTCAGAATGTTGTCCTCATCGCTGTTATATTTATGATGTTTTTACCATTGTATGCTTCCCATCTAAGATATACAGGCAGTTGTCTAAATGTTGCAGCAAGCTACCTCACATATATAGTCTCTCCAAAATTCACAAAGACAGTATTTCACTAAGGCCAATTGTTTGCCGCCAAAGCTGTGTGTGCTACCCTCTGATTCATTGCCTTGTGAATATGATTGACCCATTAATAGGAAAGTCATTATCATATGTTCAAAACTCTGCTCACTTTGAATCCTGAGTATGATGGTAAACTGCATCTGGCAGCAAGGCATCTGATTGGGAGGTTGTGAGGAGCATGGAATCACCTCTTAATTGCTGTTGTTCTCATGTCCACCTTGACTCAGAGTGGTAGCACCTGTTAGGGGGCTCCCAGCTATGGGCAAATAGTTTACTCCCAAACTGGGGTCAAAACACTATGAAAGTGTAAAAATAGACTTTTATAGAAATATATACATAAATTTTTTTTATAGAAAAACATTTTTGAAGGAAAAAAAAAATTATTGCCAGAACACATTTTTGACGAAAAAGAATATTACCAGTAATATTGAATATAAAACTAGAAGACATCTTCAGTTTTCTAAAATAAAATTTTTTCATCAAAATCTGAGTAAATCAACCTTTTTACTATAACCAAGCATTAAACCCCCCCCCCTACTAAAACCCCACTTTTTTTTTGGCATTAAATAACCCACAGAGGTTGATATGCTGTTAAACAAAACTCAAGTTTGTGGAATTGATCAAAGATGCTCTCATCAAATCCAACCAGATGGTGATCCTGGATGTGGTAAGATTGTTCACTAAGGTGCCCACAGTAGAGATACTATTGGTAGTCAGAAACAGACTGGTCTTGTCCTCATCCCAAAAAATAACCTGATGGAGATGCTGACTTTCTGTACACAAACACACTTTGGAATGGGATCAGACATGTGTTGGCAGGATGATGGCTTATCAATGGGCTTGCCATTATCACTAGCAATGAATGGCTAACATTTACGTGGAATACTTTGAAGAGATGGCATTAGAATTCATATCACTAAAGCTAACTCTGTGGCTGAGATATGTAGATGACACCTTCATACTCCGGCCACCCCAGGAAGAGGACCAGTTACTACTCAATAAGAAAATCAATACAATTCACAATGGAGAAGGAAAAGAACAACAAACTAGCATTTCTGGATGTATTAATATCTCAAACAGAGCATGGGTTCAAGATATCCATGTATTGCAAGCCAATATTCACCAGACAATGCCTCAACTTCAACCCCACCACCTATACAGTATAAAGAAAAGGATCATCTGCTGCTTATAGCAAAAGTCATAAGTAGCAACCCATTGATATCTGAACAAGAAATGGTCAGTATAAGTAGTACTTTACAATGTAACAACTACACGGGGTACATAACAACAGCTACAAAAAAATCTTGGGTAGAAGGGTGTAATAGGATAACATTCAGGGTAGGTAGATTAAATCTGTTTTTTATGTGAAAGGATTATTGGAAAAATTATGAAAGATTTGCTGTTCAACACTTTGTAGATGCCTCTTCCGAGTAAGGCCTCCCATAGAAAAGAACATAAGAACTGTGTGTACACCATCCTGCAGCTGCGGTAAGAAAAATGAAGGAGAAACGATCCATCCCCTTTAGATAAGGCTGCAAGAACACTGCAAGGCCGTAACATGAGAGGAAATAAAAAAAAAAAAAAAATCGGGTGTAGCTGATTACATACGGAGGGAAAAGGAAGATCACTTCCCCCCGTGGAATGAAGTTGAAATAATAAAGAACACCACTGAAAAATCTCCTAAGTAGGCCAAGCATAGAAATAAATACAATATGGGAACCAATAATATGAACATTGTAATATGTGCTCTAGTTTAAAAAAAAAAATTACTCAGACATTAGGCTTATAAGTCACAAAAATTCATACACTGATGTCCTCAAGGACTCATAGCCAGTGGATAAGTGTTGGTTGAATCCAGTGACTTGATCCAAAAAAATTGGGAGTTCAATACCTGGCTACAAAAAATTTACATTTGAGATAACTGATACTGAGACATTTTATGGAACTAAAACAATCTACCCTGGTGAACGTAATAAAGGGTTCAGTTCAAAATGCTAACAGCTGAAATGTCATGAATATGGCAACAAAGATGATAAGTCTGAACAATGTAAATAATTACAGTACCCCATCTCAGAAATATAGGCAAATATAAACAATAAGTTTACATTATGTTAAATGATGGGGAACTAGATTCCATTTATACAAATATAATTGTATATTTTTGCTATAACGTTTGAATGTTTGGCAGTTGCATTTAGGCACCTTAATTAGATTAGGACTTTGGTAATAAGAAAATTCATAAATAACTTTGAAAATGAATATTGCTTTTATTATTATTTTTATAGGTTCTCCTCAGATGCCTCCTTCACCATTCAGTGATCCTGGGGAGGGAACAGCCACTCCTGTATATCAAGGTGAAGGAGCTGCGCATGCAAGACGTTGGTCACAGCACCAAGCTGTTCGTATGCCACACCCTAACCAGTTTGGAAGAGGTTTTTGGATTTTTCTTAAGCTTTCAAAAATTTGTATTTTCTTTCTTTATCATTATATTGATGTAACAGATTGTTTGAATATGGATGCAAAAATTGATTTCATGGTTAATTCTAGAATAACCTGGTTGAATAATATGAATTAACCTTCATAAATCATAATTCAGTTATTTATAGATTTCTATAGAAATTTTCTTTTCAAAGGATTTTGCTTCATTTTAAAAAAACTTGTATTTATTCAATTTCTTAGTAACTTTGGACATATTTACAATTGTATAATATTCTCTTTATAGAAGCAGAGACTTTTACTCCTGGAGCCCATCGCAATATTCTCCAGGCACATTCTCCTCATAGTCCTCAGCTGACACCCCGAACTCCTGGAAGTATTGGATATGTTCAGGGACAAGTATCTGGTGTGCGGCCACCATTTCCTGAAGGAAACAAGGTTAACATTTTTTTTCTATCAGTTTTATTAAAAAAAAAAATATTGTAATTTGTAAAAAGTAAAGGTTTGCTGTGATAATTTTATTTGAACTTTTTCCTACAGGAGATCAGTGATGATTTGCACCGGGCACAGTTACTACAGATGTTAGCTCGAACTCGTACCACTGGTCAGGGTCCACCATCTAATTTGTCATCACCGTCTTCTTTATCAAAGAGTAACCCTTCTAGTCCATATGATTTCTTGCATCCAGATCAGCAGCAGCAGTTATCTAGTGAAGAATCTGCAGTGGCAAGTCAGCTGTCCCCACAGACATCTGGACAACATCACCAAACGCAAACAGCTACAGCCACTCGCCAAGTTACTGGCTTTGCTCAGTTTGGATTTCCTGGTACTAGCATGAAGCAAACAGAACCAGAAACTAAAGATGCTCTATCCAAGCAAAGCCAACTCACAACAAGTGAAGTATTCACTCGCCAGCTACCTGAATATCAACAGGTTTCTGGTCAATTAGATGGCCAAGAAGAACAGGCATCTGAAGCGTTATTGCAGCAAAGGCGACTTCAAATACAACAGCAGCAGCAGCAACAACAACAACAGCATCAGCAGCAGCAGCAGCAACATCAACAACAACAATCTCAACAACAAACACTTTCTGGATCCCAAGAGATTCCTAAAGAAGCAAAGGACTTATCTGATGATGACAACAAGGATGAAATAAATGACTTACTGAGTAAGATTTTTTTTTTCTAAATTCAGTTGCACCAGTTTTTTTCTTTACATTTCTTCAAATTATCATTGACACAAAAGACAAAGTATGTTAAATTCCAAGATTAACAAATCATTCTAGTAGTAAATCCTTGTGAAGTTCTTTTTATTTTTTATATTTTAGTTTTTGAAACCATTTCATTTCTTTCTGCAAACTGGTTAAAAATGAATGCAAAATTCTTAAAAGAATTCTTGAAATAATCAGACCTTAAGATAGTTAGATAAATTTATGTTGCAATTTTACGTGGAGTTGTTATTTGACATTTTTCACATTTTGAATTTACTTTTCAAGTTGTCTATTCAACATTCAGAGAAATATATTTTTGAAGACTGTAATTACAGATTGAAAATCTTTGATAAAAGGAATTAAAAAAAAATGTTTTAATTGTGTCTTTATTATCTTTATTTTAGATGAAGATGGTACATTTGATATATTACAATATGCTGATCCAGAGTTAAACAAAGAACTACCGACTGACTTCTTAGACGAGTTAGTATTGGATGAAACTGATTGTAATGCTGACACGAAAGAAGATCGTCAAGAAGAAAATGATGATGACAACACTCTTGGTACAAATGAAAGTCCTGCTGCTGAAACTATCAAAACGGAAGAAACGTCTGAAGACTCGATGATGACAGCAGGAACGTCTGATTCCAAACTTCCAACTACATCTGTCAAGTCTGTTGAACAAAAATCACAGTCCGATTTCCAAGCTAAATTTCTTGAATTCAGTCAAATGAGGAAGGAAGAACCTCCTCCAACTCCTCCAAGAAACCAAAATTTAGATGTTAAGAGTCCCAGTATTAAAGAAGGGCAAGTTGAAAAGTCATCGACTATTCAAAACAGCCGACATATTGCAGCACTTTTACAAAGTTCTCCTGATCATGTAAATCCAGATGGAAGTAAATCTGTGGTTCCTCATGGCTTTGTGTCAAAACCAGTCCATTCATTTGTTGGCTCGCCAATGAAAACGGAGCCAGACCTTCAGCACCCTAGTAATTCCCAGGCAGTCATTAGAGAATTGCAAAAAGATATTTCTCCTAGTTCTTCTCTTAGTAATTTGTCTGCATCATCCCCAAAAATTCAGTCTAGTATGCAAAGTGGGAATATGTCGAATAGTCCAATAGATCCATCTCTTGCACCAATGATGATTGACCGGTCTAGGCCACCATCAAGTAAGCCAGGACAAATGTCAACCATGTTACCATCACCAAAGGACAATCTCCCCAAATCTGGATTGTCTTCTCCTAGAACACCTACAGCTCAGTCTCCTTTTGGACAAGTCACTGGGCAGCAAGCTGCTGCACAGCTTGCACGGCATTCGCCAATGTCTGTGTCTACTGTTCAATCACCATTCAGCCCATCTGCCCCTGGTTACCCGCAGTCATTGCCCTCTGCTAATGCTAGTGGTTCTGTGTCATCTTCAGCTGGTCACACTCCTCCAAGTGCTCCACCCAGTCGGACCCAATCTCCCTTCCTTACAGGAGTTGATAGAGTAATTCCATTTAATCCTAATTCACAGGCAGCACAAACTATAGTACCAAGTCCTGGCCAGACCAGTCCAGTGATGAATTTTAATCAGTTTGGGCGTGGGACAGTCCAGTCTCTGAATCAGTATATACAAGGAACCTATGGGCAACCACAGACACATGTGCCTCCCCGTGGTGGTGTCCTTACACCAAATAGTCTATTATATGGACAGTCTATTGCTAATCAGCATTTTATAAAACATGCTGGATCAGATTCGACTGCTTGCATTAATGTATCGTCAGCTACTGGTGTTGCACCAACCTCATCCACTACTCCTTTCAGCACTTTTACTCATACACAAAGTACTTTAGGTTCACAGACTGCCACAGGAAAGGTTTCCTGGCCTCCATTTAATGCCTCAAATAATCAAACAACTTCACAAGCAGCCCAAGGAACTGATCCGCCGTTTGAACCTGCTATGGTTTCACGAAGTTTTTATCCAACATCAACTCAGAATACTTCTGGAATTTACACGGGTCAAGGTGGTCAGCAAGGATTATATTTTCAGTCTGAAGGCCAGCAGATGGGAATTCGTACCGGTTTACCACAGACCCTTGACCCCACTGCTATAGCCAACACAACCACAGTTTCACCTGCAGCTGGTATGCACAGATCGCCTACACCATTTCCCCCTAATCATCCATCATTAAGTACAAATCCACACATACAACCTACTGGAGCTCACATGCCAGTGATGCCTGCAAATTATCAGTTACAAAATCAAGGACCTAGACCTATTGGTCATCCAAGAACTCCTCAAGAACAACCGCTATTGATACAAGATTTGTTGGAAGAGGTAACAAAATTTATTTTAACTATTTACAAATAGATTAGAATGAGTTCTCTTTGAATTTGCAATGTCAGTGTACAATGAAATACAATGTAGGAATTTTGTGTCCAGTAATATAAATAAGTATACACCAAGTCCTTTAAAAGGTCTAATTCCAGTATTTTAAAAATATTTCTTTCCGTGCAGATTAATTTTCTGTTCTGGCTTTCTAATATGCCTACAGGAACGTATACATGGCTTAGTTATCAGTGGATAAAACATTTTTTTTTTTTTTTTTTTTTAAATGATAAAATCTGTCTTAATTATAATTTCTTGTTTTCACACTTTGCTAAATTTTGATTGAGCAGGAGAAAAAGGAACAGAAACGACAAGCTGAGCAGCAAGCTTTACTGGGCCCTCGAAAACCGGAAGAAGTATTTGCTCTCCGTCAAGGTAATTTCAATACATTTTATGATTTTATACAAGATTTTTATTTCAATTAAAGTGGTGTTTATGATGGTAGTGTAATAGTTGTCAGTATGGAAAGTGGAATTAGTGTGCAGAGGCCAAAATTAATTTTTTGTTTTTATTAGAGATTAATTACAATAAAAGAGAGTTTTGATTGAATTTTGATAGCTCCAATCTGTGCATTTTTTTAATTGGCATATTATTTATTGATCTTAACATTGAAAATGTAAAAAAAAAAAAAATGACATATCTTTTGGCATATGAAATTATTTTTTCATCAAAGGAAGGTTAAAATATGTTAAAATATATAACTTGTAAAAAAAGACTTGTTCATTTTATAGATAATGCAAGGATTAAACCTATGAAAAACACTGATGTTTTGTGCCAAAGACTTCTTTTTCTTGAACAATGCTCTGTAGTCAGTTATACAAATTGAGGTTAAATCATGATTAAATGATGACTTGAGAATAATCAACATTGAATGAGGCAATAGATAGCTAACCTCAAATTATTTGAAAAAGCTTGGTTATGTTAGCCACGCTGTGAGTAACTTCTTAATAAGTAGAGAAATAATTAGTGGATTATATTTATGTTTAAAATTCATTATATAAGCATAATGATTTTTTCTTTTTAAACAAATTGTGGCAAGCTATAAAAAGTTGATATTTTATAACATGAAATGTAAGACATTCTGGCTCAAGAGAAATGAACAATAATGAATTGCTTCCAATTAGATTGGCTGACAAAAATTAGTTAATATAAAGTGTGTAACCTTCAATTAGGATAAGACTAGATCACATTTTGATTTTCAATTATCATTTTTCTCTTAATGAAAAACTTTAATTGGGTGGGAGGTATCAAAGTCACTTAAAGCAGTTATTTACTAAGGAAGATGTGATACAGTTGGCTTTATGAAACAAAAACTTTGGGTTTACTGGTATGATCCAGGGAGATTTTGTTGTAAACATTACTGCTAGGGTGACAAAGAGATTTGCACTTATGACACCATGTGTTTTATCATCTACTGGGAATTCAAAGTTTGGGAAAACTAATGTCGATAAAAAATACTGTTATGACCATAAATCCAAAATGGTGTATGTTTTCACCATCTAACTGGAAGATAAGAAAAGTGTAATATTTCTGATGAAAAGTTAACAGATTAGAAAATGACTTGTTTGTCAAATCATTATCTGACCATGAACACATTCCATGTTGCAAGAAGCAGCAACTCTTGTAGAAAAAAAAAAGAGGTTTATAAAGAAAACTACATTTATATTATCATTGTTCCACTTGAGTAGCAATAAATCTATTCATACTTGTGTTAGTGATGCTTTCCAGTTTAAGTATCTTTTTATTCTTCTATAATCCATGTCCTGATGATAATGAAAGAAATTGACATCATCATCTCAATGGGCTAAATGCATAAGAAATCTGTAGATTTCAGAACACTTTTGTATATCACCTCCTTTATTTGTCTATTATGTGAAGGTCCAGAATTAATCATGCTTAAAGGTTTAATGAATGTTGCTCTCGGTCAAGTAAGAGAAAGACAGCAGAGAGGTGACAGAAAAAGAAAAAAAAATGAGGATTAAATGAGGTGGTAACATGAAAAAAAAAGGTTTTTGCAAGATAGAATTTTTAACTTACATGACAGACAAGATAGAATAAAATGGTAAATATGTTAAGTCATGTTAATGTGGAAAATTAAAAAAAAAATTATATTTTCTTAAACAGAATGAAAATTTTGTTCTATAGTTATTAACGAGACCTGTTCACTGGAATTTAATCTCAAGGATTATTTATGATTTTGAATTAACCATGCATTTTAAATGAACCTATACTTAATAAATGAACCGACAGATTTGATTTGTATGATAAAAAGATATTGGAATAGCTTGCTTTTTGAATTTAGGAAAAGAAAATTTATCAAATCTTGATCGTTTTCCTAATTTTGAAAAGAATCGTTTGATGACTAATTTAGTAAATGACATTTCAGTTGTCTTTATCTTATTTACTCCCCCCCCCCCCACACCTTGTTTTGTTTAATTTATTTGTTGAAAAGATTTTATTCTAGGAGAAAAATTTGAAATAGGAAAACTTCAATTATACTTATTTGTTCTTTTGCATATTGATCCTGATTATTTTTGTCTGTATTTCTAGCTTTTAGTACAAGCCAAAACATTGGTGGAATAGGACCACGACCTGATCTATCACCAAGGTTTGTTTTTGAATTTTCTTTTTCTTATGATTTTAAGTTGCTGATGCACATTTTGTTTCGAATGTTAAGTGTCAAATAATTATTCTTGAATTAATATTGTTTAAATGTTTAGAAATTATGAAAAAGAAGAAACATTCTGTAAAATCAATCTGTTGCAGTTTGATTTATCATGATTTTCTTTTAAAAAATTAAAAATTATTGTTCTGATCTTTTTATAAAAAATAAGTAAATTATTTTCAGATTAATGCATCCCAGAGAGCAACCTTGGCCAGCAACTCAAAGTGGTATGTTACCTAATCCTGCAGCACAGCCTCCCCGTGATCCTACTGCACAGCCTATACAGAATTTCCCCCCATTTGGACAGAGGACACCAAATCAACAAATGAGTCCTCGAACCCCATCTCCATTTCCCAGTCCCACTCACCAAACTTTCACGCCATCACCTTCTTCAGCTGGATTGCAGTCTCCTACCTTGACTCGTCCGGCTATGCTTCCTCCTACACCAGGTCAGCCTATTTGGACATTTTTTCAATTTGAAAATTAATTTCAGAAGTTTTCATCTCCTATTCACATAGCACTATAAGGCAATTAAATATAGTCTCTCTAATTAACGTATATTGGTATAACTGGCTTAAAAATTGCAAATTCATTATAATGACAAAAACTCTCTCTCTGGTAATATTAATCTTATATAAATTTTTAAAATGGAGTATGAATGTTTATTATTTATTTAATGACTTTTATTTTCCAGCTACATATCCATTTATTTCCCTTGTCACAGTGTTTAAATATATGGAGGAGAAATGACTATTTCATTTATATAGAAAAAAGAATTGTCTCTAAAATGTGATTCCAAGAGTTTCTTTTATTTTTTTAATTTTTTCTCCCCCACCTTTTTACAGTGGATCCAATGATAGGTCCTGATGCTCAGCAGGTACAGCCAGCTAGTCAGATGGATGACAATTTGGCTTCTCGTATGAAAATTGAAATGGCAATGAAAGAATTGGAGCCAGCAATCCAAAAGCTGAAGCGGACTAGGAAAGCCATCAATGCTCGCAATAGACAGGTTTCTTATTGTTTCTTATCTCTCTTTTAAATACAAATTTAAAATATTTAATATTGTTTTCTTTGTTTATAATTGAAATTTGTTTTCAGTTAAAAAAAAATACAAATACTTTTTGTTAGGCAAAGTTTATCTCTTCACATAAAGTATCATGATCCAATGAATTCATGATAACTTAATTGCATTGTATTGATCACATATTACCAAAAGCTGGAAAATGTCACGTTAATTTGAGTTTTACTTCTGGAAGTTACTCTTAGTCTAGAAACTCAGCTTTACTTTTTATTTAGGCAAGAAAATCTGGGAATGCAATCAATCCAAATGATGCTCAAGAGTTGGAACGCATTGCCCCAGAATTAGCCAAGCTGCAAAAGCACTATGATGGGTTGCGTAAACGATCAAGACAGTTGGCATCAGCAAAACCAGAAAAACAAAAGGTAAGGTTTTTTTTTTTCCTAATAAATTTGACATTCCTATCATATCTTTTTTCTGACTTGCTTTTTAATCAAACTACTTATTATATTAACTTTAAAAGAACATTTTCATACAGTAATTATTTAATCATTACTTTTGAACTGGTATAACTAATTTCATTTTACACATTATTACCGTGACTTTTCATGTTTTTCAATCTAATAAAACTTGACTAATTTAAAATTTAAAAAAAGCTTTAAAGATTTTCAGAAAATTAAGTATTTTTATCTTTTTGTTAATGTCTTCACAAGAAGTATACATGCTTTTAAATGTTGGTCTTTTATTTAGGCTACCTTTTTAAACTTGAATGAAAAAATTGTTTTAAATGTTGAATGTGATGTGAACATTGAAAATTTTCTTTTTTTTAAATTCAGTATGTTATATTTGGTGATGGTGATAGAATATGCATTTCTGTTTGATACGGTTCCTGTACTCGATTTGCTTATTTGTCTAGATATGTTTTGAAGATGAATCTGTGTTAGCATTTGTTAGATCTTTGTCCTGGATAGCTGGATCTGCATATTGGTATATTTCTTCCTCCAGATATTTGTTGTGTTCACTCATTAATATGGCAATTTGTCAAATGCCCTAGTTTCCATTGTATACTCCTCTTTATTAACCATTTTCAAACTGTTTATAGTATGAAAGCTTTTTGTCTTATTAACCCATTGTACCAAAAAAAGTTCCTTAAAGCACAAATTAAAGCTGATTGCATTCTGAAATGCTTTGTTATTGTACCTATCTATGCTTGAAAAGTTTTTGTATATACAATAGATGCCTTGAATGTATTGCCTTCTATTTATTTCCATGGCAACTACAATGTATACGGAAAGCACAATGACACCATTGAATAAAGCAAGTTTTCAGCTAAAAGACCCCATTTTCCAATATAGTCACTTCAATTGGTTATGCATTTTTGCTACACTTGGGGAAATCTACACCAACGAAGGCAACCCCTACCATTTTACTGAATCTCATCACTTAACTATTCTCACATCCACTGTTTGGTCTCTGTAAATGGTTAGCAAATGTTGATTAATGTTAATGGGTACAGTATTTGCCAGACTGGCACTCCATTTCTATCTGTAAGGACTGAAAAAAAATTATGGGTTCAGCCTTTACTTCCATACTGCTAATGTCTGTTGCCAACATTCTGGGTCAATGTAATGAAACAGGCAACATTACTTTCTGAGCAGTCCTCTTATTATAATTTATAACCTCATTTAATTGCGTCAGTGTGCTGAAAAATTCTCAACCCAACCTACCCTCTAAAAATAAACCAAATGACTTGGCATCAGATTTTTTCTAAAGTACCTCTTGCTAAGGCTGATAACTTTTCAGCACACTTTTGTAAATCGTAGGAAAATCTCACTTATTTAGACGGATAATACTAATGTAAAAACTTATGTTTAAGCCACATACTTTTTGCTAAATTTTGTTTGATCTGATGTTTTATACTCACATACATTTTACTTTCCTTATTTTAATGAAGGATTTTTCTTTGTGAACTGTGTTGAAAATATGTTTAATATAAAATCTGCAATGCCTATATGGATTGAGTGATTTTATGAACCATTCACTAAATTATTAAAAAGTAAAATGTTAACACTTCACAAACATCTAAATACAATGATTCATTTTTATTTTTATAGTGAAGTAATTTATTGGGGAAATCTGATAACTTTGGAATTGTAGTTCTGGAAACCTTTAAAGACTGAGAAAATAACAACTATTACTCAATACATTCATCTAATTGTAAAATTCATATATTTCTTTTATTAAAATTAAATAAAACTGACTATAATGTTCAAAACTTGACTGATTCATACAGTTAAATAAATTTGCCAAACTGTTTTTAACAGCAAAATAAATATGTATATGTATAATTTTTTTTTTTTTTTTGCATAAGAAAAGTATTTCGTAGGTGTTGAGGTCTTTTTATAATGTATGTTTTGTGCATTTTTTTCCATTAAATTTTAGTTAAGTGATGCTATGAAGCAGTTATTTTATTTGTAAAGATGAACTTTAGTTGTGGTGTATTTAATTAAAATTAATAAACTGATGTGTCAAAAAGATTAGTTATCTAATAGCATGTAGCTCATTCCTTAACTTGGACGATCAGTGTCTGTGATGTGGCATGGAGTCTATGAGGCATTTGTTGTTGCATGGGTATAACTATAGAGTTGTTCATAACCAAGTTGAAATTGTTGGATGTGTGAGTGGAGGGAATTTAAAGAAGTTTACAACATATCTCCTATATGCTCAATGGGATTTAACTGGTGAATGCATAGGCCAGTGGAGTACCTGAAAGCTAGCTGAGTGCTCTTTCAACCGATTGTCACTTGCCCAAGATGTGTGTTGCATTATCTTGCTGGAAACCATCTATCACTGGGAAATATGACAAGTTAAAAGGGTGCAACAAGATCTTTGTAAATCACACCTGTCAAGACTGACTCCAGTTTCACACCATTATAGAACTACTCTCATGCAGTCTCCTCCATTTGTGCAAAAGAGCTGGTGATGTTTCCTAGCCCACATGAATTGCATACCTGATGTTATAGTGTCAATGATGCTACTCTTGTTGATTAGTGACTATGAAACATTGTGGAATGTACTATTTATCATTGGCCAATAGATGAAGTGATACAAGCCTTGAACTGGAATAGAATTTGATACAGCATTCCTCTTTTTTTGGGGTAGTTACCATTCTTGTCATTTGTTAATAATCCTAATCTATTGTTTGTTCGTGTGTGTTTTTTTTTTTGTTTTTTTTTAATAGTATGGTTCACTCAATTTAATGCCCAGGGGTACTTTAAGCAGTAGTTTATATGGATAGGAAGGAAAGATAACAGTTGACTTTAGACATGAACAGGTCAAGATTGTACTGATCAGGGGAAACATTCTCTTGAGAGTCTGTTCCATATGGCCATGGTTCACGAGAAGAAGCTTTCTGAGTGGAACCTCTTGCTGATGGAATATGCAGTATGCAGGGAGTGTGGTTTGCTACTATGTTAGTGGCATGGCGGGTCTCAGCTGTGAAGTTCAGACATGTTGGAACCAGGTAATGCAGTTCAAGTACTCATCATGGTAGTACCGACAGCAATGACATACCTGCTGCATCCCACCTGTGAGAAAAGGGTTGGAGCGTGGAAAATAATTCTTCAACAAGGCCTCTGAGATGCCTTTGAACTCTATATCAAGATTGGAAAGTGAGGTCAGGGCAGCTTCTTCCTAGATATGGCAAGAATCCTCCATTTTTGACATCATCTGGCTCTTATGAAAGTAAAGGATAGCATGAAGAATTGGATACTTACTGGATCCAAGATCATTTTACCTGCATCTTTAGCAATAGATTGTATATAGGAATTTCATGAGGTCATGTGTGAGCCTGAGGCCCAATATCCCTCTCAAGTTGCAGGGTTTCCTTAAGGGAACATCTGTTCATTGTGACTGATGGTAGTTTGGGTCTGATCAGCATTGATGGAATATAACCAGATTGGTTTTGGAGGTATTGAATGTAACCAGCCAGTCTTTCCCTCACTGGGAAGTTCATTTTAGATCAGAAAAGAGGTCAGCTACCAATCTCTGATCGTCAAGAGTTTTGGAGGTGTTCTTGTATATTGTTGTCATCAGCATAGATGTTCACAAATGATCAGGGCATATTTTTAGGTGGATAATTTATGTGAATTAGATGGTTCGTCCGAGAAGTGACCTATAATGGATGCCTGTGTTGACTGCCAGGGCCTTGAAGTATTGGCTCTTAATAACTACTTTCAGGGTTCTACCTGTTAGGAAGAATTTATAATAGACAAAACTCTTCTAGTGATTCCGGAGCTGGAGAGCTTGTGTAGCAAACATTTGTGCTACACCTTGAAGACCCTGGACATATGCTTGCAATCTTCTATATGTTTGGGAAAGATATCTTTTTCAAGCAGCAGTTGGAATAAGACACACCTTTATCACCCACTCATACTTACTGAAAGGAGAAGAAGTACCAATCTGCATACCATGCCAAGAACCCTACACAGTACACCATATACTGACAAACTGCATAGACCTTGAACAGATCCGACTAAAACATCATCAAGAAAATAATCTAAGGGATATTTTTAACAAGGTTGACCCTAAAAATATTTTCAGATTCCTAAGAGACAAAACTATACAACAATATATAGTCAAAAAGTTCCTCTGAATCATAAGTAACATTTAATTTTCACCCATCAGACTACAACAACTAATGTTTCGGCATTAAATGACCCATAAAGGGTTGATTTTCTGTAAAACAAACAAATCAATCATAATCAAGCAGCAGTTGAACAATTTTGTTATAATCAGGGATGATTCTGGGTTAATGTTAAATTTCAACCACTGGAATTTTATCTGGGCCAGTGGATTTTTGATAAGTCTAGAGACTTCTTTTACTGAGATGAGTATATTACTGAGCTTGTACTCAGTGAAATGCGAGAAGTTTGGGAGGGAATGGCCTTTGTCATCTAATTTTGTGTTTTTGTTAAAGCAAAGAGCTGTTGGGAAGGATATGACCCAGAGCCATTTATAGTAGTGGGCACAGCCACTTTGTCTCTGTTCATTGTTTGATTGGTTATCTTCTGGAATTTTCAAAACCCAATCTCTTTCATTTTGACCTTGGCCTGGACAGCTCTTACGTAGCTGCACTTTGCATTTTTCAGAACTCTTTTACATTGGTTGCAGGCAGTTCTGAAAGAATTAAGGATCAGACTACACCGTTTCTTGCGATAGATTTTGAAGTAGTGGTTCTGGTGAGCTATGGCTGCTGTGCATTCAGGGGTGAACCAAGGCTGACTGTTTGGTTTTTGTTGTAATTTGTGAGTGGAGAAAGAATCCATTTGCAGATTAGGGCAGTAGTTTTGGAGACAGCGTGTTTGAAGAAGGTTGGGAGTGGAGCTTCTGTTATATAGGACTGAAAGCTATCCCAGTCTGCCTTCTCAAAGGGAAAAACCATTCTATGGAACAGTAAATGTCATTGGTTTAGACACTGATTAGGGAATGATCAGATGTGCTAATAGAGGAGAGGATTATAACTTTTGTTGTGCATTTGTGAGGGCAGGATGTTGAGAAAAAAATAAGAGATTGAGGACATTGAACAGCTGTCCTGTCACATCTGAGACTCAGGTAGTTTCTTCAATGATCTGGGTTAGTTTATAATTGATGGCGAAGTTTCTGCAATATCTGCTATCCTCATTAGTTTTCTTAGAGTGGACTAATCACTCTTTGTTGTGAATATTGAAAGTCACCACGTATGTGAAAAATTATTCACCTTTCATCCTGAGAATGATATAAAGATGAATGTCGTACTATGGATAAGTGTCACATGGAAACACACATATGGAAGGTTACGGCCTTTTTTTTTTTTTTTTTTTTTTGTGTGTTCTTGCTGTAGGGAAACATGTCCATGATGTAGGTACCAGGTCTGCGCTTGTGGTGATCTAGGTGGTTGTATTTTGTTATAATGGGTGAATAGCCAAGAATTGAGAGCTCATGCAGTGGGATTAAGGCATTAATTTCTGTTTCAGACAGAAACAAGTGGTCAGGTTTAGCTTGAAGAAGATGGAGTTTCATGTCTGAAAAGTTGGAACATATACCTCTTAGATTGGTGTAGAAGATGGGATATGTAGGGTCTACTTTTTTTTTGTTTTGAGGTTAGGTTTGATAATTTTGTTCATTTGCAAATTGATTGTTTTCATGTCTGTTTGGTTGGTTTGGTGGATGATTAGTAGGCAACGACACAGACACCTATTGGAGATGCATGCAGAAACAACATGGGTTGACTCACCTAGAGATACTGCTGTAACAGTATCCCTCATCATGACATCAAAGAGGCCCACTGGAGACTGCTACACAATCCAGAAACTATTCACAAAATGACTGTACAGTAGATCTAATATTATACACCTGATGATAGGATAACCTCCTTTTAAGTTTGGATCCCTGACTATCAGGCAAATAATTCCAAACCCCGAAAACATTTACCTCCAGCACACTTAACTCAGGATAGATTCAGGTGCAATATTTTGAATGGATGTCTCTCATCCACCAAGAGGTCAGGCAACAAAATTCCTCCTTGGGTCTCAAATATCACACAAGGCAGGAACCAAGAGTCCCAAAGCAAGCTCACTCGTATACATGAGGACTGAAAGATCTTATAGGAGAAGGGGGTTGACAAAGGTTGCTTGTAGGTACATGTGCATCCCATTTGAGTTAGTACCAGAAGCACAGTTGGAGAGATATTATTTCTTCTACTTGAGAGGGGGTGCACATAAAATATGAAGGAATTTATCTTAAAAGTTCTGATGTCTACTAGCAACAAAAAAAAAAAATCAGTAAAACTTAGTTCTCAACATTGATAGGCAAAGCATATCTAAAATTAAGCAAATTGGGAATGGGGACCTGAAGTAAGAGGTTTCTTCATTAATAGCAATGGACATAAAATAAATAAAAAAAGCATACAAAGAGGGATAAGTGAAATAAGCTACAAGCAATGAAGGGATCAAGAAATTAAAGTTCAAATAACAGACATTTAAATATTTACTGCAAAAGGTTGGCATAAGGCAACTTATAGTGAAATTTTTCTATGCTTCATGCCAATTTTTCAAATTTGACCCCCCCCCCCCCCCGCGCTGACAGCCAAGCTTGACTTGCTTTCTTTGATGATACAAAGACTGAGGCTCAACTGAGATCTATCTCAATGTTTCAATTTCAACTGCCGGTTTCTCATTTGAGAAGGGTGGCAGAGGGGGTGAATGTTTTTTCAATTAGTGGTGGTTTTCCTTTCTTTCTCTTCACTCCCCCCACCTCATTTGGTCACTACCTGAGAATTCAGTTGTTTGCAGTGTTTGTCTGCTGTTGATGTTCCTTCAGAATTCATGTATTCTTTGTTCTTTCAGAATTCACATATTCCATGCATAATCCTTACTACTGTTGCCCAAGAAAAAACCTAGAGAGTGCTTGCCACCTCACACATAATGTTCTATCTTTTGGATCTCAAGAATCATTCTACAGTAAAACAATTATCCAGCTACCCATGTCAGCCACAGCTACACTGCCTATTTTCCTATTACATCTCACATCATCTGACTGAGTATATTTTTACAAATTGAGGAGGATAAAACCATCTGGTATATTGCTGTCTCTAATTTTTTTTGGCATATCAGTTCATTAATCATTTTTTATATATAAAATACGGCGTTGTAGTTACATATGGAAATAGACTGGTATAATGAATAAAAAAAAAAGACTAAGCAAATCGAGTACAAATGTTGAGGTGATTTAAGGCACTTTTTGGGCTGTACAATGTGTTTCGTCTAATCAGAAAAAAAATATTCTGAATTCTGTGTTTGTTAAGATAAATGCGATGTTATTGTCTGATGTCAGATATAAGCTACAAAGTGTTGATAAAATATTGAATACTGTGATTGTGTGATGAGAAAGCAGCAGTAGTGTTTTTCTTAATTGAACAATTTAGGTTATTCTTCTGCCTGACATTAGCAATTGCTTGTGATATTACTGTAAATGCAAGAAAGCCGTTGGTTGCTTTCAATTTTGCCTATGTAGACATTTTACAGATGTAATGCATTCCTTTCATTCCCTGGCTGATCTTTGAATCCTTTTTCTTCAATATGAATTTAACAGATTCTGAGGATAATTACAGTATTGAGTATTTTGTCTCTCTTCATTTGAAGTTGCTGCCTGTATTTTCAATGGACACAAGTATGTTTGTAGGCGTGTATGTGAATATGTTGGTATACTTTTACAATGACTACATCACTGTTGGAAACTGTTTTATAATATTTCATATCTTCAGTTCTTTAGTTGTCAGTATTATTGAAAAAAAGGTGTGGTGAAATGGTTAAATGACTCCAATAAGATATGTTTACTGTTAAGTTTTATTATTGACAATGGCACATTTCAGTTTTTGATTAATTCTTATCAATTTGTGTGTCTGTGTGGAGAGACACACACACACAGGGGGTAGTTAAGTAATAAACATATTTTGATATTAACTGGTGAATGTTCAAAAGCTTTAAAAAAAAAATTAACATTTTGCAAATTTATCAAAAATCAAAATGTGCCTGTAACTGTATAGAATTATGTTTATCAATATTATTTGCATTTGAAACTGATTTTACTTTTGAATTGTTTTACAAATATATATTTCCCCTTAAAGCTAAAGAAATGATTTTTAAATTGCGTTTCCAAAGTTGTTAATAAACATATTTATAGTAAATTTGACTTACTATTGATCAACTTTTGATGCCATGCTGTAAAAATAGGTTTTGGCACTAGTTCTAAAAGGAGTTAAATTGCATTGTTAATACCCACTAGAACACTGTATAAAATATTCTCTTAGCCTAATATCAGCACTCACTCTTTATACTAAATTATTTTGATTTCTATAAATCTTTTTGTTCTTAAACTAAAGCTCCAAATGCATTGAATATGGTATTCAATATTTTTTGGCATGCTTTCCAATCATTTAAGGCTTTTAAAACTCTACACATACAAATGGATTTAATTGTGATGTTAACTTGTTCTATTATATTTGTTTTGTACTACTTTTTGCAGATCGCCTTTTGAATGTCATTTGTGTGTCAATACACTGGATGTGGCATGCTCTTGTGTATTTACCTTGTTTTATTTTAAAATTGTTGCTTTTGCAAACTTTCCTCTTAATGAGCTTTTGATATATTGATCAGAATTGTTGTTGCCTCGAGGTTAATATTGTATTAACATGCAGATAATATTCAAGTTTTGAATTGATACAGATATATGTGAATATTTGAGTGTGTGCTTGTGTACATATATTTTGAAAAAAAATACATGAATGTATGTTTTATGAATGAATCACTGTGAAATATTGAAATGTTATTAAACTATGATGATTTGTATATTTAGAAATTAAATGTTTTCCACATGCATATTATGTAAATACCATAGTTTAGTTGCTGCTACTGCTAACAGCAAGTTACATTCAAGAATTTGCTCAATAATGGCATGCTTTCAATTTGTTAGCTGAAGGTGAAAAAATAAAAAATAGGTCAATAGGATTGTACAAAAAGGAAATTAAAAAAAAAAATGAAAAATAATATTTTGACTAAAAATATTTTGAGATAAAGCCTAGTGAATAAGATGACATTTCTAGGCCTTTAATTAATGATTATTTTAGATTATAAATTTATTTTAAAAACAAGTAAACTATTGCAATTAATAGTAAATTAGTTTCATATCTTTAATTTATTTTTGCATATTAAGATTTAATATTAAATTTTCTCTTTCATTATTTAAAAAAAATTTGGAAAAATAGAGAAAATCTTTTTTTATTGTTTTTATTATTAATGTTTTCAAAGTATATTATGAAACAATGCATTCTAAATTCCTAAGAGCACAAAATTTTTAATTTGAAAATAAAAATAGTATTTTGTTTCAGAATAAGATGCTCACTTTACTTGATTATAAATCTGTGTATGTTAAACTTTAAATGAAGATAAATATTAAGATATATTGATTCTGAACAATATAGTTATATTGATATTTTTGCAAGTTGTCTTTTATTTTTATTAGTTTACACTTTCAGCCAACATAATGAACACATGCCATAAGTAATTCTTCATGGAAATAGGAAAAGAAATAAGTTGCTAAATTAATCACTACTCCTGCTCACTCCATTAAAAATTAATAAATAATGGCTTTTTGAAAAGAAAGAAAAAATATCCAGAAATTCTGCCTATCCAAATACCATTTTGGAACTTTGTACAAAGTTTTAAAAAAAGTAAATAAATAAATGAAAATAAAAGTTGGATTTGCATCAAAATCTTCTCTACAAGTTGGATGTCAACAACTAAGGCTTCTTGAATCCTTATTTCTCTTTTACGTCAAAGGAGCAACTCGGGCGATCTCCACAACAAAAGACTTCACCTGGAGGCCACCCGGGGCTTGCGTCTCCAATGGGCCAGCCACCAGCATCTCTGCATCCGTCCCCATCTCCAGCTGGGCCCTCCCTGGGTTCCCAACAGACCCCACCCCCACCACCCCGTATTCCAGGAAGTCAGCCCCCTGTGCGCATGACCAGGATGGCCCAAGAGGAATACAACTCGTATATGCAGAAGAAACTTCAGATAGCACAGCAAGCTGGTGGCCCTAGGCCAGCATCGACAACGGCAGTATTTGCAGGAGTGAGTCCTTGACATTCTCATCATTAATGTAGACAAATATACATAGTCCTTAAGTAATGTTGGGCACCATCACTCACTTAGTTTGCGATTTTTGATAAGTATTCTTTTCTACCATTGACTTTGAGACATCTGTTCTCTCTTTCTATCTTTCTCTCTCTCTATCTATCTAGTTATCTAAATTCCATTTATTGTAAATGCATGTTAGATCACTGTTACTAGATTAATATGAAATCTGACTGATGATGCAAATAGTTTGGAAATAGTTATTAGTACTTATTAATGCATGAAACATTTCCATAACTGGTATTTAAAACTTTTATTTGAAAATTTTATTTGATATTCTGCAAATTTAAGTATAGAATAAAATATAAACTGGTGTATATTTGGCAAGGATTTCCACCCCCAATATTTTTATCTGATAATTTATACTCACTACTGTAATCATTTTATGTTAATATTTAGGTTTAAGAAAAATGTAAGATATTAATTCATGAGAGCAATATTAAATGTTTTTTAGGAAGAGGGAAGAAGGGCAAATGGGTTTAAAGTTTGATGATCATTTCTTTAGTTGTTAACGTTTGGTATTTAAGACATACATAAGATTTAGCTTCTAATATACCTGATTTGAATCATCTTTAATTTAAAAACATTTAAACATTTTCATTCTTATTCTATTATTTGTGATCTATATCTGATTGAATAGATGTAATTCTATTTTTCAATTTCTATCAGAGTAATTTGCATTGATATTTAATGTCAGATGTTTTTATAGACTCTTACATCATCAGTTCTCAGTATTCAGATTTCTTTCTATTCCAAAACAATAATAATAGCATTTGTAAGTATGTTTTTTCTGAATAATCATTTTTTTTTTTTTTTTTTTTTTTCAGCTGGTATTTTAATTTTTTATTTACTTTTTTGGTATTGTCCAAAAGTGGATCAAGGGGAAAGTTTGCATTTATATTCTGTTTGTAAAGTTTTCGCCTAGAACTTAACTGCAAGTGGAGGTCATGTCTGCTACACAGAAAAATTTCAATATACAATGCTAAAGTTTTTTCTTCAGTAATACAAGACTGAATTAAGATATGTTTTTATGAAAAAGAAAAAGGTTTCTTAACATGTTAATATAGATTCAGGAGTATGCAAAAAGATTTTTAAATTTTATATATTCATTGGCAATTTCTTTCTTAGATTTTAAAGTAAATTTCATCCTTATAAAATGCATTTAAACCATCTTTAAACATAAACAATTATATTGAGTCATAAATAATTTCCGTTTTTGTTTATTAACTTTGTCCTTCCAAAAATAAAGTAATTTTTATTTAATTATATATTCACCTTTTATTTGTGCTGAATTGTTGCCACTTATCAAGCAGCTCTTCAATACCTTTTGATGAAAATTCTACAGGTTTTGATGTGAAAATGTTTTCAACAATCTCTTGAGTCTGGTTTTCATTAGAGAATGTCCCCACCCTCCCCGAAAGCGTTTTACAGCAATCATAAAGGTAGTAATCGGTTGATTCAAAATCAGGTGAATGTGGCAGGTGGGGTTAGAACAGATAAAATGAGTTTCCAAATTTTCTTTTCCTCTGTTATTCTTGTTGTATGCAGCCATTATATTGTCATGAAGGAGAATGACTTTTTTTTTTCCTTTTGCCGGCAATATTTGGCCAAACGATTATGGACATATTGTAACTGCTGAAAGTATAAATGTGCATTTGGTGTTTCATTGAATTTTAAGAACTTTAAATAATTCATTGATGATCCTACGATGTCCAATATAACCATTCTTCTATGGAGCTCAGCTTTTCGGTTCAGTTGTCTCCTTGCCAATTCACTGCATTTTGTGTTGAACATTGTTGCATGTAACACATTATTCATCAGGCGTTTTTATATTTAATCCTTTAATATTCAGCATGCCCACCCTGTAAATATTGGCTTTCAAAGTCTAACTGTTTGCATTATTTGCAATGTTGTCATCATATATTATGGCAGTGTGTATGGGGCAGGTTGCAGTGGGTTGAACATTGAGAGCCGATTTTTGCGAGGTGGGTGGATGAAATGCTAAAGGATTAGAGAATAGATAAGATGATGTATCTATCATTGCAGTTGGTATTATTTATGACTCAACCTAATATTTATATCAATATCAGCAAAGTACATTCAGTTTTTGCTAGAATTCTAACTTCTAGTCATTGGCAAAATGGACCTATAAATTACATTTATATATTTCTACAAAATTCAATTCTTAGTAAACATTGGCTTTCTTTTACATTCTATTTTTTCTTTTTGTTCTTTAATTACCTGTGACTACCACATTGGATGTTTGTTTATTAAAAATTAGATTAAAGCATTGTAGACTTGTTTTGTTAAAAAATGATTTTATATTTTATTTGTAGACAGTTTATTTTCTCTAATTTTTAGAGATTGCGATCAGAATAAGTACACAGCAGATATTAGAAATATGATTGAAATAATTAAAATAATAAAGAACATTGTTTTATACATTTAGTAACCATTTATACCAAGTGCACCACCAATATTTAAGACTTTGTAAAATTAGTTGCTGCTGTTCAGTGATAAATATTTTATTTGTTTTTATCATATTTTTAAGCCATTTGAAAAACTTCTCTAAAGAAGTTATGAGAACATCAAGTCTGTGAATCAGTAGCATTTCATCTGATGAATCCTTATAACTTTGTTTAAAAGGAGATGTGGGTGTCTAAATAGATAAAACTTCTTTTGCTAATAAAGATAAACATTTCTAGATTTGAGAATATCTAATCTTTGTGCTTTCAAAAAAAAAAAAAGTCATATGAAAAGGACAGTTTTTCCCTTAACACTACTCTTATTTTAACTACCTTCATTCCTTGGCAATATTTGTTGATTTCAAAAGTGAAGATTAGAATTGTAATGCAACCTAAAATATGATGAAAGTGAATTTAGCCTTTTTTTCCCTGTTTTTCAGAATTTGCATGTAAAATATTAAACATTATTAGTTTGTTTATTTACATGAATAATTTTATATTTATGTCATTCTAAAATGTAATGAAGTTGTATTAAAACTAATACAATGTAATATTTATTACTTATCAATTTATAGTGAAATAAATACGAAAACAATTTTTTATTCATAAATTTATAAACATTTACTAAATTGTAGAAAAATATGTGAACAAACTATAATGAAATTATTATTATTTAACATTTTATAAAGTTTGAATCAAATAAATACCATTTAATATTTTTGTTTCCGCTCTTATGCATGGTCTTGGGGCTTACGTCAGTGAACACCTCCCTCTAGCTAGGGATACTTCTCTTGAATCCCCCTGACCACTCATACATGTGTCTCTGTCTTTCACTTCTAAAATCGGTTAGCTATCTTTTCTTTCTGTACTTTTCCAATTCCTCTCGACTGCTCCCTGCTAGACAGTATCTTTGACAATATAGGTAAGGCTACTTCATCTCACACATTTGCTAACATATTTGTGTTCAGTGGTTTTAATACCCACCATGCCAAGTGGCTGAAAAACTCGTCATTGATCCTGCTGGCATTCATGCCATGAACTTTGCAGTTACTCAAGATCTTACGCAAGTGGTGGATTTTCCCCACACACTTTCCCAGTATTCCTACAAGACATACTTCTGTTAGATCTCTGCTTCACCTCTGTCCCTGACTCCTGCCAAGCATTGCAGCTTTGCCTTGGAAACTCCAATCATGCTGTCATTTCTATTAATACTCCCCCACCCTCTGCCCAGGAAACTCCTACCAACATAATTATTGCTATCAAAGAACAGGCTGGGATTTGTTCCATGATTTTTCTATGTGACGTCCCTTGGGAAAAAGTGTTTAGCCTCCCTGTTGAGGACTGTGCCTCAGAGGTCACCTCCTGGGTAAAAGCTGTCATCGATGCTTTCATCCTGGCTAGGAAGTTCTATCCTGAACCTCATTCGTTCCCCAGTTCTCTCCCGCCTGGCTGCCATTGCCCACAGAAATCACATCTCCCAACTATATCGGAGCCACGTGTCTGACCATAATAGGCTCCTATTTGCTTGTTTGTAATGAGTGTAAGAGGATCTTAAATGAAACTAAGTTGTTTGCTGAGAGAATGAAGCAGTGTATAACAGCCTGCAAGTTTACCTCCAAAGACTACTGGCGACTCTGCAAATGTGTGTTGAACAGCAGCAAATCCTCCATCCCTCCTTTAATCAATAAATTTGTGGTCCTCACAGCCACTGAGTGCTTTGCTTACAGATTCTCCTCAAACTCCACATTTGACTCGTCTGGAATATCCGCACCCAACTTCTCTCCTAGGACTGAGTCTCAACTGAGAGATGTTTATATAACCCCCTCTCTGGTCTCTAACATAATTTCAAAACTCGACCTCCATAAGACAAGCAGAGGCCTGATCATTGTCTTGAAGAAATGTGCCCCTGAACTATCTTCTGTCCACTTCAAACATAGAGTTTACTGCCTCTCTGCTTTCTGTTTTCCTGTCTGCTAGAAGTCATCTTCTGTGGTACCTGTATTTAAGAAATTGGGAGAACCCTCAGCCCCCTCTAATTATTGCCCAATCAGCCTCCTACCAATTTTCTGCAAAGTGTTCGAGGCTATCATCAATGCTGAAACAGTTTATGGCTGGTGAGATGCTGAACTATCTCAGATGTCTTCCACTTTGCCAGGTCTACTGCTGATATACTAACTACCAAACTGAGTACATATACCAGGCCCTCGATAAGAATGGCCAAGCTTGAGCTGTTGCCCAGGATATCTCCAAAGCATTTGATAGGGTCTGGCACATTGGCCTTCTGCGCAAGCTACAGGCCTATGGTATCACTGGACACTTGCTTGATTTGATCCAATCATTTTTATCAAACTGCATAATGAAGGTCGTCTTGAACAAGCACGCCTCCAGATCCTATCACACAAATGCAGGTATCCTACCCTAGCGTTCTATCCTAGGTCTGATGCCTTTTCTGATCTGCATCAACAATCTTCTTGATGTGATCAAATTACAAGTTCTGCCTTGCTTGGGGTGAAATTATTAAAAAAAAAAATATATGGTTAGGTTTTATTAAAATTCTAATCATCATTTTTTAAAACAATAGACATTGTTGAGGAGTGAAGGTAGTAAAAATAAATAGCAGTGTTAAGGGAAAACCTATATTTTTGACACACTTTTTTTCTTTTTTTTTTTTTCTTTTTTTTTTTTTTGTGGGCATGAAGGTTAAATATTACCCTCAATTAAATATTTAATGTTACTGGTAAGCCTTTAGTTTAAAATTATCCTTGTGTTTAGAAAATTTTAATTTAGTTTTTATAGTGTAGTATTGTGAACAGTTTTGGATTTAGAAAATCATCTTAAATTTCATGTTTTTTTAGTCAAATACGATGGAAAACTCTAAATCTATGGTAAGTTCATGAAAAAATCCTTCCTTTTTGTAAGCTAGCTACTTAAAATTATATTAGAAGTCAAAACTCTTCTGACACTCAGACTAATGTTTGGCATCATGAAAAAATTAATTTTTCCTATTTTCACTAATGCTAATCATCTAAGCAAATTTAACATTTAAATCTACACTAGTTTTCTTTATCTCAATTTATAAATGCTTATGAAATCAGATTCCGTTTGTATTTTTATAAGAATTTTCTAATGTTTGACATACAAATGTAAGAACGTTCAGTTTATATTAAAGGATTTACATTATTTTATGTTTTACATTTTAATAACTTTTAGGGTTTGTAATTAATTAAATCGAAGTGTTTGGAATGAAATAGTTTTTATTATAATAGTTAATAGCACTATGGCTGTTGTTGTTTGGCTTCCAAAATGCACACAAGAATGCTTTTTAATAATTTGATGCAATTTTGAGTTTTACATTTCTGAAAAATACACTAATAATAAATCATAAGTCTTCATTCATCATTACATTGTTTAATTTTTATATTTAAAAAAACAAAAAAAAAAAACGAAACAAAAAAACAAACGAAAAACATTTTAACTTAACAAACCTGCATGTGTAACAGTTTCTAAATGAGTATTTTGATATATGGTCATTTTTTTTTATTTTTTTATAAAGACCTATAAGCTTGTATGTGTTTGCATATTAATATAAAAATCTAAAGAAATATTTTAATATAAAAAGGGTTTTTCATATTGTATTATTTGTTATATATTTTATTTAGGCTAATACAAAATTTAAAAGTTAAAGACACTTTTTCTTGACAATTTCTTATTGTATCTACTAGATTGTTTTTAAATCTTTTATAACAAAAACTAAAAAAAAACATTTTGCTTGAATTAACTGCAATTTGCACTAAACTTGGTATTATATGCATTGTTCTGTTGCTCTTCATAATCATAAATATTTTCCTTTAAAAAGAATAAGATGTTTAGTTGATTTTAACTTTTAAATAATTTTTTAATAATATCTCATACTTAAGAACTTTTAACTGTTTAAAAAAAATTTAATTCCTTCTATTTTAAAGTATGTCACCGGGGAAGGAAAAGTATTTGATATTTCATTCTTGGAATTAATCATTTTACTTAATTTTTACTTTGATTTTTTTTTTGGGCATGAGAGTTCAAGTTGGCCGAAATATTTGTTTTAAATTTGTATCAACACTCCTAAATTGAAGACATGTAGCATGCTTATAAACAACTTTTAGCCAAAGAAACCTATCTTCACAATTAGGCATTCATTGATAGCCAATATTAAAACTGAACTCTTAAAATGCTTTGCTTTATGTTTTACCTAACTCCATTCCAAACTAACACATAACTACATTCTTCCTATTCCTTCCAGATTTTTCTGCTTTTAAGTGACTCCTTTTCAATCAATTTTTCATTTAAGCAGATCTCTTTGGCTGCTGCAAAACTTTCTTTGTACCAATTAAAGACATTACTATAGCTATCAATCCTATAAATTTGTCCTTTCGACTTGGGTTTATATATCCCACCCGCTTTCCTATCAAGACAAGACAGGCATGTATGAGTCCTTTATTTTTCCAAATATTTTATTTTATTTATCTATTGTGGATGACTTGTCGGATTTTTGTTTATACTCATGATTGTTACTTATGTTGGCTGATCATCGTATCATTTTTCACTCTTCATATCTTTATTGGCTTATCAAGGCTGATGTTAATTTTCTGGTTGCTACAACAGTCCTCTTGCTTTCATTGGTTATTGTGTTTCTTCTCATATCACATACTCTTTAACAATCATTTGTATATTTTGAAATAGTTAATATTATCTTCAAAATCTTGTCGAAATATATGAAATGAAAAATATATTTTTTTTAGAACTGTTTGGTTATATTCGACAACCGATGACTATTTTAACAAAACTCTTTCCTTAATAATAGTTATAGCATTTAATAATAGAAATAGCTTAAATGATAGAAGTTTGATATTTTTAAGAATTAACTGAGGTTGCATAAATTTATGGCAATTTAATGTTCAAATAAGGTGTTCACATGTTAAGAATTGATTTTTCTTTCCTATTTAATTCCATTTCTTGAATGAAAGTAAAAGTTCTTTTCATCATGCATTACAGAAAAGCTGTAAATCTGCTTCCTTATAATGTGTGAATTCAAGAGTTTGAAATTTTATTTATTTATTTTCATTTGTAGGTACACCCATCATTTGAAGTGCATTAATAATATGCAGGCGTAATTCTGTTATTTCCTTAACTGGAATATCGGAAAGATTTCAGATTTAAAATTTTGGCCAATTGCCTGTTTGTAATAGAAATTTTGCATTGTATGTGGATGTCGAAAAATGACAAAATACTTCCTGCTTTTTACTTTGATCTGGTATTAGCTACCTGTCACTGCATGTTGAACATTTTTCATAAATATACACACACACACACACACTTTATTCTAACCTGGCACCTATCTTTCTCACTTGCCTTTTAAGAAAAACAGCAAAATTTTGTTGCAAATATTTATTGGTAAATATTCTCAGTGTGTTATATTATAGAATACAAGTCTTAAATTTGTGGCTATATTTTTGAAAATAAGTAAATTGTGCAATTTTTAATCAAGACATTTAATTTTAAAAAAGTTGTGAGTAACCATGAAACATTAAGATGAAAAGCCCACCAATATTTACGTAAATATTCATTTATATTAAATGTAATGTAATTACATAGTTTTTTTTTTTCTTTTTCTTCCAAAGAATGGGTGTCAGGTTGAAATTCTTGCAGAAATGATATTAAAGAAAAATCTCATTTGTAGCTTGTTTGTTAAATTTATTTCTCCTAATTCAAGCTTTATTGGGCATCTAAGCTGTATAGATTCTTTATTTAGTTGGAAATTATAAATTCTGTTATATCATTTTATATTTTTCTGCTTCATTAGCAGATGATCATTTTTCTTTTCATGCCTGCATTTTATTTCAGCCATTCATTATTCTTTTAATCTTTTCTTCTATTTATCATTTTTTCTGTCATGTTTATTCAGTATAGTCAACACGTGATTAGATTAAAAATAACTGAGAAATAATGGCTCTGTTACGTGACCTTAATGATTCTAAAATGGTGGCAGTTAATTCTGCTGCAGAATTTACTGATTGTCTGTATCAGGTTTGATTTTTGTAATTGTTTAGTCTACAATGTCTTTCAATCAAATTGTTTTTCATTTCTGTCTTTAGCTCCATTGCCAACACTTATCCATAGCCCAATGTTCCAGATTTCTTGATTTCTTTCTGTACTGTTTTTTTTTTTTTTTTGTTTTCATCCTATCGTCTTATTCATCATTCTTCATATTAAGTTACACCTTGCTATGCTTTTGTCAAAAAATATTTCAGTTTTTCTGACAAACTCCTCATTTAGAGTAAATCTTGTCTCTCTTTCATATTTATTTATTTTTCTGTTTTGCTTCTCTTTCAAACCTGAAAATGCAGCTCAAGTAAGTTATTTCTATTTCACCCTCCTTAAAAAGAATACCAACAAATTAGATATGAATTTCTTGAATGTGTTGTGTGGAATCTAAGTTTAAATGACTGTAATGTTTGTATTTATTTATTTATTTATTTTATTATAAATAGAATTTGAATGAATGAGAAACATTTCTGCAAGTAGCTTTGGATAAATATGTAAGTGAAAGCTGGGGTGGGATCTTTACTAATATTCTTTATTTTTGAACCATTCAAAAAAAATGTTTGTAAAAGTACTTATATGCTGATTAATTAATTTAACCAATCAACTAAAAAAAAAAATATTTTTGAGTGCTGGTGTTGACTACCACATGAATATCATATTTTTGAAGAAATATGATGTTTTTTATTGTTTTTTCTTTTCTCTAGGACAATAATCCATTTAGTGAAGGCTATCAAGAAAGGGAGCAAATGGAAAAGCAACGGGAGCAACAAGAAAGGCAACGCCTGCAACTACAGAAGCAAATAAAACAACAAAAGGCACTTCAGTCTGAACCAACAAATGGTAAATTCGAAAGTTATTGGATCACAAAAATCTTTGCATATTTTCTCAATGTGTTACGTCTTTTCAGGTCATGGATGATGATATCCCTCTATAACTTGTCTTTTGTTGGTTTAAGTAATTCTATTTCATTTATGACCCCCTCCCCCCTGTATTTATGGTACTTGTTCTGGTCTTTATTTATGCAAAATCAGCAGATATATTACTCAGTTTCAACCTCTTTTTTTATTTATTTAAAAAAATTTTTTTGCTTTCAGTGTGTTCTGAGTGGAATGTTAAATTATTTGCCAGTTTTCCTATGTCTGAAAAAATTCATTTGTATCTTTCTAATTGTTAGCAACAGTTTATAGTTCTTATTTTCCTTAAAACTTTCTCAATTGTTACAAGTCTTGTTCATGGTATTCTCAACGTTTGTCAATAAAAGCACATCTTTGTTGCTTCAGGTCTTTTCTTCATCTATGAGGAACTTGTCACTGCCATATAGTAAATATCCCAAACTAGAATTTTATTTGCAATATATCTAAGAACTTTTAATGAGTTTGACAAAAAAATAATAATAAATGCTACCAAATTTATTTTGGTAGCTCAATGAGCAACTAAGTTGGTACCACTCAAAGTTCATCAGAAAATCTTGTCTTGTGTGCTAACCAGTGTATAACTGAAGATGCAGGTTTCAAACCAGTGAAAAATCATGATGAATGTAATGTGAAATAAGTAGTCGTGAAGTAAGACATAATTCTAATGGAATCAATAATTATTAGATTTGAACATTTTTCATAAACTAAACATTAAGGAAAATTTATCTCTCAAAAATGAAATAGTTAAAAAACAAAAATTATACAGAAGGTCAATTCTGACTGTTCATATGTTTCATTTTAACAGTTAATACCTTGAAATTTCTTGCTATGATTCATCGCACAACAGAGATGAAGTTAAATTTCTTTTCAGTAGTTCATCAATAAAAAAAAAAAGAATCTCATATTTACAGCATGTAAAATCAATCAAAAGCACAATTTTGACAGTAGGGTAAAAAAAAAAGGGATCCAAAGTATCTCATGCTGAACCTGCCATAAAAAAGCATCCATTGAAAGTACATGCCTGAAACTTTGCTAATTTTGGGATGAGGGATTCAACAAAGCAGCTTTTATTCTCTTTAATATACCTTTTGTTATATGTGCATCTAATTCTTGAAAATTTTGTGTAATTATGCAATTTTTAAATTGTTAAAGAAAAGGACAGTAATGACTACAAAACTTAGGTAGTTTTCATGAAATGAATCGTTGGTCGATCCTTAAGCAAAAATGCTTATTTTAAAGCTTTAAGCTTATTAAAACTGATTAAAAAGATTTTGTAGATAGTTGGAATGGCACTCCTGCATTTCCTCTTCTAATGTTGATTTGTTTACTAGCCTCTGCTATAGCTAATATTCCAGGAACACTCCATATCTTATCTCTTGAAAGAGGTATTATATCAAAGTCCCTTATCTAAAGACAAATGTTGACACCATTTGTGCAATATCATCCAACAAAGACCATCAAAAATAATCATTTTTGGTTTTGGTCAGAACTAAAATTTTGATTACAGCACTTTTATATTATAAGTCATTGATATTAATCAATGACTTGGTCAATGTAAAAGTTGGAGCAATAGTATACTGCAACCCATTGGCCTTGGCACAATTGAAGATAATTTGAAGTTGTTTTCTTCATCCCAAATGCTAGAGATGTTTCACTGAGTGCCTTTTCTTTCATCCTTTTAAAGGTGGGGATAAATTCCATTAAGTTATATCCCTGTAATGTCTTTTCCTGCCATAACACAATTTTTAACTTTATCAGCATACATTGCAGGAAATTTTGGATCATTTTCAGCCTGCTTCTCCAACTTAGAAGTACACTACGCCTCAATGTATAGTTAATAACCACTGAACAGAAGATTAAATATACATTTTATTAAACAGCTGGGTAAAAATCTCTGCATGGTGAAAAAGAAAAACATATCTGCTTAAAAAGTGTGGAGGGGATATGAAAAGACAATCATGTATTTGCAAAAAAGTTATAAAATATATTCATTTTTTTTTTTTTAATTTATTCAAATTTTCTTATGAACATGAGAGTGTAAAATGTAAAGAACTATCTAAAATAAATCCAGTTTATACATTTATTTTGTAATATGAATTCTGTTAATTTTTTTTTTTAAGAAAATGCATAAAAACAACAGCTGAGATGAAATTGATAAGTGTAACAGTTTGAATGAAATAAATAAGTACTTTATACAGCTTTAAAATGCATCATTAAAAAAATATAAGAAAAATATTTAAACTGTGATATTCAAGTCTGAAAATAGGGTTTAGCTGGTGATATTCATTCACTTGGCCAGTAATGCGAAATGAACACGGTGTGTCCTTTTTGACTTACATGAAATTTGAGTTGTATGGGGCCAGGGATATGAAACCAACTGATTATTAAAAATAAGACATTGTTTTCCAAGTGCACTATTATATATATATATATATATATATATATATATATATATATATTTTTATTTTTTTTAAAGATGGGACTAGTTTAATATGCATACTGAGACACAACTTGGAGTGCAACAAGTTTAAATAACATCATTATGAAATTGTCAGTTTTGAAAATATGGAGAAAGAAGCATCAGTCATTGAAATAGTGACCTAATTTTAAAAAGATGCGGCATAAAACTAATCATTGCACACAAGAAAGAAATGTATAAAGAGAAAAGTTTAAATTTGTTTTTAATTTTAGCAAAAGTGTCTTGAAAATAAACATAGTATCAGCAGTTTAAATTGAAGGAAATTTCACTATTTTGACATGTTTGGTAAACCTACATAATAGACATGACATAGTAGTCCAACAGTCTTTCTTATTTTTATTTTATTTTTTTTTTATACTTGTTCAGTTTTGACAAAGTATCCTTCCTTGTTATACTCTCTATTATATGATACTACTATACTACCCAGCCATTTAAATTTCTGCAAATGTTTTTGATTTTTTTATATACCTGATACAGAACTCATACTTTAGATTATTCTTTTTACTGATATACATTTTGCCTTAAAGATAATAGTCCTTCTTGCTTTCATGAACTACCTTGTCTAATATTTCTTTGAATTTTTCAACTGAATCTGCTAACAAAACAAAGTTGTCTGTGTAGCATATGTTATGTCTGTCAATAATAAATCCATTGAGAAAACACATCCTTGTCATATTCCTCTTCCTTTTTTTCTTTCCTGTATTCACCTGTTCTTAATTTGCATTTAATCTGTTTGTTCCCAGTAAAAATAAAACATAGTTATTCTTTCCATGTAAATCAAGCTTCCCTTACATTTCAAAGAATTCTTTGTGTTGCCCTTTTATTAAATACCTTTAGGCAATCTATAAAACAAATCTTTTCACTCTCATGTTTTTTTTATCATAGCGTCTTGAATAATGGCACCATATTTCTGGTCTAATTTTGCTACAAGCTCTATTCCTTAGATTCCTAATGATTAGTTATGTGGCTCATCAAGCTGATTGTTTGTTGAAGTCTACATTCATTTGCATTCAGTCTCTTTAGCAGCACTGTAAAGGTTGATCTACTGAGGTCCGCCTGTATTTTACCACTGTCATATTTCATTTATCACATAAGTAATCTTATCAATCTGTAAATTGGCTAAGAAATTTTATGTATTGTAGGCTTTTCTTCTCTGTTGTTGCAGAAGAGCTCTATATATTCATTTCTTCTCTGTAGTATCCTTCTCATCTTGATTTTCTGTTCTGCAATTTCTTTTGACTTTTTATACTTGCTACATCTATGTTCTGCAGTTTTCAATCTATACACAATCTTCCTTATTTATTCATTCCTTTTTTGCTTGCTTGCATTTATTTCTAATGGTTTTGCTCCTTGCTTTCCTCGGAATTATGATTTTCAAAAATTTAAATGCAATGTCAATCACCTTTTGTCGCTTTCGATTTTTCTCTTTTTATTGTTCTTTCTCTTCAATAACATTTTCTCCATTTCTTTCACTCTCGCTAACTTTTTACATCTTAGTGGTTTTATTACCTTGCTTTCTTGCCTGGGGTGAAATGATTTAAAAAAAAAAAAATTCTGCATTATCTCTTGTCATTTGCTGTCTCTCTCTTCTGTGAACTATTTTTTCCTCTTTCTTGAGATGACATCCACTGCTGTTACCAATATTCTTTACTTGGCTTTTCTCATGTTTTCAGGTTTTTTTTTAAATTTTTTTTTATTTTTTATTTTTTTTCAGTTTTTGTATTTTTACAATTAGTTTCATATGTTTGGGAGTTGGTCACTCCTGTAGTCAGCAGTTAGGTATGTTTTTAAAGTGCAAAGTTGCATTTCTAAATCATTTGTTGATAAGTAAGCAATATTAGTTATTAATGTTTCTATCTGGGTTTTTCCAAGTGGACTTGGATATTTTTCAAGACAGGTTTTAGTTATTTCTTAGCCATTTTCTCATCGCATTCATTATGTATCTAAGTTCTTATTTCACCAAGTATTTCACTATTTCTTTTAACTTTCTCTAATATTTGGCATACTCTATTATTTCTTCTTCAGGGTTTTCTGATGTAGAAGAAGCTATCACTATGATTTCCGTATTAGCTTTTGTTTTGTTTTCACCAGATCTCTGTCATCAGTATTCTGAAACGTGCTTCCTCTTGTCTTTTTCTAATATTAGTTTGACTCTATCATTTTTCTCTCTTTCTCCATATATGATTTTTTGATCATCACTTATGTTTTTTTTTTCCTGATTTTGACATACTCTTACCAATGTTAATATTCAGCTTTTCCATTTTTTTGTTTTACACCTCCTACTTTGGTCTAATATTCCATGTCTTGATTGTGACGTTATCTTTGTTGTGCCACCTGCCTGTTCCTACTAGGCAAGAAGTCAGTTTTTAGGGTTTTATTGAGATAACAACTCTCTTTAGTTGGCTATCGACTCATGGAGTTTGTCTGCCCTTTGATAGGCTAGCTTTTTCTTTCTATTGGATTCCTGATCATCCTCATAATTCATATCTAAATCAAGCAGGGGTGTTATTTTAGTCACAGGCAATACGATAAAACTAAATTGACAATATTTTGGCTTGATTTTGTGAATAAATATTAGGACTATTATCCTTTTCCTTTCATACCTATTGTTTGCAGGAAATACATGGGAGTTTTTTTGTTATTTATATTATGTAAGTTTTAACTTGACAACGTGGCTATAGCCTCTATGGTTTTTTGCTTTTCATTATTTTCCTTCAATCCCTCACTATGTTAGTATTAAATAATTTTTGTTCTTTATACAAAGAACAAACTTCAAGCTCCTAAAAATTTGAAGAATAGCTGCTGTTGCTTAACAAACCACAAACTCTCTGGGCAAAAAGTAAGATTAAAAAGAAATAAAAGTAATATTAAATAATTTTAATCTGAAAGTATTATAGGAATAAAATCTCTAAAGAAAAAATAATCAAGAAAAGTTTCAAACTGTAAATCAAAGGACATACTCTTTAACTCTTAATTAATTGGCTTGGTTACAACAAAGCAACAGTGCACATATTCTCTAAAGAAATAAGTAAAATTTTATGAATTTGTTTATTTTTGTGCTATAATGTTTTTACATTAATCTAGTAAAAGAAATGGTAAAAATAGATGTTGAATATTGTTAAAATGTTCAATTTCCAATTGTATTGGATAAATCTGATTATGATTATTTATATCAGTATTTACCTTTTATTTCAGATAAACCTGAAGCTGTTCGTCAGGTCCCATTTTTCAGTGATACCCAATTGATATATGATCCCAAACGGCCAATATCTACCGTACCCCCAGAAGGTCATATTGGGTCTCTTATTGGTGAGCAAGTACCCAGATATGTTGGACCTCGATTTCCTGGAGATCAACTATCAGCACAACCTCAACCTCAGCCTCAGCCAAGATTTCCTGGTATGTTACATGTTTTCTAAAAACACGCTTCTTTGTTGGTCGTTTTTCATACATTTTGGCCTCCTTTTTGTGAGATGGATTCATTGGGTCTTTGTTTGAATTGGTTGTTATATATAATTTTTAATATTTACATGAAAGTTTGATTTTGAAAAATGTCTGAACTTAAAGAGCTTGAAAATGTTGGATTTTATTTTATCTATCATTTTCACATTAACCTTTACTCTTCATGCAATTAGTTTTTTTCTTTGATTCATTGAGAATCATAGTCTGTGTTTGTTCAAAAATATTTTTTTCTTTTTGTTATCTTGTTAAAAGTAAAAGTGAAAATAAGCTGATTATTTTTTGCTTTTATGGCAATTTCAGTCATTTAGTTTACTCTTATATTGCTTTCTGTTAAATAAACCTTTACAATAGCTTTAAAATCACTGAACATAATTTTGATCACCACTGCAACTTTATTAAAACATTTCTGATGTAATTTACTCAATTTCTATAATATCAATATTTCACATTCTTCACTCAGATACTCAATTCATATGCCTTCTATTTAGTTTGCCCTGCAATGGATACCAAGTTTATGTTATGCATAGATTATATTATACGTTTTATGTTATCATACATTAGGCTATAATGATTCAAATTATTTTATTTATCTGTATAAAAGTTTGACCCTCAAATTAAAAGTAAAGCTATCGAGAAAAATTATTTTACTGAATAAAACTTTTGTAAAAGTGTGTGCGTGCGTGCATGTTGTTCAAATTAAAATATGACTAATATTTGTAGTTTTTTTTGCTAATGATCATAATAGCCAGAAGTATGGCTGATGTAATTTCTAACATTTGGACAATACCTATACTCATTGAATATAAGCAGATATTGTTTTCTATATAAGCAATACAAATTTTAGTTAAAAAAAGAAAAAATGAAATCCACATTTCTTGTCCTTGGTTTTTAACAAAACTTGTATTATATAATCAGAACAGCTGGAAGAAAATTTGTTTTGACTGTTTTAGTTGGAACTTTGATGAGAATTTAATTTGAAAATTATTTTTAAGGTGTCTTAAAATTGCATGATTATAGCACCAACTGACCTCTTGCTAACTTTCATAAGTTTATGGAGTTAAGTCAATTAAAAACTAGAATATAAAATATTTTAGTTTCCTATATTTTTTAAAATAATAAAAGAAAAGTAAAACGTTTAGTACTTTATAGTTTGTTTTAGTTGCTGCACCTTTATGGCATTTTGGTGAAGGAAATCTTAAGATTTCCAGAAGCTAAATTGATTGATTTTTTTTTCTCTTTTTTTTTTTTTCTCTTAGAATTTTGGCTTTGTTCTCAGTTGTGATATAGGAGTGATTTCTTTCTTTTAGTTTCTCATCATGGTTTTGACTCCACTAATATTCATCTCAAACTTCCAATACAAGATCATGGTATGGCATTGTCACAATTGGCTATGAAACAGAATAGACCTTCAGTGCCTCCAGGACATGCAACACCTGTTTATTTAATGAATCCCCAGGTTGGAGGCACTGCCAATTTCATGCCAGGTTTGTGATCTTCAAATTGTCCTCAGGTTGCTAAGCCCAGTTTTAGTTAGTACCTGCTGATCTATTGTTCTATGATGACTAGTTGCTTTTTGAAATAAATTTAAAACTATAAAAATGACTGCATGCTTTTATGTTGCCCATTGGTAGAGCTGAATCTCTTGTAGTGTAACTGTTCGTTCTTATCTTGTAGTAATTTATTGCTGTATTTTACTTCGTCAGGCTGTCAAATGTATGTTCTCTTTGATAAACTTTGTGTAGGCTTCATCCATTGTGTATTCTGTTGTTAGAATGTAAACTGTCAGATATTTCCCCTCTTGAGAACTGTACAAAACTGCTTGATGTTGTAGCACGTTACATGAGCCATGTTTTTGTCAAAATTATCTTTTTTACATTTAATTCTCCTGTGACACATTCAGTCATAAATATTGTAAATGTTTGCTGATTTTCATAGTTTCAGGTGAAATATATACTTTTTTGTAAACACATATCAGTATTAATCCAAACTTCTTAAATCACTGCTGTGATCGTTAAGAAAGAAATGTTAAGCTTTTCTTTTATAGTCATTTTCTGTTAGTCACTCAGCTCATATTGTGTTTTGGATGTTTGCAAAACCTCATTCATGTGGTACTGTCTGACATAAATGTTAATTTAAATTTTATTAATGAAAGAAAACTGCATAAAATAGACTATATTAAAAAGAGAAAATAGAAAATATTTCTAGGTTTTATATTTTTAACATTTATTTATTTATTGAATTTTTTAATTGGTTGTAATCACTATTCCAAAACAATACAAAACTTGGCAAAAGATATCGGTTAAGTTTCTTTGCTACTGCTATTTGGCATATTTCAATAATCAAGAAAAAAATAAAGGATAAATAAATGATCTGTAATTGTTATAATTAGGGAAGTCATTTCAGTCACAAGTTACTTAACTGGGATGCCTACCAAAATTCCTAATAAATTTGAGAGCAAAAGTTAAATAAATTATATTATTTTTGAAGATACATTTTTACACACCTAATCATTTCATAATGAGGACGGCTTGAAAATAGTGTAGAATCTGCAGTATTTCAATTATTACATAGGTTTACCAGAGTGGGGTGGCTAACTAGACATTACTGAGCATACAGCATTAAATGATTACTTCAAACTGGCTACTTCATGTTTGGCTGGCTGCTATGGTTATTTAATCTTATATTTAACTATTATTGAGTTTATGGGGGCATTCATAAAAGTAAACAATTTGTGTTATATGAGAAATATTCATAATAAAGTAACAGGTAGTAATGAATTAATTTTATAGTAAATATTTCAATGTGGACATCAATATTTGTAAAAGCAATAGCAGATATAATGAAATATTTTTAATGAATGCTTTTTTTTATATTCAGTAAGATTAAGATAATTTCTAATTGAATGTGAATTTTTTTAAGGAATAGTGAAAAACAAATTGAAATTTTTACATGGCTTTACAGTTAGCATTGATTAACTGTAAAACCTATAAAAAGGTTTATAAATATTTTTGTTGTAATTACAAAGGTGAGTGAAACTGAAATTGTATGACAAAAAGGTAAAATTTTTATGTATGTATTTATTTATTTTTTTATGTGGGGTATCTATATTGGTAGATGATAAAAAAAATGGTGGGTTCCAATAATTAGATTTGTTCAAATCAGTGAATAAAAAAAATCCAAACTAATGTTTGTTTAAAGCACATATTATTTGCAAAGATCTTGTCATAGCAAAGTAGGTAGTATGCATTTTGATTTTGGAAAGGCTTTTTACATTTTCTGAAACCAGCTAATTGTGCTAATGTTTTAAATAGAATGTTTTCTAGCAAAGCAATCTTGGGAGCTTGTACTTACAACAACACAGACTATGTTGAAATAAATTCTCATGAATCTTGTGAAATGTAACAAGATATCAATATTAATCAACAGATAATATTCAACTTATGTTGCTTAGTATTTAGAAGGGCTTGTAGTAAATAAATTGTTTTTGCTGTATCTTAAATGTATTTTGCCTTATTATAACCCAAAAGCAAATTTGTTTAGATATTTGTAATGCATGTGCAGTTATAAAATTCACTAATAGGTATCTCTATTGTTTATAAAATGTCTATCACAATGGCATTCAGTCTTTATTTGATAAACTTTTCAGGCTATTCTTGCTTTTATCCTGAAGTTTATTTCCAAGCTGTTTGCTTTCTATCACCCAACAAATTCAGCACAGCTCTTTAAAAATTCACATCTTCACAAGCATGGTAATCACATGATTCGAAGAAATGCTTCATTTTTGTCTTTCATTTTTTGAAGCAAATTTGATAGATTATATAGGAACATCTTTTAGATAAAGTTGTTTATATATATATATATATATATATATATATATATATATATATATATAAATTGTGGTGAAAAATGCATAATGAGAATTGCATGTTCATTGATAATCCTCTATTTTTCCCTGTACATTTTGAGTTGCTTAATTTTTAGCCCTTTCATGTATGTACTCTTTGAAAGGTTATTTGGTTATGAGTGTTTCATTTGTATATGTCCATGTTTTTCCCCCCTCTGTAAATGCATTTAGAATTAGGTCAATAGCTTTGTTTATGATAAGAAATCCTGTAATTTGAATTAAATATACCTTTATAAGTAATGATAGTTTGACGTTTCAATTGAACTAATAATTTACATAATGCTAAATTGTTTAACTAATAATCACAATTAATCTGAGTAATGGCAACAGTAATTTTGAATTACAAATCCATATAGTTTCCTATTTAGTATGTAAGTTTGATTATTTACATGAAAATAGTTTCTAAGAATACACATTTTGAAAAAGCTTCAAAAAATTGAATGATGCCATTAATTCTTAGTAAGCATTTAAGCATGAATTGACAGTGTTTTACTGTTGCTCTTCAAATTGAGATACCATGCTCTTATAAATAAAATAAGATAAAGAACAAATAGGAATTGTATACCAATCTAACATGTTTCACTTTTATTAAATTTTATTAAAATTCTCTCAATCTCGGAAGTTCTAATAAAAGGGAAATGTTAAATTGATATACAGTTTCTATTAGTTCTTTATCTTATTCCGTTGGATTCTGATCCATATTTGATCTGCATTTGAACTTTAGCTCATATATATATATATATATATATATAACACACTCACACACACACACACATTTATACAGCTTATTGTGTGATTATTTCTGAAGCTCTGATTTATTTTAGACCTTGCTATGTCCCTTTTTCTGCCTGCATGCATTCTTCTGCTAACTGGATGGTACGGCTGGCTTTCACAACTCTATTTGTTTAGGTGTCAGTATTTTTATTGCTTTGGGATTTGGGATTCTGATTGCATATACAATAATTGATACCTATAAAATCAACAGAAAAGGTTATGCCAACAATTCTTTTTGACTGAGACATTATTTTCAAAGACCTGTTTTTACATTCACATTTAAAAAAATAGATTCTGAAAAAAAAGTAAGTTTTCATATAAGCAATTTTGATAGCATAATTGATAATAAATACAAGAAGCCTTTTAAATTTTAGGCTTATCACATTTCCATATGATTATATCTCATTACTTTAAACTTTTTATCTTATTGAATTCACATATTTTGTAAACTGGGAATTACATCTACCAGTCTGTACATTTGAGACATAATAAAGAAAATGTGCCATATGGCAAACATTTTAAATTATTTTTACTTAAGGAAACACTTCAAAAAATTCTATTTTATATGTTCATCATTATAACATGTACAAACTTTCATAACGTCATGGAATAGATTTCTAAATAATAGATTTTGGTTTAGTTATCACTAATTCTTTTCTTTTAGTCACATGTTAACAAATTTTTAAAAAATTGATAAATTGATTACAGCTTGAATTAGATTTAGGAATTGATACCCTGTTCATTGCTTCAGTCATAGTCTATATATCTTGTTTTAGATGATAATTTTGGATGTAAACCTGGAAAAACATTTGTTTAATTTTCCTTTCACATTTAGTCATATTATATTCACTCAATATTTATGGTCAATTACTAGAGCACTTACAACAGTGCAGTGGCTAATGAGTTACAGTGACTTCATTCTTCACTGAATGCTTCATAGATCTGACCATGTGCCGGAATTGACTTTGTCTAACAAATATTTAATTACTAATTCGTATCAATTTTCATACTCTTTAAATATTTTCATTGTAATATTCTAAAAGTTATGTAAATAATAGATTAGTAAAGTTTTTTTTTTATTATCTCTGGTTCAAAATGATATTTTAAGATAAAAATTACTGTTAAATTGTGTTCTGAATTTCTGAGACAATTTTAAAAAATTATTCTATAAAATCCAGACTTCTTTTTAACAGGTTCAGCTGATACAGTCTTTGACTTTCTCCAGTTGTATGCTGTATCCAGCTTTTGGAATTGAATTTATGCATACATACATATAAAAGATATCCAACAAATAGTGGGTAAATGAATGATTAAAAGAGAAAATCTTTTTAATGATGAATTTCATTCTGAAAAGGAGAAATCTTCAGACTAATAAGGAGTTTTATCAATAGAATCAATCTTGTATATAAAGGGGAAGGTTTGGAAGGGTGGAGAAATGCAACAAACCCCACCCAGTTAAAGATACAAACACATTGAGCTTTAAATTTTAACATTCAGGGTATCTAGATGCTTAGCTAATCTCATTTAGCTTTTTATCATTTTTTATTTTTTAAAATAAAATTAAGTAAAAGCAAGCAATAGGTTATCTCAAATTCAGATATTTATCTCACTTTTATATACAAGACTGATCCCATCAATAAAACCTCTATTGACACAAGTTCCTTGTAGAAACAAAACACGTTACTAAGAAGCTTTCTTTTTGTTATTCACTTAGCCATATATATATATATAAAATATATAATCTTTTAACTTTTCCTTCTTCCTTTTCATCTCTTCAACTAAAATGGAATATGTCCTCTAATTGAATTCTTTTATTGGAAGCATTGATGAATCCCCATTGCTATGTATGGTAACATTGAGTGTCAAGGTTTTGTATTTATATCTATGAGAGAACAGAATCTGTCTTGGTTGCTTAAAAGACAGCTTCCAATCCCACAGATTCTTTCTCTACCAAACAACATTCATTGCCAGACTCACAGGACTTGGCAGTTGTAGTAAGAGAGATGATGATGGGGAGGAAAAGTGGAGGAGGAAGTATTAAGTGAATTTTAAGGACCACATACAACACACACCTGAGAAAGATTGAAGAATGCATCAAAAACAAAGATGGAGATAGCAGTTCAAATAAGTAGAATAGTTACCATAGAATTATGGATATGAAAAAAAAAAAAAACAAAAAAAAACAGATTTTTTGAAAAAATTTATTAATTTTATACTGTATATTCCTTTATTTCTGTAATTTGATTTCGATTTTAAAATATATGCAGATATAATAGGTAATTAAATCATTTTTTAGATAATTCAAAGATTTTTATCTTAATGATATGTTGCTTTTGTAAATCAGTTGGTATATTTTAATACAGATTCAATAATTGTTTTTTCTGGCATTAAGAATTGTTGGTGCTTGCATGTATAAAAGACAGATTTAAAGAAAACAAGTGAAAGTTTTGTTCATCTTTCCTTATAACTGGGTTTCGATTAACCTGGGTGTCTGTCTAGCAACATCCAATTAGCAGGAGCAACAGCTGAGCTAATAAGCTTTTTTAATTTGGTGTGGAGATTTGTGATGTTCCCTTGAGAAAACCAACCACTGCTCTTCCAGGCTTTGGTATCCCTCCCCTGTGTCAGCAGAGCTCTGAGCCAACACCGGCTTCTACTGGGCAAGTTACCCCAAAGGAAAAGCCAAAAAAGCGCAAGAAGAAAACGAAAACACAAGATGGAGGTAGTAATCCAACCTCGCTTTGGACTTTTTTTTTAATCCTCCTCCTCCTCCTCCAGCTGCTTTTGCCTCCCACTGCTTTTATGAAATCTTCACTTATCAATTTCTTTTTTTTTTTTCTTTTCTTTTCTTTTAATTTTTTTGGGGTTTAAAATGTGAATTCTCGCACTCATTAATGATGGAAGCTGCAAAATATTAGACCCTATGGAATGATGCTTATTCTACAGAATTTCCTTAAACATATTTATCTTCTCTGGATATTCATATTTGTCTTTTATGGATACAACTAGTTTTTATTATGATTGAATAATTTAATTATTACAGACAAGTAAGCATCAACAATAAACATTTATAATGAAAGTATAAGATGCTATTTAATATGAACTTTAATTTCATAATATATCTAATTTCCAAACGTTTATCTTGTAGGTTTTTATAAATTAAATCTTTTGTATGAAATCTATTTAGTTAGAAAAATATTCAAAATTTTGATACTAGCTGAACTATTTAGGTACTATATTTTTCTAATTTTAGTTGTAACTGACACTTTAATTCTTTATTTGGTCATTTTTAATCATATTAAAATAACTTAGAATAATTGGGAAGTTCATTAAACTGCTTAAATATTTCTTTGAAGTGAACCATTTATTTTATATTATTTCATTTATTTATTTATTTTTATCTTACTATTGATATATGCTTTGCATTGCTTTTATATCTCCTTGATACAAGACATGTAAGCTTACTATTTTTATTTGATTATATAACGTAATTTCAAATAAGGAAAATATATTTCATAACTTTATTCATTTCATTAGTTACAGATATTTTTGTTTCTTTCAAATACAATAGACTTTTCAACATCAAATGTTTTCTTTTGTTAAAAGTTCAATAAACTAATGTTTAATATACTTGTTTATTTTTTATTTTTTTTGTAGTATTTTGTTTATTGATCCTTCATCAGTTTCAGTGTGATTTCTATTCTTCCTCTGGTTTCAGCAAATAGGTTTAAATATGAAGTTTTAACTGATTTTGATTTTCAGAATTTATTTTTTTAGTAACTGCAATATTTCAAATCATTTAACGGTGTTTAAGTTACTTCAAATTGTTCTGCTTGTTCTATAGTTTTCCTAATTGGTATTTCAAGAGTGAAATATTTAGACTGATAGCTGTTGTTATTGTTAGATTATCTGTATGCTAATATTTGTGTCAATGATATGAAAAAAAAAATTACTTTTGT